>JAJKFI010000086.1:1101609-1159470 GCA_029204185.1 Lerista edwardsae
GAGAGAGAGAGAGAGAGAGAGAGAGAGAGAGAGAGAGAGAGAGAGAGAGAACACGAACACAGAGAAAATGGGGGAGATACTACCTATCTTGTTCAGCTGGTCAGGGGTACGAGGTCAATCAAGCAATCAATCAGTATTTATATACCGCTTTTCAACACGAAGTTCCTAAAGCGGTTTACAGGCAAATAATAATAAAGTTAAATGGCTCCCTGTCCCCAAAGGGCTCACAATCTAAAAAATGCAGAACACCACCAGCAACATCCACTAGAAAAGACACTGAGCTGAGGTGAAGAGGGGCAATTACTCTCCCCCTGCTAAACCTAAGAGGAACACCACTTGGAAAAGTGCCTCTTGCCCAGTTAGCAGGGATGGCAACACAGGTCCTCGTAGGCAACACAGGCAGGGCTGCAAGATTCCAGGTTTCAGAAGACAAAGCTGGTGCAAAAGGCAGTCCTTGGCAGGACCCAAGGTGGAAGAGGCTTTCTGACTGTGACAGGCATAATGCAGAATCCTAAGCCTTATCCCCAGGCCGCACCGCCCTGATTCGGGCTGCACGGTCTCCTCAGAACTGTGCCTGCCATTTGCAGGCACAGATCCAAGGAGCCCATAGGGGAGGCTGGCAGCTCCGTGCCTGCAAGGTCACAAACTTGCCCTTGCACCGGGGAGGCTACAGCCTCCCTCATACTGCGCTGGATACAGCACAGGCCCATCGGCCTGTTTGTTCCAGTGCAGTATAGGACTGGACCCTGAAAAATTTCATGGCTGAGATGTGGTTACTTCCAACTCAGATTAAGCTTGGAGATAAAATTCCTAGTGTCAACCCCAACTTTGAAAAGTGGCACTTTTATTTTGTTATCTTGTCTATCAATCAAAAAGTATTTATATACCGCTTTTCAACACGAAGTTCACCAAGTGGTTTACAGGCAGATAATAAAGTTAAACAGCTCCCTGTCCCAAAAGGGCTCACAATCTAAAAAAATGCAGACCACCACCAGCAACAGCCACTAGAAAAGACACTGTGCAGGGGTGAAGAGGGACAATTACTCTCCCACTGCTAAATATAAGAGGAACACCACTTGGAAAACTGCCTCTTGCCCAGTTAGCAGGGGTAGCATCGAAACAACTTAGAGGGGGCAACAAAAGTTGCCAAAGATGTGGGAAGTGGTTTTTCATGCCCTCCATAGAAGACACCTGCGCTGTTTGAATCTGAAGTTTTATAATACAAGCTGTCATTCCACCCATAAGCAAGCTTCTTTTTTCTTTCTAGGCTACAAGGGGTAACCCAGGGGACAAATAGTACCATGTGTTTTGGCCACGCAAAACACTACCAATTGTGCCAGCAACAGGTAAGATTGGCTCACAGACTTTCAGGTAGACCTTGAAGAGTGTCTGGTATCCATAGGCTACTGTGAGCATAAAACATAGCATAATGTATTTATGTTAAAGGTTTGTATCTCGCCTTTCCTTTGCAGGAGTGAATGCTCAAGGTGGCTAACAATGTAATACTAAAAATGAACAATATAAAAAACAAAAAAGAAAAGGAAGTTTTGGAGGAGGGTAGCTACCAAAGCCAAGTACTGCTATAGAGACAGAGGGGACAGATAACAACAGAAACATCACACAAATGCAAGACAGAAAAAAATGTTTTGAGACCTTGCCAAAAAGACAAGAGGGAGGAGAAGATTCAGTAGTTGTGGTACCACCACAGAGAAGGCTCACCCCCATGCCTCTAACTTGAGATAAAGATGGCATTTGAAGAAGAAACCATGGTGTAACTACCTAAGAGGCAGGGCATCCCAGGTGCAATCCTCAGGGAGGGGTGTTGTTATGCCAAATTCCCTTTCTGCAGTATTATGTTCACAGACTAATTAGCTTCCCTCAAACAGCACAAAACATCCTAGGCCTAACCACCAAACAAAGGCAAAAGGCAAGTCAGCTTGCCTTCTCAGCCCAACCAGCCCTCCAGTTGGTGGCTCCAGGGGCATGGCAGCCACACAATAATTCCCCTCAGCCTTCAAAAACAACCTTAGTTCCAACAGCAATCTCCAACCTCCATTCAATCCATTAGTCAGTCACACAATCAATCCATCCAAATCAGTAGTCACACTCCCACCTCTCTCTACACAACCCTTTCCTGCCTCACTACACACTCCAAACTTCCTACACCCACAACACTGCTCTTCTCAGGAGCTACTTTTCTCCCCAGGGCCCTTGTTATCCTCAATTGGATGCAGCTGTGAACAAGCTGCAGACAAAGGCTCTGAGGTTAACCCTGTAATTCCTGGCTGACAGACCATTCCCTGTGTCCTTGGGGTGCTTCTACAATTTCAATAACAGGGAGTATCACCACTGAACCTCAAATTTTGAAAATTGTGAGTTTATGGAGTACTACCATCATGCTACACAACATTGGATGCAGACTTTCACCCAGAATTCAATGAAAAATCCCGAGTGTAATTATTACAGTAAAAGTTATGGCCAAAAAACTAAAAACCAAAAATAACATTTCTGTTGTAGTGGTTTTTAACATCACTGTTTTAAGGAATAATGCCATCATGCTGTATACAGTGGCATTTCACAAGGAATTCAATGAAAAAAACCAGAGTGTAATATCTTTATTCTAGCAAACCTTATGGCCACCCCCCCATATAAGTCTCTTACACAGGGGTGTAAAACATACAGCCTGTGGGCCTGCATTATGAGTACACGAATGAGGCCTGGAGAACCTTTTTATCTCCCCCCCTCCTTGCTTGCCTTGTCTCCTGACCTCCTGCAGCACGCAAACAACTCTAGCACAATTAGTCATCTGGGCCAGCAGGGGGTGCTGAGAGTAGGAAATGAAGTTCCCACCAGCAAAGGCACAAAGAAAGCCAGGGCAGGAATGCAGAGCAAGCAAAACCTAGTAAGGAACTAGTGTGTGTGCTGCTCCTAATCTACTCAGGCCTCTTCCCTGGTTCTCCCTGGCACCCAAGCTCCGCTTCAACTTCTGCCTTCTTCCTGACAAAGGTGGAGCTGCTGAAAGATAATTGGGCTCTCCATATCTTGAAAATATGATCAAGATTTGCCTGTTTTCTCTTGTCAGCTAATGAGTTCCTAGGTAAGAACAAAGTGCTTATTTCTTGTCACTTTCTGCTTAATGACATAATTTCCGGTCCTCAGTAGCTACAATGACATCCTCAGGTGTGTGTGTTTAGATGACTTAAAATGGCTTCTAAATATTCATTGGTAGACTATAGTCTATCGGTGGTTATTAGCCCTGATGACCACATTGAATCTCCAGATGCAGGGGCAATATGTTACTATGCGCAGGGGAGCAAGACCAGGGGAGGGCACTGACGTTCATCCATTGCTTGTGGGGAAGCATTTATTTCTGGCCATTATCATTATTCATTTCATGTCTTGACTAGTATGATCTCTCATCCTCACCTCCCATATAGGGTTGTTGTGAGGATAAACAATGTATCGGAGAAGGTGATCCATTAGATAACCTGGGCCCAAACAGTGAAGGGCTTTACAAGGCCAATACAAACACCTTGAATTGCGTCTGGAAATGAATGGGCAATCAGTGCAGTTGTCAAAGCAGCGGTCCAACAGAGTCAAACTGCCCAGCTCCAGGAACCACCTGGGCCACCGCAATCTGTACTAATGGAAGCTTCCATTCTGTTTTCAAGAGCAGCCCCAAGTAGAGTGCAGTGCAGTAATCCAGTCTTGAAATCACTAAGGCATGGACCACCGTGGTCAGGTCTGATTGACTCAGGTTCGGCCACAGCTGGTGCACCAATCAAAGCTGGGCAAATGCACTCCGGGATACCACAGTCACCTGGCTCTCCAAGGAGAGCTATGAGTCCAGGAGTACTCCCAAACTGAGCATCCAATTATGTAGGGGGTGATTGACCCTATTCATGACTCAATACCTGCATGAGGATTTCCTGACCAGGAGGACCTCTGTATTTTCTGGATTAACTTTCAATCTATTGGCCCTCATCCAGACCCCAGTTGCCCCCAGACAGCAATCTAGGACTTCCACAGCCTCCCTGTTCAGTTAATTGATCATCACAACTATCTGTACAGTGGCATTAATTATTATTATTATTATTATTATTATTATTATTATTTATTTGATTTTTACCCCGCCTTTTCGCCCGGAGGTGCTCAAGGCGGCATTACAGTATAAAAAAGAAAAAAAATGTAAAATTAACATTACAAAGCAGTTAAAAACAATGTTAAAAAACAATACAAACAGCAAAATTAAAACAGATACAATTTAAAACAACACGCCCAGTGGATCATATATAAAAATGAACAAACCAGCCAGCCAGCCAGCCTGTCAACAGTTAAAAGCTTTTTGAAATAAAAAGGTCTTCAGCCCCCGCCGAAATGTAAACAAAGAGGGAGCAGTTCTCAATTCTAAGGGGAGGGTGTTCCAGAGTTGGGGGGCCACCACCGAGAAGGCCCTCTTCCTGGCTGCCGCCCCTCTCACTTCTCCTGGTGGCGGCACAGTCAGAAGGGCCCCCCCAGATGATCTAAGAGTACGGGTTGGATTATATGGAAGGAGGCGGTCCCTCAAATACCCTGGACCCGAGCCGTAAAGGGCTTTAAAAGTCAAAACTAGCACCTTGAATTGGGCCCGGAACAGAACCGGCAGCCAGTCGCCGAAGCAGCGGCTCGACAGAGTCAAACCGATGTGCCCCAGCAACCACCCGAGCCGCCGCATTCTGTACTAGTTGTAATTTCCGGACCGTCTTCAAAGGCAGCCCCACGTAGAGCGCATTGCAATAATCTAACCTAGATGTCACTAGGGCGTGGGTCACTGTGGCCAGGTCCGCACAGCTCAGGTACGGCCGCAGCTGGCGAATCAGCCGAAGCTGAGCAAAGGCTCCCCTGGCCACCGCTGCCACCTGGGAGTCCAGGTGTAGCTGTGAATCCAGGAGAACCCCCAAGCTGCGAACCTGCTCTTTCAGAGGAAGTGCAACCCCATTCAGAGCAGGGCGATAGTCCAATACCCGAGCTGTGGATTTCTGAACCAAAAGCACCTCTGTCTTATCCGGATTTAATTTCAGCTTGCTTGCCCACATCCAGCCCCCAACCGCCTCCAGACAGCGATCCAGGACCTCAACCGCCTCCGCAGAATCGGGGGGAAAGGAGAGATAAAGTTGGGTGTCATCAGCATATTGATGACACCCCACTCCAAACCCCCGGATGACCTCTCCCAGCGGTTTCATGTAGATGTTAAACAGCATGGGGGATAAGATGGAACCTTGCGGCACCCCAAACCTAAGAGGTCGGGGTGCCGAACAAGCATCCCCCAGCACCACCTTCTGGGATCTATCAGCCAGGAAGGAGCGGAACCACTTCAAAACAGTGCCTCCAAGCCCCAACCCAGCCAGCCGACCCAGAAGGACACCATGGTCGATGGTGTCGAAAGCCGCTGAGAGGTCCAGCAGGACTAACAGGGTCGCACTTCCCCTGTCCATCCCCTGGCGCAGGTCATCCACCAAGGCGACCAAGGCAGTCTCCGTCCCGAACCCCGGCCTGAAGCCAGATTGGAATGGGTCCAGATAATCCGTTTCCTCCAGTACCCTCTGAAGCTGGGACGCCACCACCCGCTCAATCACCTTGCCCAGAAATGGGATATTGGAGACTGGCCGAAAGTTGTTTAAATTTGTGGGATCCAGGGAGGGCTTCTTCAGGAGGTGGCGAACCATCGCCTGCTTCAAAGCAGGCGGGAGCACCCCCTCCCTCAGAGATGAGTTCACCACCCTCCCTGTCCACTCGGCCAGCCCTCCCTGGGCAGCTCTAATTAGCCATGCCGGGCAAGGGTCGAGCGGGCAAGCAGCAGGTCTCACACTCCAGAGAATCCTGTCCACATCCTCAGGCTCTACAAGCTGAAAAGAATCCCAAATCGTAGGATAGACAGGTTCCCCAGGGACATCACTAGATATGCCCACAGTGGCGTCCAAGTCATGCCGGATCTGATCGACCTTGTCTGAAAAGTATTTTGCAAACTCATCACAGCGAGCCTCCGTGTGCTCCTCCCCACCAATAGGGGGGGCCAGATGTAGAAGGTTGCGGACCACACGGAAGAGCTCAGCTGGACGGTTCTCTGCAGATGCAATGGTGGCAGAGAAGTGTGCCCTCTTAGCCGCCACCACTGCTCTAGAATAAACTTTTAAATGGGCCCTAGCCCGAGTCCGGTCAGACTCAGTCGGCATGAGTCTTTCGCCACCGACGCTCTAGTCGTCTGCCCTGCCGCTTCATTCGCAGCTCCTCAGAAAACCAAGCAGCCGATCTCATCCAGGGCCCTGGCCATCTCTGTATTCCAGAGGTCGACCAGGGCACCGGGTGAGTCTCCAACTCTGGCAACAGGAAAGTCCCCCAGAGCCCTCAGGAATCCATTTGGATCCATCAGCCTCCGAGGGCGGATCATAAAGTGCAATCCCCCGCCATTGCAGAGGTGAGAAGCCGCAACAAGCCTAAATCCCACCAGACTATGATCTGTCCATGACAAAGGAGTGATCTCAATATCTTCCACCTCCAGATCATCATCAGCCTGCCCCGTAGTAAACACCAGGTCCAGCGTGTGTCCCGCATCATGCGTAGGGGCAGATATTCTTTGAGACAGACCCATGGTTGTCATGGAGGCCATGAAATCCTGAGCCGCAGCTGTTCCCGGGGCCTAGGCATGGACATTAAAGTCCCCCAACACCAATAGGCGGGGGGACTCCAACACCACGCTCGAGACCAGCTCCGTCAGCTCAGGCAGGGAGACTGTTGGGCAGCAAGGCGGGCGGTACACCAACAGAATCCCTGTTCTGTCTCGCCCCTCCAACACAACGCGGAGGCACTCAAACCCGGTGGACTGCTGAACAGGGTATCTGGTGAGACGGAGGAATCCCGATAGACCATCGCAACCCCACCTCCCCGCCCCTGTAGTCGTGGCTGCTGAAGTACCCGGAAACCTGGCGGACAAATCTGGGAAAGACTGACCCCACCGAGCTCATCCAGCCAGGTCTCCGTGATACATACCAGGTCGGCTTTCTCCTCCAAGATTAAGTCCTGGATTAGAGAGATCTTATTATTCACCGACCTGGCATTCAGAAGCAGCAGCTTCAGACTCAGGGGACTGTTGCCAGGATTTCCAAGGGTCAGAGCGATGAGGGGAGGGCCAGAAAGAGGGACAGTCTGTCTACGACTGACCCTCCTTCTCCTGTAATGTCCGGCCCAGCCCCCACCGCCATATCTTCCATAACCCGTAACTCTACTGATGATGGTCCCCCTCCCCTCCCCTGAGCTCCCTCGAGGTGTCAAGCACATACTTCCGGCAGGAGCGACCTACAAGCCAACCACCCCAGCACAAATACAAAAACTAAAAACATACACACACACACACACACACACACACACACACACACTCCAACAGCAACCAGTGCAGCAGCCCTCACCCCCCTCACACTGAGGCTTGGGCTGCTGCAGGCCTCTGCCCCTCTCTCACCGAGGGAAAGGCCTCACTCCGTTCCTCCCTACCCCCCTCTCACAGAGGCAGGGATACCATCCACTCTCCTGGCCAGACTCTCACTCCGGCCAGGAAGTCACAATCACACTATCACTCACTCAGTTAAAAGGCTGGTGTTGGCTTGTTGACAGGCGGCTAAGATCCAAAAAATAAGGGTGTGGCTGGAACTTGCTGATCCACGGGAAGATGAAACAGGAAGGTAGGCAGGCAGCAGCAACAGCAGATTTTCCGGGCTCCGGGCTCCGCTCCACCGGCGAAGAGCCACGGGCAAAGAGCCCTTTGGCTCTTGCCCTTCGGCTCGCGCCAGAGGCTCGTGCCTTTGGCAAGCCAAAGGGCTTAAGCTGGAACTGACCTGCAGGGAACAGAGCCAAGTGGTGCCTGAGTTTGCCGCCCGGCCTTCAGCACAGGTGTCTCAATCAGTGGCCCCTTTCTCAATCAGTGGCCCCTGTCTCAATTAATGGACTTGAGAATGCGTAGCATGGGGGTGGCCAGAACTGTAAGTCAAAGTTTTATATTTTTCAGAGAGACACTGTGAGTAGCTCAACTTACTTCATGTGGAGGGAGCCCAGTCAGTTCAGGTAGTATATTTTATCAGAGGTGGCAGCTGAGTTCAAACAGTGTTGAAAAATAATGGGTTAGCTCATATTCTCTTGCATGGATGAAGGAAATACGGAGCATTTGAACAGGATACTTTACTCAACTCTTTCTGCCTTGAAGTAGCTATTCCTAGAATTACCAGATACAAACTGGGACAGAGTGCCCATACCTTTAATATGGTACAGAAGAGGGAATTTGGGCAGGTGCAACTCATCATAGAAAGGTTTCAAAGGGTTGCACTTGCCCAGATTCCCTCTTCTATACAATGGTTAAAAGTATAGGCACGCTGTCCCAGTTTGTATCTGGTAACCCTAGTATTCCTCAATCACAACTATTCAATATTCATATATTTTGATACACACCTCTGAGGAGGTGAGACAGTGCTTTTTAATTACCTGCCTAAGGAGCCCTCTTTCACCAGAATTTGTCCTCTGCTGGTTTTTGGGCAGAGAGGCCAGGGGGTGGCAATGGTGCACAGGTGTCACCTTTTCCCCCCTGGCAGGGAGTGGTGTCTCTGCTTGACACATTAAGTGACCCAATCCTATGCATGCCTACTCAGAGGCAGCGACGGGATCTACAAACGACCTGGGGGAACGCTGGGTGGGACGTAGGCGGGACATCCGGGTGATTGGCAGCCCGTCCGTGGCGATCCGCAGCTGCCCTGGCCTCAGGGGGGGGGGCTCCTGCTCGCTGCGGAGGATGGGTGAGGGTCGCGCCGGGTGCTTGGGCGAGCAGAGGTGGGGCGCGCTAACTGGGGGCAGCCCCCCCCCCCAGGGCAGGACAGCTGCAGAACACTGTGGATGGGCAGCCAATCACGCGGAAGCCCCGCGTAAGTCCCACCCAGTGTTCCCCCAGGTAATTTGTAGATCAATCAATCAATCAATCAACCAACAGGTACTTATATACCGCTTTTCAACACGAAGTTCACAAAGCGGTTTACAGGCAAATAGTAATAATCAAGTTAAATGGCTCCCTGTCCCAAAAGGGCTCACAATCTAAAGAGGCAGACCACCAGCAACAGCCACTAGAAAGACTGCGCAGGGGTAAAGAGGGACAGTTACTCTCCCGCTGCTAAATATAAGAGGAACACCACTGGAAAAAGTGCCTCTTGCCTGGTTAGCAGGGGTCCCGTTGCTGCTTAGAGGTAAGTCCCAATACATTCAATGGGGTTTATCCCAGGAAAGTTTGTATCTCTTTTTACATTCTTGGTACATAAAAAAGCATTGTTTTTGAAATCGAAATCTCTCTGTTTTTCTGAATGTATGTATGGAGGGGTGTGTGGCAGCTGCTTGGGTGACTATCTGCACATGCTCAATGGGGCATGAATGCTCACTTACTCAGAAGCAAGCTCCAAGGAGTGGTGGTGCTTGCTCCTGCATGAGCAGCTCAACCATCCATTTACTCTGGTACAGTTAACAAACACAGTAACAAAAAAGCATGTGAATCTTGCTGCCCCTGGAAAGGTAAATCCTCAGGGGGAAACTCCTTTTCCTGGGATACATACAGACACAAGAAGTCTGCCAAATGGTGATTGACCACGCCAGGGTCTGTACCTACTAGTGCAGCTTTTTCAATGGTGAATGTGTGGTTGCATATCACAGTGGGCAAAATGGGCTAAAATGCACTGATGTGTTTATGAATGCAATTTCCCATGGAATAACTGCACTTTTGGTGCGGGTCTTTTTGCTGAAATCCTGTATATACTTACCTGGCAGTAAGTCTCATTAAAGTAAATGGGGTTTACTTCTGAGTAGAAATGAATAGGATTGTGCTGTTAGCTTGATTGACTAACAGCCCAATCCTAACCTGGGCTGGAATACGTAGGGCGTCCTTGTGCCAGTCTCCCGGACTCAGAGAGTGGTGCAAACGTGCTTTGGGGCACATTTGCAACCCTCATAGGCTGGCACAAAGGATCTGTGCCAGCCTACAAGGGGGGAGGAACGAGCCTAAAGCTGCAATCCTAAACATTGCAGCTTAGTTAGAAACTGGCTCTAAGTTATTGAAGGATGAGAACTTTAAAGATGTGACTCTGCATTTTATTTTTAAAAAATCTTAATATTTCTGCTGTGTTGAGAGGAAACATAATGATAAGCAGAAGTTTTTTTCTTCTTTCTAGCATTGCCCTGCCAATGCAGCCAGCTTCAAACAGCACCAGTGTGCCAGTTTCAACGCCAAGGCCTTTGGGAAGCATTATTATCACTGGATGCCTCTTTATCCAGGTTTGGCTTTGCTTACATTTCTCAGCAGGAGATGTTGATAAAGGGATAGAGGGGTGTGGAGTTTGGTAGTGACTACAAGTTATGTTCGGTAATGATGGAATCCAGAAGCTGGGACCTGCCCATCCACTCCACACTGTTCTGGGTGCCAGACGTCCTATTAGGTGGTTAGGAGCATCAGTTCATTGATTTCTAGAAGAGGGAGCGTCTGTCACGTTCTCCCCTGAAAGTATCATATCCTTGCCTGTTTCCATATCTCCTGTGTCTTGCCACAGATGATTACACCAGCATCTCCAACAAGCCATGTGATCTCCAGTGCACTACTAGAAGTGGAGAAAGACAAATGATGACACGAGCCCAGGATGGCACCTCATGCAAAGATAGGGCCTACCAAGGGGTCTGCATCAATGGAAAGTGCGAGGTAAAACATTGGAAGGAGGAGCTAGTTTAACCCATAGGGGGTTGCCTTTGATATCTGTTGGAAACAGGATGGAACTTAGAACTGGGGTGTGTAGACTTGACTCAGCAAAATCACTGGCCAGGACAGAAACCCAGTTAAGACCATAGCATTTATCTTGTGAGATCAGACTAAATATTCTCAGACCAGCATCCTGTTTCCAACAAAGGCCAGCCAGATGCTTTCAGAAAGCCCACACGCAAGCCTGAGGGCAGTAGCTCTTGTTGGTCACTCCCCCTGAAACTGGTATTAAGAGATACACAGTGCAATCATAGGCATGTCTACTCAGAAGTAAGTCCATTTATTTTAATGAAGGTTTCTTCGCTGTAAGTGTGAATGATTGCAGCCAATGAATACAGAAGTTTGTTTAGCTCTCATGACTAATAGCCATCCTGGCTATATCAATGTGTATATCTAATTCCTTGTAAAAACAGCTTGTGGCAGCAACATTAGTAATTAGTAATTAGTAATACATAACATAATAATAATAATAATAATAATAATACATGTATTTATATACCGCCTTTCTTAAGATCACTAGATTTCTCTAGTGATTACAACTCAAGGCGGTTTACACAGGCAGACTTTTTCATAAACCCGAAGGTTTTTACAATTTTTACAACATAACTCATGTTATAACTCTAATATGAAATAGAGCTTTATTATGTCCATCCTGACTTGATTTTTCAATTTCATTGATTCTGATGTGATTTTGAGTTCTGATATTATGAGATGGGGGCATATCTCTAATATTGTGAAAAAGGGACAGATTTACCTCCATGTATATACTGTATATATAGTGCATTTCTTTATACACTTCTGTTTTGTTTCCTCCTCAAGCTGGAATTATAGGCACACCTTCCTAGAATAAACCCTGTTGAGCACTGTGGGATTTACTCTCAAGCACTGGATCACAGTACAAGTCATTCTGGGGAAAGAGAAGACAGCCAAGTGTTACAAGGAATGAATGCAAGCAAATACAGTTACATGCTGAAATTTAGTTTCAGTTGGCAAGGAAGCTTGAGGGTGCTGATCAGAAAGCTTGCAGGTGGTGTTTAAACCAGGGTGCAAATTGACTCTGTTGATTAACAGGGAAGATTTCAAGCTCTAAGACTGCTTCTTTTCTCTCCCCCCACCTCTCTCCTTCTCTCTCTCAGCCAATAGGGTGTGATGGTAGCCTCTATTCTTCCCAGGTGATGGATCGCTGCCGGGTATGTGGAGGAGATGGGAGCACTTGCTACCGGGTCTCAGGCAGCTTCCGAAAAGGAATCTCACAGTTAGGTACACTTTGCTAACTGCCACTTGAGCTATTTTCCTGTGATGCTTCTTGGCAATAAACTCATAATTTGCAGAATAGTCTCTTAGCTTCCCAAGCCTGATATCAAAATCCAAACCGAGCTTGTAGGATGGCTTGAAGCATTAATATAATGCACATTCCTGCTCCTGAGCTCATTTGCTGCCTTTGTGCAGGAATCTGTGGGTCTGAACTGGGGAATCATGTGGTCCAAGAGAAGAACAGAATATTATGTACAAACCTGTACAGCCAAACTCTGGTGGCTCAGTAGGAAAACTGAGCCTCAGAGCAGGGAAATGCAGTGTTTAATTCTTCCACTGCCTGCCCCTTTAGTGCTGATTTGCTTCCTTCCCAGGCATTCCTGAACCTTTGCATTGGGTTCCAGTTTCATGCTTACCCTTGCCTGGAACCTATGAGGAGAAAAACTGCTGAAGGAGGACTATTTTCAGTGAAAATGAGTGGAAAGCTAGAAGGCTGAACAAAGCCATGCATGGAACCAAACCTCTGTTGTGCAAGTACAGCACAGATTCACCTTCTCCTTTTTTAGTCTGACTGGTCTAGAACAAAAAGTAGACAGGTGAAACAGAGGAATCTAGGTTTTGCAGGAGATACTAGATGCTGCACAGAACCTCACCTGGATGTGATAAAAGAAGCCAGAAAGCTTCTGAGGGGGGCTAACAAATGATGGTTCTTCCTAACATAAATGAAACACTAGATGGGGGTAGAGCACTATTCTTTGTGCATGGCTACTTTTTTTTTTTTTTTAAAGAGGAAAACTATGGATTCTAAATATGTCTTCTTTTTAAAATAGAGCAAATATTCCCTTCAGTTCCAGAAATACCAGGAACACGTTTTATTTATATTACAGTTATATCCCTAGGCACAGAAATTGGGAAGGACCTCATTGGCTTGCTGCCCCAGCCTCAGAAGGAGCTGCCTTGCAACATGGTGGACTGCGCTGTGAAGCAGCCTCTTCCGAGCCTGGGCTGCAGCAGGCGAGCTGACGAGCCCGTTTCTGATGTGCCGCCTTGGGAAGCAGCTCTGCCCATGCGGTGAATTTGCAACGGCAGCAGCCCAGCTGAGACTGTTGCCTCCACAGCCGGCCAGCATCCCTGACTGTGCTGCTTAGGTGCTGTGGCTGGGAGGGGACAGAGGTGCCACCCAGGGGCTTCCTTCTTTTCTTTGTGCCAGTTTCCTCTCTTCCGGATTGGTGCTGGGGTGCCTGCGCCTGCACCGTGAGTCGGGGACCCAAAGAGAGGCAGGAGGAAGCGCCGGAAGCAATCTCACAAGGCTGGTTAGGACTAACAGTGACAAATATGGAACCGGACTTTGACCATCTCATGAGCCAAAAACAGGCCCATACTTCCCATTGAAATACTAATAAGTTTATATTGATTAAAATTGTTCTTCATTTTAAACATTGTATTGCTTTTTCCGGGTTTTTTTTTTTTTTTGCACTACAAATAAGATACATGCAGTGTGCATAGGAATTTGTTCATATTTTTTTTCAAACTACAGTCCGCCGTCTGCCCCCAACAGTCTAAGGGACAATGAACTGGCCCCCTTTTTAAAAAGTTTGAGGACCTCTGCCTTAGAGACACACAATTCAGAAATAGACTGCAATTGTATATACAAGTTTTTCCTCCATGGAATAAATGAAGTGGCCCAAATGCATTCAGCTAAATTAACTCCTCTGACAAAATTGAAAATGAGAAATTGCTTTGCAGAATATTGTCAATAACATTTCATCCAATTCTAGTTATCTGATTTTTTTTATTTGGTTCCTGTTTCCCAGGATATGTGTTCATCACCAACATCCCTGCAGGTGCTATAGACATTCTCATTATTGAGCGAAGGAAAACGGAGAACATCCTAGGTAAGCAAAAGAACAGGATGGTTCCTGGGGACAAATTTCTCCTACAGTGGAAAGAAGTGAGCAGCCAACTAACTTAGGGCCCAGTCCTATCCAACTTTGCAGCACTGATGCAGCCCTGAAGTAAGGGAACAAATATTATTCCTTATCTTGAGGAGGCCTCTGAAAGTGCTTTTCCGCCTCAGGATGCAGCACATGCCCCATTGGCACGGCTGCATCACTGTTGGAAAGTTGGATAGAATTGGGCCCTTAAGAGCCTAATCTTGTGCATTTCTACTCAGAAGTGAGTGCTATTGTAGTCAATGGGCCTTATTCCCAGGTAAGTGTGAATAAGATTGCAGCCTTAGTTATCGTTTGTGCAAGTACCCTGAGGAGTATTCAGAAGATCTCACTTATTCTGGGTCAAGTTTTTCAGCGTAAAACTATTGGTTCCATCTTGTAATTATGAAGCCTTTTACGGGGAGGTTTGAAAAAACACAAATTAACTGCTCCTGAATGGCCCACAGCCACCTTGTTAATCAGAACTGTAAAACCCTGTCAGCACATGTGAATATGAGAACTGGTTTCTCAGTTCAAATAATTTGGTGTGTTTTCATAATCTGGCTAAGGATTGTGTCCAGGCTGGGCATTTAAGGGTAAGGAAGGGATGTGCGTCTAGGGCACACTTATGTAAATACACTCAGACCCCGCAAGCAGAGGTGTCACCTACTCCCCAGTAGACGGTTCGCTGGGCGGGAGTAGGGAGTGATTGACAGTCCGTCGATTCACTTCCGGTTTCTTCGCGCGCCCCGCGCGGCTTTCCCTCGCCTCGGAGGGGGCACCTGCTCGCCCAGGCACCCGGCGTGCCCCCCACCCATCCCCCAAGGCGAGCAGGCACCCCCTCCGAGGCGAGGGAAAGCCGTGCGGGGCGCGCGAACAAACCGGAAGTGAATCGACGGACTGTCAATCACTCCCTACTCCTGCCCAGCGAACCGTCTACTGGGGAGTAGATGACACCACTGCCTGCAAGGCATGTAACCCTTTGAATCACCCCTTGCTATGTGCCAGATATAGGGAATCTAAGTCCTTATATCTTTTGAATACTTTTAACAAAAATTAAACACAGCTTACAGCTCAGTGGAAGAACATGTATAAAAATCAGCGTTCTCTTTGGGGTGGGGGATGGGATGTCACCGCCTTCTGTGTGCCTTATCCCTGGTTTCAAATAAAGCCAGGAAAAGGTGCACCAAATCCTGCCACTGAGGTGAATGCCAGCGTACTCCTCGGGGGTGGGGTGCTGCCAGCTTTGGAGGGCGCAATACCTGCCTTGCCCCAGGTGCTGGCAACCCATGCTACACCACTGAGGCACAGGACTGTAGGTGTTGCTGTATAACATCCCTTTTCTCCAACAGCTCCTCTCCCCACATACACAGCTGCCGCACACAGGAAACAGAATTGTGGTGACACTCAACCTTTCCACGCTATTCTGGTTGTTGTGGTCCTTCCTGGGCCTTGTCTTCAGCAGTCTTTTTCTGCTTTTTGGATGGGCAACTTGCTGGAAGTGGAAGCAGAGCAGTTGCAAGTACAGTCCAAGCTTTTGAAGGATTTCTGCATCCACCTCTCCCACCAAGCAGCTTGCTTCCTATGCATCTCCCCACAGCTGTTCACTTGAGGGGGGAAGTGGGAGGACAAAAGATCTTAAGGAGGCTTTTGACTGCACGTTGGGCTCATGCAGGAGAATGAATATGCCCAACAGGCCTAAGAATAGCCCTGGAGATCAGAGGCTGTGCTGCAAGCTGCTGCGAAGCTGAAGCTCTGTGGACTACACGGAGAATTCCAGTTGTTTATCGCAGATTAACATCTGCATAGAACAGTGGTCTTCAACCTTTTCATGCCACAATCTCAATATATAAATAAGGTCTGAGCCTGGGGACCCCACTGTTGATCCTGCCTCCTCCCAGGACCCTATCTGCCCCCACTCCTCACTCCAGGCTCCCAGCACTGTTCATTGTAACTGAATATTCTTATGAGAGAGAACAGAAAAGGCTACCATAAAGTCTGGCGCTAGTGAAAGCACCTTTAGAATAATTTCTAAGAACCTAGCAGGACTGGGATACAATCTCCTGGTACCTGAAGGGGTACATCAGATACCCTTTTACCTGGTAGTGCTCCAGTGCAGTGGTTTGCTTCAACCTTTGCTTCAACCTTTCAACTTTGCTGCAACCCCCACAACCGAGGCTTTGCAATCCCATTGGCATAGAAGATACTTGCTTGCCTTTCATTTCTCCCTCTATCTCCTTGGTAGCACTGGCCGATGAATCTGGGCGCTTCTTCTTCAACGGGAACTCTGCTATTGACAACCCACAGAATTTCAGAGTGGCGGGCACCGTGTTCAAATACCGCCGGCCTTCCAATCTCCATGCTGATGGCCTAGAGTACATTATTGCACAGGGGCCCACCAACCAGTCTCTCAATGCCATGGTAAGTAAGGGAAGCTGTAGAACCCGATCACTTTCATGTCTCTTTCTGTGAAGTCCAAGGCTGCAGATACGGTCAAAGAGAATCAGGTGCCTATAATTTAGGTTGAGGAGTTTTTTAGACACACTGTTTTAAGTGGACTGAATAAGATTAATGACTAACTCAGTGGTTTCTGGTTGAACTCATGAGTTCTGACACACTGTTACGTCTGTCATGTCGGGGCGTGGTGTGGCCTCAGCCACAGCCGGATGGGATGCTGACAAGAGGGCTTGGTGATACTTATGCCGGCTCAGATAGACTTGCTGGGCTCCAGAGGTCGTCTTGGACAGTATTTTGGTGAGCGCCTTCACACTCACCGAGCCTTGTTGCCTCACAGGGCTCCGTTACAGTCTACACTGAGCGGCACTGCTGCTGGTGTACTCACTGGTACAGTCTTGGCTTTCCCGGAGGGGTGGCCGGGTGGATTCCCCCGCTGTGGAGGCAGTGGCTTGGTAGGTCCAGGCAGCGGCTGGCCACTTCCCAGCTGGCGGGTCTCACCTCACCAGGCCTGTGGCCGGCAGTCGTGGCGGGCTCTGCTCCCAACCTGGAGGTCCTGCCCAGAGGCCTCCCAAAGTGTGGGCTCCCAAGCCCGTACCGCTAAGGCGGTTGCCAGCCTCCCTGCACGTCCTCCTCCCCAGCTGGCCCTTTCCAGCCGAGCTGGGCTTCCTTTTAAGGCCCAGGCTCCTTCTCCTCGCCCTGCCCCTTCCTCTCTGAGGCCTCCCAAGACGTTCCTTGAGGCCTTCCCTTGCACCGGTGTAGAGCCTAGGGCTGGCTCTGGCACCTGCCCTCCCTGCCAGAGGCCTGAATAGGCTTGGTTTCTCCCTGGGTATAAGGGCCCCTGGCTTTCTGCGGCTGGTGAGGTCTCATTGCCACGCCCCTGCCCCAGCCACAGGTGTCTCCCGGGGTCCTCCCTGGCAAACCCCCCTTTGGCTGTGGTTGTCCCGGCCCTGTCAACACACACGTTGCACTAGGCTAGAAGATTGGATAGACTTCAGCAAATCTAACTAGAAACCTATCAACCCCCTGTAGGTCAGTGACTTTTTTCTTCAAAGCCTGTCCTATAAAAAGAATGCTCAGTGATTCCCCCCCCCGCCACAGTTTTCAACTTTTATCAAGCTGTTTCCACACACAGCGGTTGATTAAGACCCATTGTAACATTCAGGGCTGCTGTGGCCATCATACAAGTTATGAGGCCCTGCAGGACAAGGATCCTGGATACCAGATGAGTACCCAAGGGGAAAGATAAGGGGAAGGGAGTGAGTACAAGGAGGAGAGTAATAGGTTTTGTCACCCTATTTCCTATGTTCATGGAATGCAGTCACCAGCTTCAGATTCAGATTCTTCAGATTCCCCCCCCCCCCCCAAAAAAAAAAACACCGCTTATGGACATCTCTCTTACCACACCATAATCCTGGAAGTCTCATTTTTGGGCAGTGGAGGCCACCATGTAACTAATGGCAACTCTGTTAAGTAAGAGAACAGTAAGCTAAATGAACTGACCACTAACTAGGCCAGGGCTGTCTTGGAGGTCAAGTGTTGCCTGGGAGAGTCAGGTCCCTCCTCCTTCTAGACTGTCTTTCTAGACTCAGAGATGATGGCCTTGCTGATTACAAAACCTAAATTCCTACAGAGAACATTAGAAGGTGCTTCCTAATAATCCAGTGGTTTCCAAACTGTGAGCTGTGACTCCCCAGGGAGCTGTGGAAACCAGCCAGGGGATCTGCAAAATCCTCACAAAAAACCTGCTACCCTATAATCGATTGTAGCCCTATTGGGGAGCAGCAGCCATTGGCCCAATAGGAGCCCCCAGTCAAAAAAATATGGGAACCACTGTAATAGTCTATTGTCTAAATATATTTTCAAGTTTTCGTCCACAGTGCAAATTCTAAAATAGATATCTTCACCCACCTCTGTGGCCTGGGCAACAGAGCCGATGAACACAATCATGTTCTAAGACTCCATCACTCTCTCTTATAAAGTTCCAAAGTGCATCGGTGGGTCCTTTCTTTTCTTCTAGAAGAGACTTGCTTCTCTGTCAGGAGACCATAATTACTGTAGTTTAGATCAGGGATGATCAACCATAGTATGCCACATGCCACTTTTTATGTATAGTATCTTGAACATGCCACTCGACCTTATTTCGACACTCTCCAGATCTCCTTGGGTGGTTTCAGTGGCTCATGGGATTGGCTGAGCCTCTGTTCAGCTATCTTCACCCCTTATTTCTCCCTTTCTGGGCTTCGCACCAGAAGAAGTGCTGTGCACTTGCAGCCATGGAGACCTGCATCAGCTGGTGTGGCTATGATAGGCACTTTTGAGTGTGCCACTAGTGGCATATGTGTTGTGGGTTGGCCACCCCTGCTTTAGATTAATAACACAAAGCATGATTTACAAGAGCATGCACAGGCAGAAATTAGGCTGTAGAATTTCAGTCTGTAGATGTCTTTCACATGCTCCTCTACGTTCTCTAGAAAGGTGTGCAATAAATATTGTTACCTGCACATTGCCTCTGCTTAAGTGCTTGCAGACCATGAAGAAAGGCCTGAAGAGACTTAGCTCCAGCCGTATTAATCCAGCAATAGAAGCAGGTACATGGTTCAGGTAGAAAAGGTCAGTGAGTCTTAGGAAAGGTAGTTGTTGATCTGACAAGCGGTGGCGGTCCTGGCTATTTTGCACTCTGGGGCAAGCCTTCCAAAATCCACCCCCAGGGCCCCAAAATGCTGCCCCACTTTAAATAGGGAGGAGCGGACAGGACTCAGGCAAAAACTCCAGCAGTGGTTCAGTCACAGCCCAGCTACCTCCCGGTCACGTGGCCAACATTGGCGTGCTTCCACCCTGCTTAGAGGGCAGCCAGCTTCCCTTCTGAGAAGCCCGCTGCCCTCTGAACATGTGGTGCAAACCGCCAGGATGCTGGTTGCACATTGGCCAGCATTGGGGTGGTTCTCCATTCCCGCTCGGGCATCCAGCTGCTCAGAAGGGAAGCCGAGCGGGGTGCACCAATGCTGGCTGTGCGGGGGGAAGGCTCAGGCGGTGGCTGCAGTCGAACCACCACTGGAGTTCTTTCCCGCTGCCTGCCCTCTCGTCTGCTTTCTACCCCTGCTAACTGGGCAGGAGGCACTTTTCCAAGTGGTGTTCCTCTTATATTAGAGGGAGAGTAATTGTCCCTCTTCACCCCCGCACAGTGTCTTTTCTAGTGGCTGTTGCTGGTGGTGTTCTGCATTTTTTTTAAGATTGTGAGCTCTTTGGGGACAGGGAGCCATTTAATTTTATTATTATTTGCTTGTAAACCGCTTTGGGAATTTCATGTTGAAAAGTGGTATATAAATATTGATTGATTGATTGATTGATTGATTGATTGATTGATTGATTGATTGATGAGAGGGAGAGCTCCAGCAGGCAGCCCCAGGAAGGGGTCAATTTTGTTCCTCCCCAATTGGTGTCCATGGGTATTTGCCCCTAGGTACGTTACTGCTGACAAGGTCCAAAGCAAACTGCATTCATATAGGGAAGGAAGCTCCTAATGACTGCCAGAGCACCACGTTTCAAGCAAGGCTGCAGGGAATTTTAAAAGGCAGTGCTCTGTCTTGGAGTTATTCACTGTGCTACTGTGGATTAGGCTGGGCTTGTTCCATATTCCTTCTTGTGCAACTCCAGGAGAACAACCAGCTTTGGACAATGGATTCAGTGCGCCAGACCTCATCACCCCAGAGGTCTTAGGGGAGTTCCCTCTCAGGTTCCTGATTCAGAAATTGTGAGACCCTCGCAGGCTGATAATTCTAGCTCAAGGCCATTATTGGAGGGCTTGGGGCGGGGCTAGATGTCAACACTGGCATTGTAGGGGTTGTAAAAATGATGGTTCCATTGGATTCAGTTCTGGTCGCCGCATCTCAAAAAGGACATAGTGGAGCTGGAAAAGGTGCAGAAGAGAGCGACAAAAATGATTACGGGGCTGGGGCACCTCCCTTATGAAGAAAGACTGCAGCGTTTGGGGCTCTTCAGCCTAGAAAAAAGGCGCCTGAGGGGGGACATGATTGAGACATACAAAATTATGCATGGAAGGGATAGAGTCGATAGAGGGATGTTCTTTTCCCTCTCTCAAAACACCAGAACCAGGGGACATCCGCTAAAACTGAGGGTTGGGAGAGTTAAAACAGATAAAAGGAAGTACTTTTTTACCCAGCGGGTAGTTGGTCTGTGGAACTCTTTGCCACAGGAGGTGGTGATGGCATCTGGTCTTGATGCCTTTAAGAGGGGATTGGACGGATTTCTGGAGGAAAGGTCCATCATGGGCTATAGGCAATGATGGATTGTGCAACCTCCTTACAAAGGAGGTTGTTGTCTCATACCTCCCTGGGGCACCTGGTGGGCCACTGTGAGATACAGGAAGCTGGACTAGATGGGCCTTTGGCCTGATCCAGCATGGCTCTTCTTATGTTCTTATGTTCTTATGATTATGTGTTTTCTTTTTCCTTGTCCAACCTAGTACTATAACTTCAATGGGAAAATGCCTCATGTAACATATGACTACACTGTGCCAAGGTCACTGTCACCAGCTCTTCAAACAGTCCCTCCTGCATTCAAGATACCCCTCTATCTTCACTTGCCAGAGCCAGGCCACAATCACCCAGGTGCAATTCCATCTATTTCTCAAGACTTCAATGCCACTTGGATCTCTCTGGCACCCGAAGACATCGGGGAGCGTTTCCCAGAGGGGGAAGAGCATGGAGAAATGGCCTTAAATAGCCAGAACGTTTTCCCAAGTAACTCCACTGCTCAAAGCAGGGACTGGAGCTGGAAACACAGGACTGAGGAGAAAAGGTTTGGGCTCCGGGTCCAACAAATCTACCATGCAAATAGAGCCAGTGAAGATGAAGAGAGAGACAGGGAAACAGATTTGGGTTAGTAGATTTTCTTCTTGATTTATTTTCTCAAGTGCACACCACATTCTTTCCACATGAAGCTGATGGGAATTTTGCTACAGATGCTGCATCTAAAAAAACCTTAAAATCTATGTTCATATTGTTTAGATATATTGTGCAGCTTTATTCTTAACCTGTTCTTCACATTTTTGGAACTGTTGGAAAACTGGATTTTTTGTCAAGAGTGTAGTGCCTATACAGTTTGATAAAGAGCAATATTGGACTGTAGCTAAAGCACACATATTAAGGGTCATGATTAGACCTCAATTAGACTACTTAATTAGTCTCAATTAATCATGATTAGACCCATGATTAGGTCATTGTTACAGCTAAAATATTTTTTTTGAATTTGGATTTAAACGTTTTAAAGATTCAGAAGTTGAGATTTATTTCTAAAATTAAATACGTTACTGAGTTGTTAAAAAATGTAAACACTGATGCAGAAAACCTGTTAAAATCTAAATTGACTCTAAACCCTGACTGCAAATATTCACATGCTTAGCTCCAACAAATTGAGAATCTGATTTGCATTATGTATTTCAAATTTCGTTTTAGTTGTGAGAAATGCCACCTGTTGAGGTCTGGAGCTTTTTTAGTGGACATCACTTGCACATTTTAAATGCAGTCATGGGGACTGGCAACTCCATTTGTTTTAAATAATTGAGAGAGATTTAGACATTGTGAACATTGAAATTGCCCAGATGCTAAATCACAGATCAAGAAGAATTGCCTTGCCAATTCATGTCATCATCAGACGAGGGTATTTCCGAGTCTCTTGTGGGGAGGTACTTTTAATTGGAGAAGTGATAAATTGAGAGTGTAGAGCAGGGGTCTCCAAACTTTTTAGCTGGAGGGCTACATCAAATACGATGTTGAGGGGTAGGGAATATATAAATTTGAATATAAAATTTAAACAAACACATTAGAGACAGAACTTAGATGAATGAATGAATGAATGAATGAATGAACTCAAAGTTCCAGGATTCCTTCAAGCACCAACACACACCACAGAAATACAGCACACACTTTAATTGACTCCCATTCCCCCACCCCACAAGCAGCTTACTTAAATGTGCTGGAATAAATATCTCAGAACCCGTAGATCACAGGAAACACCCAGAGCAAGTCCTGAGTGCCAGGGAGGCCTCCCTGACCTTCAGAAAGTTTTCTAAAGCCTTCAGAGGGCCTAAAAACATCACTTCTGGGTCCTTGGGAAAATCAGGAAGTGACTACTTTCGGCCTTCCAAGGGCTGGGGAGGCTGCGCATAGCCTCCCTGGCCATGAGAACACCCTCCGCACAAACCAGATCACAGCTTGGAGGGTGCAGCCTGTGCCAGCAAGGTCAGGAGAACCAGAGATTCATAGGGGATCAGAGGCTTGCCGTGGGCCAGATTGACACTCTCTGAGGGCTGCAACTGGCCCCTGTGCCAGGGTTTGCGCTAGGATCATTTTTCTGCGTGTTTCATTGTCACACATTTTCTTTTTAGCCCGGAGCTTCAATCAGATTCCAGTCAGCACAGCCATGCCCCATGGTGCAGCAAGGCCCAATTTCCAAGAGTCTGGCAGGATTGAGCCATCCAGGTTGCGTCTCTTCAGGAAACTGTGTCTCCAAGATCCGCAGAACCCTGCTTTTTGCCGGGAGTTGCACTATCTGGCAATCAAGTTGGGGAGGAAGAATTCGACAATTGGATTTTGGAGTGACCCATTCATAGAATGGCCAGAAGGCTTGCACAAGCAACCTACAAATAAGAACTTCCTAGAAAGTGTGAATGCTGAAGTGTATGCAGTAGGTGAGGCAACAAATGACACTGCGAAGGCAACATCTTCCGACCCCAGCTCCAGCTCCATCCTTCAGACTGGCTTTGAGAACAAACACTTGTCAGAACCTCTTCAGTCTCCTGGCACTGAAAGGTGAGGCAAGAGTAGGTTGGTGGAGAAGTGGGGTCAAAACATCTTCTTGGAATAAAGTTAGACATAATAGACACCTTGCAGCAAGTCCTTCAGCCTGCTGTCTGCTCAGTTTCACTATTTGTATGCCAGATATAGACATGGCTGAACTGAGTTCAATCTTTTTTTTTAACTCTTTGTTTTATTAACAAACATATAAAAAAACAGATAAAAACTAAATTTAAAGAATATAAAGCAAGTGTGGAGTAGTACATTTAAATATCTTACATCATTTACAAAATATTAATAATTGCTCATATTAAAAATGGTCTTTTAACCAACCTCTTTTTATTTTCTTTAATACTTCTATTTTTTAATCGCCTTATCATTTATTTTAAACCCCAACAAAGTGTTTTCAGTCTAAATCAACCATCTATTCATCCATTGTTCATTGCACTTATATTTCCCTTCTCATGCAGGAAGTCAATATGTGGTTTCTAGTTATTCATAAACAACTTTACTGGCTTCTCTTTAAGTAAAGTTGTACGTATATCCATTTCCATTTAAGTCCAGTATTTTTATCCACAAATCTTCACTTGAAGATACCTCTGGGACTTTCCAGTGTTGTGCATACACTATCCTTGCTACAGTTATCATATATAAAAACAAAATTTTGAAATCTTTTGGTAGCTGATCATCAAAAATCAGCAAGAAAGCTTCTGGTTTCATTAGTAAATGTACCTTAAAAATCAACTTCATGTGCTGGTGTATATGAGTCCAATATCTTTTTGCTTAAGTACATGTCCACCACATATGGTAAAAAGTACCTTCTTGTTTCTTACACTTCCAGCATTTATTCGACACATTTTTGCTAACTAAACCAGTTGATCAACTGGTGTTATATACCAGCTATACATCATCTTGTAAAAATTCTTGTAAAAATTTACATGTAATGTTAATTTCAATCTTTTAATTCACCAACTTTCCTGTTGTTCCATTAAAATTTCATGAGCAATATTTTAGTCCATTGTATCATACATTCTTGAAATATGAGACAGAAGAGAAACAAGTTAAAGAATGTATGATACAATGGACTAAAATATTGGTCATGACATTTTAATGGAACAACGGGAAAGTTTGTGAATATAAACAGTAACCTATACATTTTAGCAATACATTGCTCTTTTCCAGTACACGATTTTCTAATAAGGACATTTGATCTTCAAAACCAGGTAACTTTTTATCCACCTTAAATCTCTCAAAAAGCTGTACGTACTGAAACCATTGACAATTATATCCTTCTTCTAATAGTTCATCCTGTATTATTCTTATGAAAAACTACTAAGTTTCTTGTTTCTTGATGTTGTACCATGACCAAAAAGAGTCTCTTATGGGGAAACCCATAATGATATTTTTGTGTAAAACCTATTTTTTTATTTGTTCCATATTCTCAACAGTGCAAGTCTACTATAATGATTTTAAAATTCCGTATTTGCCTTAAATTTTTCATACCATAAAAACCCATGCCATCTGATCCTTATATCTGGCCCTTCAAGTCTCTTATTTCATAATAACAACTATTCTTTCATCCAAATAAAGGCACATGCTGCAAAATATGCTTTCAAGTACAGCAATCCTAATCCTCCTCTCTCTTATATACTGCAATGGCTTATTTTTTACTCTTGGTTTTTTACCTTGAAACAAACTTTGAAATATCTCCATTCCATTGTTTGAAGGGAGAATCAGATAATATAACCAGTATTGTCTGAAATAAAAACAGCATTTTTGGCAGGACAAGCATCTTAATTACAGAAATTCTTTCCATCAAAGACAATTTTAATTTTTCCCATCTTGTAAAGTCTTTTTTGATTTCATTCCATACTTGAACATAATTGTTTTGAAATTACACAGAATTCATCCTTGTCAGATTAGTACCAAAAAACTCAACTTTCTTTTCAAAACCAGTCTTATTCATCAACTCCAACTGATTTTTTTCATATTCATATTTTTAGTCAAAATATTTGTTTTCTGTTAATTAATTTTGAAACTTACTACCATATAGACTCGTGTATAAGTCGATGTCATGGATAAGCCAAGGGCAAATTTTAAGCCAAAAATCATGGAATTTGTCATGCCCGTGGATAAGTCAAGGGCAAAACATAAGGGTATCTGCAATTTGTTGAATTAGATACTTTTGTCTAATTTCATCCAACACCAGATTCTGACAAATGATCTACCAGTAATTGTTAGCTAAGAACGGTACAATCTACTTATTTATTAAAGTGCAGGGGAAAACAAAATAAAACAGCATCATAGCAAGCAACTATCAAACCAGTTGTTCCCAAAGCTTTTAGCACTGGAACCCACTTTTGAAAATGACAGCCTATGGGAACCCACCAGAAGGGATGTCATTAAATAGAAGGGATGTCATTAGAGACAAAGGGCAAGACATGCTGGAATAATGAAACAAGGCGCACAAGACTGTTCAAGCCTAGAACTGATAAAGCATAGAGTTACCAGACACAAACTGGGACAGAGTGCCTATACCTTTAACCATTATATAGAAGAATGAATTTGGGCAGGTGCAGCTCATCACGGAAGGGTTTCAAAAGCTACACCTGCCTGAATTCCCTCTTCTATACAATGGTTAAAAGTATAGGCACTCTGTCCAGCTTGTACCTGGTAACCCTGATTAAGCATATCTGCCTGGATCAACTAATAAAGGAATGCATGTCATGCAGAGCTCAGTTTACCTGCTTAGGCTGGCTTCTGTAGGGATGATCCCCTCCCCCTACGTTGGTGTATTATGTTCTTGCAAGGAAGAGGCAAAAGTGGCAGGGAAGAGTGTGTGTGTTTTGCCTCCTCTTCCTTCCTGCTCTGATGTACCTTAATTGCTCTGAGAGAAGTGCAGCAGGATAAACACACGCAGGCTATCCATAAAGCTTAATCCTGCTCAACTTGCAGGTCCTGCCCATTGATTAGAGTGCAGCCCAGCAAAAAAAAGCTGCAAAAACTTGCAAAAAAAGAACCATGGGAGGAGCATTGTCCATCAAACTTGTTTAAGAGCAGATACACTGACACAGAAGCTACTAGATGGGAGGCAGCGCAAGGCAAATGCTGATGAGGAAAGGTACATTTGGATTGAGAGCATTTGCAAATCAGATGCAAAAAAAATCCAAATCAGTACTCTAAAAATATTACCTGTCTTCATCAACAGGTGTAACACTCCAATGAATTAACTGAGAGCTTCTTTATCCCATTGGTATATAGTGTGCTGCCTTTGTGATATCATGATTCTGATGATGAAAAAGTGGATCAAAACCAGCATCCTTGCTTTGTGAATTTAAGAATTATGGTTTTAAAACTCTGCAAACATGCTCCACAAGCCACTTATGCTTCAAGGGTTTGTGTGTGTGTCTCTCTCTCTTGTTTGCCCATCATCTCCTTTCCAATGCACCTGAATTTCTGCAACCCCAAACCATGATGGCTGCAGCATTAAATATTTCAAATTTGACAGTTATAAGTTTCTTAATTTGTATACATCAGATTGTTTGCATGATGACATAATTTTCTTTCCTGTAGTATTAGGAATTTGGTTTGAATTTTTTCTGTCACAAGGGCTTAGAATTAAATGGCAGGTACAGTTGAAAATTCTCAACTGTACCTGCCATGTACAGGTTCTTCTGCCAACCTAGCAGTTCGAAAGCACCTAAATGCAAGTAGATAAATAGGGACCACTTCGGTGGGAAGGGAACGGCGTTCCGTGCGCTACGGTGTAGTGTCATGCCGGCCACATGACCACGGAAGCTTGTCCTTGGACAAACGCCAGCTCTTTGGGTTAGAAATGGAGATGAGCACTGCCCCCTACAGTCGGTCACGACTAGACCATTCGGTCATGGGGAAACCTTTACCTTTACAGTTGAAAATGCAGGACAGTGGCGAGGATAAAGACTGAATGCTTTCAGTTGGAACTGGTAGAACATGGGCTCATGGGAGGCACCATGGTGGAGACCACTACACTAGAGAAACAATATATTAAGTTCCAGGGATACTTTCCATTCTCCCAGACAATCACAGAAGGCCATCAAAGTGGATAATCCATCCATGAGCTTACTCAAATGCTTTGTTTCTTGCAGCAATGACTTTGAGCTGAATCCCCTTGGCCATGATGACATCAGCCTAGCTGACATGTATCGCTGGAAAGTGTCGGCCTATGCTCCTTGCAGCTCTACATGCACATCAGGTAGTTTTGCTTGTGATGGTATGTGGGGAGCATGTGGCTTTATGGAATAAATAATGTGAAAGAGTGAACCCTTTTGCTTTAGTGTTCTCCATTTTATAGCCAACAGAAAAGGATATAAGAATCCTTTCTAGAAAGAGGTAACTGTTTGCGGGCATGGTAGAGGCTGATTTACAATGGAACATTTGCTATAGATTCACATATCTGCTAGCAATTTGTCCTACTTCTCTCTCCTTACTTTGTTTCTCAAACAGTTCAGAGACTAAAAGTAGGATCTGTAATCATACGGTGTATAATTGATCCATTTAGCCCAATTATTACGTCTGTTCTCAGGGCCAGCTCTAGAAGGGGTGGGCCCAATGCGAGGCATTGCCGTGGGGCCCTCCACCCTCCCCTCAGGGCCCCCCACTCACCAAGAAGAGCACTTATGGTGCCATGTGCAAAGTTCAGCACCTGAAAAATAGTTGGTGCTGGCATGATGTTATCACCCCAACTGCTTCCAAGAGGCCCATTTTGGGCTGTTCGGAGGCAGGGGCAGGTGGGAGGGCTCAAGGTAAAGCTGCTCTGCTCACCCCATTGACTTACAGCCCATAGGGATCCTGGCTGCAACAGCAGGTGATATGCTTGCTGTGCTGGTGCAGTGGCCACCAAAGCACAGGGCCCAATGTGACTATGTTGGTCACAGTGGCTTAAGGCTGGCCCTGTCTGTTTTGACTAGTAAGACCCTTTCGCCAGAGATGCTAGAAATCAAACCTAGAATCTTCTACATGTAAGAGATATACCCTACTATCCTTCTTTATTCTAGGACACTGTGATCCAAAACATGGCCCATGAGGCGAGTTCTGGCAGCCCTCAGGTGGCATCAAGCCCATATTCCAACCCCAGTCTGGTGCTGCAAGGCCACCCTGCTTGGAAGGCACTGTGGGGTACCTTCACACTTGTCAGCTGGAGCAGGGCAGGGCCATCCTGGCGAAGAGTCTTCAGAAGGTTCTTTAGAAGCCATTTGGCCTGCTCAGAATGAGGAAGAAATTTGCAGTGATGTCATCATGTCACTGTCAATTACTTCTAGGTTGGCCCAAGTTGCCCAGCTAGGGGTCATGCAAGGATCATGTGCCCCCCCCCCGCCAAGCACTGTCCAAAGTTTGACCACCCTGTTCTTTAGGACTTTCTCCAGGTCCATGTACTTTATTAATATTATTAAACAATAATAGTAACATGAAACTTACAGAACATAGACTTTATTCTTAATGCGTTTTCCAGCCAGCATTAACTTCTTTTGAACCTTTCCAATGTTGTGCTGTTCTCAGAGTCACTTCAGATTTTTCAGTAAAATGGTAAGAGAGGTAGTGTGAATGACTTGTCCTTTCCCTGTCTACGTTTCTGGATCTTCTCAAAAAGGTAAGTGTATATGTCCTCCATGGAGAGATGCAGATTCTCTCACTGTGGGGACAAAATGTCCTTCTTCTCGTAAAGGGAATGTGCATAATCTTCAGCTTCATCATGATACCTAGACACAGGGGAAGTATGAGTCAGAGCACAATCCTATACCCCCGTTGTGCCAGTGCTAAGCCCTTGTGCCAACCAAATGCTGTCACAAATGTGCCGTCAAGCATGTCCACATTGGCGCATCGGCGCTGAACTGGCGCAAGCAGCAGTGCCGACGCTCAGGCGCCACCGCAACCATCAGCAGCACCGGCCTTGCAACAGTCAAGCATTGGCGGTGCTTGGTCGGTACAGGGTCTCCACGGGGGTGTTCCAGAGGCATGCCAGGGGTGTAACTGGGCTGTGCAGCGGGTGGCGATGGGAGCAGTGATGCAGGATGGCCGTAGTGCCATATCCTAAAGCCCAACCCCGGCCAGGGCGGCCACGATTCGAGCTGCTCCTGTCCACGTTCCTCTGCACCTGTAAAACAGCAGGCGCAGATACAAGGCCCATATGGATGACTGGGGCTTACATAGGTGCAAGGGGAAAACCTCCCCTTGTCCTGCACATTGCTGCTGCTGCCTCCTAATGGACTTTAGGATACAGCCCTGTTATGTCGGCCTTACTATATTGGCCTTACTTAGGATTGGGCTGCCCTTCTCTCCTGCCTTGGAATGAACATCTAAATTGGCAATCATGTAGTTTTTAGGGCTGCTAATGGACAGCCAACACAATTTGATTGAATAGAAACACTTTCAATATCCACAGGGATCAGCACTTCCTATGCCATGTGTGTCCGCTACGATGGAGTGGAGGTGGAAGAAGCATATTGTGATGCATTGACCCGTCCAGAGCCCACCCATGAGTTCTGTGCCAGCAGAGACTGTCAACCTAGGTGAGTAGAATGAACTAATGCATGGAAAGACCTCTAGGGACAAGGGTTTGTGCATAATCTTAATATGCCCTATAGCTTGAGGCTGATGGATGGTATTTATTAAATAATAGTCTTAAAGGGCCCAATCCTATCTGACTTTCCAGTGTCGAAGCAGCCACAGTGCAGTTCCCTTACTTTGAGGGAACTCAAAGTGCAGTTCCCTGTGACTTCCCCCACACACACACACTGTAGGATGCAACGCACACCCAAGTGGCATGGGTGCACTGAGGCTGGAAAGTCAGGACTGGGTCTTTACTCTGTAATTTTTAAAAGTATTCTTTTATAGTTGTGTGGCAGGTGTTGGGGAAATTGGAAACATGATGTGGTATAGCCAAGAACCTCCTTTGCATTTGCAGAGGTTTGCATTTGCAAAAATTGTTTAATGAACATACCAAAATTATCTTGCAAAGCCTAACTTTTTAGTGGGAAGTGCATTTCTAAGTGTAGCCCATGTAGTAAAGAAGAGGGAAATCCCTTATATTGGGGTACCAGGCCACATTTGATAAAACATTGCCTGTGTATGGCACTTTTGAGTGTTCCAAGCATTTCACATGTATTATTTTGATGTAATACTTAAAACACTAACAGTGATATTACTATCTCTATAGGGCAGTGGTTCCCAAAGTTCTAGTCAGACATTGGGAACACTGTAAGTTGCTGTGGGGGCAGGGATAGGGGCTCGGGAAGGTGTCCTGACGGTCCTGAAGCTATTGTGGCACCGCAGGCACCCTTGGGCATTTTTACTCACCTGATGGGTGGGATCATCAGAAGGGTTGGGAGGTTGGGAGGTTGGGAGGGATCATCAGAAGCCCCCTCCGCAGATCTCCCTGAGCCAAAGAGAAGCCCTGTTTTGTGCTCACAAGTGCACTTCCGGATTTTGCATGAAACCCATAAGGGCACTTTTGAGCGCAAAACGGGACTTCTCTTTGGCACAGGGAGACCTACGGAAGGGGCTGCCAACCCATCAACCCTTCTGATGCCCCCACTCACCAGGTAAGTAAAAATATCCACGGGTGCCTGTGGCATGGAGACAGAGGCGGATCTAAGGGGGGGCAAATCTGTAAGTTTTGCAAGAAGCCTTACCTCTCCTCTCCTGCACTGTTCTAGCCAATCCTCACAGGGAACAGCAACATCTTGGCGTTGCTTACTGGCTACAGCAGCAAGGGAGAGGAGGGATTCCCATGACAGGGTAAGGCTTCTTGCAAAACTTACAGATTTGCCCCCCCCCTAGATCCGCCTCTGCATGGAGATCATGGTGGCGCCATCAGGACACCAAAAACTGGACTACTCCCCTTAAGGGGGAATGGCCCAGTTTTGCTTCACAGTGGTGGATCGTGACCCACAGATTGGGAAGCACTGCTATAGGGCATCTCGGATGTTGAGGCTGAGAGGTAGTGGCTTGCCAAAAGCTGCCTACTGAGTTCAATGCCAGGGAGAATCAAACCAGGGAAGTCTTCATTGGCAGATCAGTAAGAACTTAAGAAGAGACCTACTAGATCTGGTCCATCTAGCCCATCTAATCCAGCTTCCTGTATCTCACAGTGGCCCACCAGCTGCCTCAGGGAGCACACAAGAAGATGCCTGTTTCCTGTTGCCACTCCTTGCATCTGTCATTTTTAGGTAGCCTACTTTTAAAACCAGGAGATTGAACCTACCATCATGGCTTGTAACCTGTGATGGATTTATATTCTAGAAATCTGTTCAGTCCCTTTTTAAAGGCTTCCAGGCTACATGCCATCACTACATCCTGTGGTAAGGAGTTCCATAGATTAATTACCCACTGAGTAAAAAAAGTATTTTCTTTTCTCTGTTCTCACTCTCCCAAGATTCAATTTTAGTGGATGTCCCTTGGTTGTGAGAGAGGGAAAGAACATTCCCCTATCCACCTCTATCCATCTCTTGCATAATTTTGTATGTCTCGGGGTGCAATCCTAAACTGCACTGGAACACAGGTTGGGACTGCACTAGAGCCTCCACAAGGCAAGGGCACATTCACACTCTTGATCTGGGGTAGTTGCCAGCCAGCCTATGGGCTCAGACCCATGTTCCCTGTGTGGCCCAGGGATGGATGTTTGGATGCGGTCTAATGGCCGCATCCAAACTCCATCCCCCTCCGCAGGCCAGCCTGCCTCCTGGCAGTGCACCGGGGGCTTCTATGCTTTACGGCACTGGCTGTGGGTTGGGTTGGATTGTGCTATAAATCATGTCTCCCCTCAGGTGCTTCTTTCCTAGACTGAGGTTCCCCAGCCCAGTAATCGTTTCTGTTGCTCTCTTCTGCACTTTTTCTAGTTCCACTATGTCTTTTTTGAGATGTGGCGACTTTACTCAGTACTCTAGATGTGGCCTTACCCTCTATGTGTACAATGGCAATATAACATTGGCTGTTTTAAAGTGCAATTCTATACCCTCGTTGCGCCGGCGCTATGCACTTGCGCCAGTCCAGCGCTGTCAGCAGTGCCAGTTGAGTGTCGGCGGCACTCAGTTGGTGCAGGACCTTGTTGGGGGCATTCCAGAGGCGTGCTGGGGATGTAACTGGGTGGCACAGTGGGTGGTAACATGGGCAGTGAGGCATGGCGGATGTGGTGCCACATCCTAAACCCCATCCCCGGCCAGGGCAGCCCCGATTCAGGCCACTGCTGTGCACGTTGACCTGTACTGCAAAACAACAGATGCAGTTCCAAGCAGCCCCATAGGGCTGGCTGAGGCTTACCTGGATGCAAGGGGAAAACCTCCCCTTGCCCTGCACTGAGCTGCTGCTGCCTCCTGCTGGACTTAGAATATGGCCCTGCTATGTCAGCACTGCTTAGGATTGGGCTGTCCTTCTCAGCCAGTCTCTTGGCTGCTACATAGATCATTCCAGTGCTCTGCGCTTCCAAGCTATCTTAAACTAAGCTGAATTTGCTCTCTGTCTTGCTGTTGGGTCTTGCATGAAGATGGGAGACCAGCCGGTGGAGTGAGTGTTCCAGGACATGCAGCGAAGGCTATCAGTACCGAACTGTGCGCTGTTGGAAAATGCTAGCTCCAGGCTTTGATAGCTCTGTTTATGATGAACTGTGTGAGTCAGCTGGACTAACCAGACCCATGGAGAGGAAATCATGCAAGAACAAAGCATGCGGACCACAGTGGGAGCTGTCAGAATGGTCTGAGGTATGTCATTTATTGGCAGCGTTAAACAAAAGAATGCTCCGCAACATTAGGCAGCAACCAGCTCTCTTCATGGAGCCAGACGTCTCTTGCGGGCATCTGAGGAGAAGCATGTGGAGGTCAGCTCTGGTTTTCTTCTTGTGCTTGCATGGGCTGAAATCCAGTTGAAAGACACCAGTAACATAATAAAAATGATATAATGTTGGCCCGCATGATGTTCTCCATATGTATTATAGGTATGATCCTGTTATGACACTTTAGGAGAGGCAATCTGTGTGTGGTATATGGAAGGAGCCAAAGTAGAAAAAACATGAGGAGGAAAGCAGTTCGGGGATGGCAGAAAAACACCTTCTACAATTCTCCCTGTTAAATTTGCAGACTTACACAGCCGCATTTCATTATTTCTTTTTAATGCTATTTTATTTAAGGAAAATTTCTGTCCTACAACCTTCAATCCCGTTTAACTGGTATAAGGAGAATATTTTAAATATCACCAAAATATTGAAACATTCAATAAATCGTAACAGCAGGTAAAACCAAAGGCAGCAAACAAAACTCGGTTAAAAAATTTGAAATCAAAATCAGGACTAGGAATACAGATAAAAGATAACAGAATAGAATCAAGGACAAGCTAAACAAAACAAATATGCTTGTAAATATGCTTGTAAAAGCTGGTTGTGATTGAGGTATTAAAACACAATAGTTGGCGAACAGTTAAATGTACCTGGTTTATCACATCTATTTTGGTCTTAAATGATCGTCATATGAAACACACAGTACCACAAGGCAAATCACTGACACAAGACTTTGCAGAGCCAAGAATTCCTGGTAATCCACCAGTCCTCCCTCATCCAGCTATATCATATCTTCCTTTAGACCAAGATACGTTCAGTCCCTGTTCTTACCTTGAAATTGAAAATCTAGGTTATCCTGTCCAAGGTAATTTTTCTTCAGGGGCTAGAGCCCTGGAAAACTTGGGCTGTCTGCACATAGGCATATTGGTGGACTAATGTGAATGATGACCCCTTCCCCTTTTTACAGCACTCATGAAACGTACATTGTGTGTGCTGAAGCATTTGTCTAAAATTACTTCCTTGTGAAAATAGCAGAGCTGTCTGTCTCTCTCTGCATGTGCATGTTTGTGTGCGTGAGAGAGAGAGAGAGAGCGCTAATTTTCCAAAGGAATGCTAATTTTTTTCTGAAGCACATTTTTCCACATTTAATTGAGGTATGGTTTCTATTCAAAACTGTATTACCTCAGAAAATATGGCTGTCCCAAAACATGTTGAGACAAACATTAAAATTCCAACCTTCTACCCTTACCATAAACTACACCAGCTATTTTCAACCTTTTTCATCACATGACATACTGACAAGGCACTAAAATTGTCAGTTTTTGACAAGGCACACTGTGCCGCTGGTGGAGGACTCACACCACCAATGGCCCTACTAGTAAATGGCCCTCCCCAAACTACTGCTGCACATCTGCAGACCGTTTGTGGCACACCACTGTCACAGTGGCTGAAAATTGCTGAACTAGACAGTAACTACATTACAGTTTGCTTTCTTTAAAAATGACTCATATCTGCTGCTTAAGCTTGATAGCTCATTCTGCCCCTTGAGAGGGATGCCACTGTCAAGAAGAAATGGTCCCTGGCTTGCTTGCATTCATCACCTCAGCAATGTTGGGTTGCTTTCCTGAGTAGGGTAGGGGAAAAATCCCATATAATTTCTGACAGAACAAACTTGATCATTACAGGGGGAAAAATGCTAATTTTTTTCCTCACTCCTTGCACCTTTCATGATCTTGGTCATGTTCCCTGTCCCACGCCAACCTCTCTTCTGTTTTTAGTGTTCAGCCCGATGTGGTAGCCCAGGGACAATGAAGCGGGAAGTGCGTTGCTCAGTAGATCCCCATCTGTGCAATGAGTCAGCGAGGCCTGTCAGTGAGAAGGAGTGCACAGGTCCCCCCTGTGACCGGCACTGGACTGCCTCTGACTGGGGACCGGTGAGTCAACATGGATTCCTCTTTCTACTCCATTGCCGCAGCCACATGAATCATTGGAAAATTCATGTGTTTGCCTAATATTTGTGAGTTTTGAGTCTTCAGAGGAGGTGAGATGGTGTCGTAGAGTATCTTCAGGAGCAGGTTTGCAGGACCAGGAAGTTTACTGCCTCAGAAGGACACGCCCTTGATGGAAACTACCACCCCTTTCAGAGGCAAGTGCTGCTGAATATATGCAGACACAGGAAGACAGCCAAAGGATGACTGACAACATCAGCATAGGGACGAGCACGGCTTTTTCCACAAACCCCTAGATTGGGGTGAATAATTAGGTTGCAATTCCCACGTGGGTTGAAACTCATGGAAGTAAATTCCCATGGAATAACCAACCAAGTGTCTGGTGTAGGCAGTGGTGTCCCTACAGGGGGGGGGCAGAGTTCTAAGTTTTGCAAGGAGCCTTACCCTGTCAATCCCAAATCTCCCTTGCCGCTGAAGCCAGTAAGCAACACCAAGACATTGCTTTTCCATGTGAGGATAAAGCTTCTCTTAGGCCCTAAGACTAGAGCAGACCCTGCCTGTCCACCTATGCTCAGAAGTTATTCTACAATCATGAAGACTAGAAACTTTTTAAGTTAGCAAAAGGTTTCAAAAGCCACGTTGTGCATGTTCTCCATATTCCACATGGCTGCATGGAATTCAAATACCCCTATAATAGTCTTACAATTATGCTCCGCCCAGCACAGAACACTTCTTGCAGATCAGAGATTGCTGCTCCATCACTGTTACCTTAAAAGGCCCCTTTGTTTCCCCAAGTGTTCAGGTTCGTGTGGAGAAGGACGGATGAGCCGTTTTGTCACTTGCCGCAATTTGGAGGGAAAGGTAATCTCGAACTCTCAGTGCAACCCCAACATGAAGCCTCTGGTGATCTATCCCTGTGGAGACAAAAATTGCCCTGCACACTGGGTTGAGCAGGAATGGGATCCGGTGAGTCTGCACATAATCTCTTTTGTTAGGCAAGAACACTGCTCTCAGCCCAAAATAGCATTTTTCTGCTCAAGGAAGGCACTTCCTTAACTGTCGTGGAAGCTATTTCTGTGCTTGCCTTTCTGCACCTATTCTCATTTATGCTTTCTATTCTGTTTGTAAGCAGACAAGATCATGACTCAAGGACTCTGGCAGTGAGGTTTGGGCAATTTGCTATCTATGCCATCATGTCAGCCTGTAAGCATAACGAACTGCTGGCTGATTTTGAAGCACATAGCACCACCACTCCTGATGGCCCCAGGGTGGTGCTGCTGCTCCCAACCCAGCAGGAATCATGTGAGATGGGGAGCAAGTAGGGTCCCTTTATACCAAAAGTGCTTGCCCAGCATTATCAGTGCTTGCCCAGCTCCTTTGTCTAAGCCAGGGGTGTCAAACATAAGGTCCACTGGTCGGATGTAGCCTCGGAAGCTCTTTACTGGCACACTGGCACTCTGGCTCTCCAAGCACAAGTGGTGTCCCGAGGGGGGAGGGCAAGTGGGGCAAATGCCCTGGACGCCAAGCTGGGGGGAGGCAGAAAAATTGCCTGGAGCCCTGGGATTGCGCCCCACCCCCAGGTTGCACTTATTTCATTCTGAAGGTCAGCAGAGAAGGAAAGGACAGGTGGTGGGAAATATCTCCGATGGAGGCTGCAATTGCTGCTCCCCACCTCTCCAGGGGCTGCCATCTTTCTCCATTTTTTAAAAAAAGAAGGGAAGGAGTAGAGGCGAACAGGCGGGGCAGCAAGGGTGGCTGCAGTTGCAATCACTGTCAGAGACTTTTCTGCCACCCGCCCCTTGCTTCTCAGCTTTAAAAAAAAGCTGAGAAAGACAGCAGCCCCTGGAGAGGTGTGGGGAAGCTCGTTGAGGTTTTTCCTGCCCCATCCCCTCTTTTTAAAGAGGAAGACCCTCGGAGCACATCGCTCTAAGCTGCAGGAGCTGCTTTGGAAAGTTTTTTTTTTAAAGGGGGGCAGCCCACTGGAAGTAATTGCAGTGATATTGTTACATCATCATAATTACTGGGGGGGGCAGCACTGTAGGTCCCGGCTCCCAGGCAGGGAAAGAGCCAAAACTGCCCCTGCCAAGCACCACCATCAGCTGGTCTCAGCTGCTTAGCTATCACCGCTGAAAGGGGGCCCATGTGTTAATTGGGCTTTCGTGTATCTTGTAAATATGAGTAAGGTTTGCATATTATCTTTTCTGTGCAGCGAATGAGTTCCAAAGTGAGGAAAAAATGCCTATTTCTAGTCATGACCTGCTTAATGACATCATTTCCAGCTCTCAGTGGCATCATGAAAGTTATTTGGCCCACTGTACAAAATGAGTCTAAGCCACTTGCTTGATAGCTTGTTCCCGCTTTATTTCCTCCTAAACCATTTGCCTACTTGTAGGCTATCTGCCCCAGTGCTTCTTTTTTTTTTTGTAAAACTGAAAACAAAGAAGGAAACCTTGTGGACAGAGGGCTGTGGCAAAGCCAGTGAGGCCCCTCTAGCCCCCCCCGAAAGCAGCTGCCAAGCAGCCCCTTCCTGCTCCAGAGCGCACACCCATCAGTACCCAGCTGACCCATCAGCTGGTAGTAAAACAGGTTAAAGGCAGCAAGGCCACTTCTGAGATAAAACAAGTTTTGATGTTATCTTTCTTAACTGGCTTGGGTTTCTTTTTGTAGGAAACAAAACCACATACAGCTATGAAAAATAAAAACAGTGACATAGCTGGGGCGCCTGGTACCCAGGGCCCATACGTTTTTAACACCCTTGTACTGCCCATATGCTGGTGGTTTGTTAGTGAAAGGCAAGCCTTGACCCCCTCCAGGTGTGGTACCCAGGGCAATGGATCCCCAGCCCTCTCTTAGCTACACCACTGACTAACCACATGACCTGCAGCCTACTGAATGGGATGGAAATGTAATACTAAAATAATTTGCATCCAGCATCATAGGTAGGCATAAGGAAAATGATAATAGACTAGTCCCACATTGCCTTTATACAAGGCAACTTTCATTATAGAAAGAAAGAGTCGCTCTCACTTCCTTTTGCATGATGCCCACCTGGACACAGCATACCTGGAGATAACTGCTGGTATAACGCTGGTCGTCCAGTTAAAAAGAAACACAACTGAACCCACAGTGCAGTTGTCCAGCATGACTTCATGCTTACTTACTTAGGTGAATCGTTGAATGATGGTATCTCACCCTCTCCATTTTAGTGCAACGCCACCTGTGGCCGAGGAGTCAAGATGCGGACAGTTCTGTGTGCAGGCCTGGAAAATGGTTTGTACCAGGAATACCCCGAAAGACTCTGTGATGCTTTGCCAAAGCCGGAAGTGCAGACATCGTGTTTCAAGAGGCCTTGTTCAACATGGTTTTCAACCTCCTGGTCCCAGGTAGGGGACAAAAGCAACAGGGGAGGGGCAGCAGGGATGGTGGCAGCTTGAGACAGGGTAGAATGGGAATGACAGGAGGTGAGGTGCATAGAACCTAGTGGGGAGTCAGTTAACAAGGAGTCAATTTTATTTATTTACTTATTTAAAAGATTTTTACCTGCCTTTTTCCCCAGTAAGGGGACTCAAGCGGCTTAAAAAGTTAAATAAAAAAATATTAAAACAATTTCTTAAAAACAAATAATAAAATACAACACCATAAAAACAGCACAGAATCCAGGAGCAATAACATTAAAACCATTTCATTAAAAGATGCCAGCCACCCATTCACTTAAATGCCTTTCAAAATAAAAAGTTTTTAAGGTCCCACTGAAAGCTCTCCAGTGAGGGAGCAGTTCTTAATTCCAGGGGGAGGACATGCCATAACCAAGGAGCCACCACCGAGGAGGCCCTATTCCTGGCCGCCACCCCCTTCACCTCTGCTGGTGGTGGCACAGTCAGAAAGGTCCCCTCTGATTACTTGAGAGGACTGGTAGGTTGGTATGGAAGAAGATGGTCCCTCAAATACGCAAATGATGTTAAAACATCATGAGGCCATATCTGTATTCCTGCCTTCCCACAAGGAGATTTAGAGCACAATCCTAACATGGATTTAGGCCTGCATAGTTAGGCCAGCAAAATTTGACTGGCACAAGGGCCACCATAAAACAAATTTGGGCCACTCTTGGAGTCAGAGAAGATGGCACACGTCTGTGTGCTGCCCTCTGAGTCCGAGAGTGATTCAAACATGCTTTATGGCAGTGATATTCAAACTTTTTAGACTGGGGCCCACTTTTCAGAATGGCACTCGTATCAGGACCCACCGGAGGTGATGTCATGATGCCACAAGTAATGTTGTGGCAGGAAGTGACATCATCAAGCAGGAAGTGTTGTCATTGTAACATAATAAAATCACACTCCTGAAATCCAAATTGGCATTCTTGGACTGCAGCCATTGTAAAACCATGAAATATCCCTGACAATATAATGTAAAAGCACTGAACTAAAAACAACATTAAAAAGACAACCCTCACTTGAAAATTCAAACTGTTAACACTCACAAAAAGAATATAACAAGAGTAAGGTCTGCAGTTTCCAAGATGGCTGCTCCCAGCTTTCCGCAACCCACCTGACATCAGGTTGCGACTCACCAAGTGGATCGCGACCCACAGTTTGAATACCACTGCTTTACGGTGTCCCTTGTGCCAGCCAAACTTTGCTGGCCTAACTGTGCTGGCTTAACTCCAGTTTAGGATTGTGCTCTCAGTAAACATGATTACCAACTCTGTCAGGTAGGTTAAGCTGATAGTGAGCATCAGGCTTGTATGTGGATTCATGTCTCACCACTCAAAGCCTCTCACTCTGTCTATCACACCATCAACAGAATTACCTTCATTCCAGCAGAGGCTCCTACAAATATATCCTTAGTTGGATGTGGAGCTACGCATGCAAACTGGTGGTTGTGTACAGTTCGTGACTTAGAGCACAATCCTAAGAAGCGTTGGATTGGCAAGGCCGGCCGGCCAGCCAGCGCCAACTCCAATGCTGCTTTGGGGAGGCTGGAGCTTCCCAACAGCAAGGGCACGTTCACACCCTTACCGTTGGAGAGGCTCCAGCCTCCCCAGTGCGCTCCTCAGATCTGCGCTTGCTAAATAGCAGGTGCAGATCTGAGGAGACCGCGCGGCCCTAATTGGGGCAGCACAGCCTCCCGGACAGCTTCAGATTTGGCCTTATGGCCGAATCCGGAGCCCGCCCTTTCCCTGCCCACAATCTCCCTCCCCCCCACCAATCCCAGTCCCGGAATGGGACAGAGCCTCCCTCGTGCCGACGGGCTTCGGTCAGCATATGGGAGGCTTCCCGTCAGTGCTTTCAAGCTCAACTCGTAGCATTGGCTTTGAGAGCTTTAGTGCCCACACGGGGGTGCCGCTCAGCGACCCCGCATCGGCGTTAATGCCGTTGCGTCGGCACTATGACGTAGCATTGACGCAACAGGCAGAGTAGGATTGCTCTGCCCATCCAGCAGTGGGACTTGCACCCATGGTGCCCTAGTAGCACCATGCACCTGTCAGCAGCAGCACCCATAAGTTGTTCAGGAAAGGTGAGGGAACATTCAGAGCTCCCCAGATATTACTGATCTCACTAATCGGCCTCAACTGCTCTACCCAGTTACAACTGACTGATATCAAAAGGCCCAAATGTTCATTGACAAACCACTGAAATAGGTGAGAAGAGACTGTGCAGCAGCTGTGAAGGGCTGTTCTTTGCATGCCGTCTCTGCAGGTATAGCAGTTGCAGTGGGGACCACTGGGGAACATTTGTGGGTCTATTTTTTCATCCCTTCACAGTGCAGCAAGACCTGCGGCACAGGCCTGCGGTTCCGTGAGGTGAAATGCTACCAAGGAGAAGCGCTTGGACAAGGCTGTGACCCAGCTTCCAAGCCTGAAGCCAAGCAGACTTGCCAGCTACAGCTGTGTCCCACAGACACTCCAGGTAAAGAAGAAGGTTTCCTCGGGGACATCACACAGGTCTTCAGGCAGAAGGTGTCGTCACAATTGCTTTGTTACCTAATGCACACAGGGTGGCAGTGAAGCCACTCATCACAGAGGGACAGGGCAAGCAGAAGGCTCTTTGCCAGTAGTGGAGCTGTGTAGGGATATATCCTGGTAGGGATATAAGATAGGAGGAGGCAGTAGGGAGGTTGTCCTAAGTTCCAAGGATGAAGATACAAGAGGCTAGAGGAGGAAAAAAAGTGAGGGAGAGAATGGGCAGGGATGAAGGGGCAGGCCCTGCAGAGCTGAGAGAGGCTGACCTTCTCCTACTGACTTGAAATCAACTAAATGGTTGAAATCAGTCAGCCTGAATCAGCTACTTTTCTCATAAGACAACTGGGTAAGATTTTGATTGGGGTAACTCGAAGCACCAGAGAGGGGCAAGGCCAGGGGTCCTCAAACTTTTTAAACAGGGGGCTAGTTCACTGTCCCTCAGACTGTTGGCGGGGGGGAGACTATAGTTTGAAAAAAATATGAACAAATTCCTATGCACACTGCACATATCTAATTTGTAGTGCAAAAAAAAATCACCACTACCACCCGGAAAAAGCAATACAATATGCTCTTAAAATGAATAATTTCAATATAAACTTATTAGTATTTCAATGGGAAGTATGGGCCTGCTTTTGGCTCATGAGATGGTCAATGTCCGGTTCCATATTTCTCACTGCTAGTCCTAACCAGCCTTGTGAGATTGCTTCCAGCGCTTCCTCCTGCCTCTCTTTGGGTCCCTGACTCACTGTGCAGGCACAGGCACGCCAGCACCAGTTCGGAAGAGGAAAAAAGGAAGCCCAAAGAAAACAAGGAAGCCCTAAGCACCTAAGCAGCACGGTCAGGGATGCTGGCCAGTTGTGGAGGCAACAGTCTCAGCTGGGCTACTGCCGTTGCGAACTCACCGCATGGGCAGAGCTGCGGCTCGTCAACCTGCCCACTGCAGCCCGGGCTTGGAAGAGGCTGCTTTGCGGCACAGTCCACCACACTGCAAGGCAGCCCCTTCCCAGACCGGGGTGGCGAACCAATGAGGCGCCACCTCGGGAAGGAACTCATCAGCTCGCCCGCTGCAGCCCCAATCAGAATAGGCTGCTTTGCAGCACAGTCCACCACATTGCAAGGCAGCCCCTTCTGAGGCCCATGTGCCTGCCCCTCCTTGTTTAGGCTCTGAATGACGGGCGGGGCGGGGAAACCATCTTGGGGGTCGTATCTGGCCCGCGGATCGTAGTTCGAGGACCCCTGCTCTAGGCAGCTCTTTCTTGTTACCGCCTATTGCACTTGTTCCCAACCTTAGGGTTGCGACTTTCTGGGAGGTCATGAGCTGATTTTCAGGGGGCCAAGGAGACTCCATTTATCTTGTAGATGCATTTTTGCAACATTTTCAGGGAACCTCCAAACAGAGAAATAAGTTTTTGAAAAATTTCAAGGTGTTTCCACAGAAAACAACTGTTGCATTTGATAACCTACTGTATGGTAATCTATCTACATGTTTTGTTCAGGAACAATGATATCACTTCGTGGTTAATGACATTGCTTCCGGTCTTAAGGGGGTCCTGATGGGTTTTTGTACCTGAAACTTGGGTCCTTGTGCTAGAAAAGCTGGGAACCGCTGACTGTTGTCATATTTCCCTTCTCTAGATGAAGACTGCGAAGACAAAGCAACAGCTAACTGCGTGCTGGTCTTAAAAGTGAAGCTCTGCTCACACTGGTACTACAGGAAGGCTTGCTGTAGATCTTGTAGGAGTAAGTCCTCCTGATTCCCAACACATCCTTAAGGGCTTCCGTAAGGGCAACATGCCCTTAGGTGACAGGCTGCACTGAAACCCTCCATGCTGCCTGCCTTGCAAGGACCCCAAGGGAACACCCCACCCAGTTCCTAAAATCTTTTGTGTTGTCTTCTGGAACACCTGGGGCTTCATGGACTGCTACCTGTGCACAGATCCTTCAGGGCACCTTCATTCACCACAGTCCCTTCACAGAGAGGCTGCTCCCTGTTGAGGTTGCCATCCCATCTCTTCTGCACATCTGGGTAAACCGTGGTCTCTAGATGCTTAGAACAGCTCTTCTGTCACAGGCTCATTTGTCTGGTGTTTGGTCCACAATGCTTCACATGCGTTAGAGCAAAAGAATGTTATGAGAGCCCTGCTCCATCAGACCAATAGAGACTAATCCAGCATTTGATTTCACACAGTGGCCAACAAGTTACCTCCAGGCAGCTCTCAAGCAGGACTAGATGCCTCATTTGCTCTTAGGCTACATGGTGGTTTCATTTAGAGTGCAATCCTAAGCAGTGCCGGACTGGCGAGGCCGACGGGCCAGCGCCATATCCAGCGCTGCTTAGGACGGGCTAGAGCCTCCCTGCAGCAAGGGAGCGTTCACTCCCCTATGCGCTCCTCGGATCTGCGCCTGCTAAAGAGCGGGTGCGGCTCCCCAGCCCCACAGTATCCACTCACAGCCCTGTGCTCCTTGTGGCATTCTGCATGACAGACAAATTTCCTAGGGTCAGCCTGAGAGGCACAGTTGATATAGGAGAGGACACACAATACCTTGCTCAAAATGTGATGCCTTCTTTTCTGGGATGTGTCAAGCATGCAAAGCATCAAATCTGGAGCTCAGGAAACAAGAAGATCTTGTGCGGACATGCCTGGGAAAGCAAAAATAAAGAAGAGGAAAGGTGGCTGTGTGAATGACTGATCCTGTAGGTGTAGCAAGACCAACTTTTAAACATGCGTATCACTTCACAATAAAATGAGGGAGAAAAAAATGAAGTGTTTTATAATGTTAAGAGACTTGGGGGTAACAGGAAGGGGTTGAAACAGCTGGCAGTAGCTAGCAGCAGAAACCACACGTATGTAATGCGAATTAATAGGCCGATACAGAAACCTGGGAGGGAGGGCGAGACAGCCTAGTGCTCCAATGAAACCTGTGGATGGGATTTGGCTGGTGTGCGACACTTCTGGCACCAGTGGACATGTATGGACAGAATGTGGACAGAAGGGGGTCAGAGTGAGCCTGGTGGACGGGCATTACCAAGGCAAGTGCCCCATGGGCTCTTGGCACACAAGAGGAGTTACTGAATAGCAATCTAGGCCCTACTGAGGCCTAGGCAGGGAATGTTCCCTCATGGGCTCCTCACACCAACCTCACCATTCAGTGAGCAGTGTGTTATACGTCTTCCTGTCCTACCACCACCCCCATAGACTGCCTGTGACCTATTCTAGTAGCAGAGTATAAATCCATTCATTTGACTAAAGAAATCTGAGAAAATTTCCCCCTGGCAAAGTTATTTCCCTCTCCTCCATCTCCCCCACATCTGGACATAATACGGGGCTATAATACTTCAATTAAGACTTTACACAAAGGGAAGAAAGCCATTGGATGATCATGTGGAAATCTTAATGGGTGGGGGCCAGGCTTGCATTCAAGCAGCTAGTGCTGCTAGGTACAAAGCAAGCTGTGCAGAAAGCATCTGGTGTTGTACTTAGAGCAGGATGAGCCAGGCTCAGCCATGAAGCTTTATGGATGCCCGTGGGCTAGTTACCCTCTCTCAGTCTCACCTACCTCACAGGATTGTTGTGGGGACAAAAGGAGGGAAGGAACCATGTACTGTGCATCATTCTTAGCTCCTTGGAGGAAGGCAGTACACAAACGTGAATAAGAACAAGAAACACCCTCTGCCTCAAACTTGCTGGGCCTGTGCGGCACCAGATTTTAGCCTTGCATCTGCCAGAAACTCATACTTCGGATAACTTGTGCCAGTAGGACTTTGATGTACTCCGTTCTTGCTTGGATGAGGCAGGACAATTTCCAAAAAACCTAACAGCAACTGCAATACACCTGCAATACTGCAACTGCAATGTCCATCTATGATTGTTGAAATTATTTTTGCCTAATGAGGTTATGTGAGCAAATTTTGTCGCATTATGGAGGCAGCTATAAAACCCAGTACAACAGTGTGAATTGAACAGAATATTTTTGGAAAGGATGAAGGCCTGAAACAGAAAACCACTATTATATGGCCCCAGAATGCAATTCACCCAGAATACTTCTGTTTTGTGTAAAGTGACCCAAATAGGAGCAGCATAACCTGACTCGTGGCTTCTGTGCTCAAAGATGACTCTGATGCCCAAGCACATGACTAGATCAGGTCTGGCAACTGTACCAGAATTCAGAAGTCTGTGATGCCAGTTGGAGTGGCAGCTGGAGTTCTTAGGTCTAGCTAGAAATACTACAGTATTTTGTTGCCCGGGAAAGAGCCAAAAACCAGTTTCTAGTATTTTGTTGTTGTTCAGTTGCTAAGTCGTGTCCAACTCTTTGCAACCCAATGGACCACAGCATGCCAGGCCTCCCTGTCCTCCACTAGCTTCCTGAGTTCACCCAATTTCATGTTCATTGCTTCGGTGACTATCTAACCATCTCATCCTCTGCCGCCTCCTTTTGCCTTCAATCTTTCCCAGAATGAGGGTCTTTTCTAAAGAGTATTCTAGTATTTATATGAAGCCTAATCAATAGAAAGGCTTCCTCTGGAGAGCCTGTGGCCTATGCACACTCACATTCCTGTGTCTCTGCAAGAGATTCCACACAAGTCAATAGCTACTGAACATAGGTTCCCATGGGATCAGGTTTCTGGGTCGGGGAGGATCTGCCTCCCTTATCCAAAAGGATGAGAGGCATATAGCATCCTAAGAAGGGAGAGATCATGCCCCAAAACAGCAATGAAAGATTAGCAGGGCTAAAAGCAGAGGTAACTGTCCAAAGTAGGCAAGAAGTAGAGTTCCCAAGGAAGTGGTGTGGTAGGAGCAACATGGAAGATGAGCCTGGTAAACCCCCACACATGTGGTTCCAACTAAAGAGAAAACACCAAGGGTAAGATTTTATTGGTCTTTGGAGTCAGCTGACTACAACAGGTCAGGGCTTGGGTGCATCTTTCATGGGGCTCTATAGCAGGGGTCCTCAAACTACGGCTTGCGGGCCAGATATGGACCCGCCGAGGTCATTTACCTGGCCCGCCTGTCATTCAGAGCTGAAATGAGGAGTTCCTTCCTGAGGCAGTGCTCCCCTGGCCGCGGAAGGGGCTGCCTTGCAACATTGCTGGACCGTGCAGTAAAGCAGCCTCTTCCGAGTGGGGCCGCAGCAGGTGAGTTCCTTCCTGTGGCAGTGCCTCATCGGCTTGCCACCCCGCCTCAGCAGGGGCTGCCTTGCAGTGCGGTGGACCCATTTGCAAAGCAGCCTCTTCTGAGCGCAGCCACAGCACGCGAGCCAATGAGTTCCTCCCCAAGGTGCCGCCTCATCGGCTCGCCGCCCCGGTCTCAGAAGGGGCTGCCTCGCAATGTGGTGGACTGCCTCTTCTTTTAATATTGATTAAAATTGTTCTTCATTTGGATATGTGCAGTGTGCATAGGAATTTGTTCATATGTTTTTCAAACTATAGTCCCCCCCCAACAGTCTGAGGGACAGTGAACTGGCCCCGTTTAAAACTGTTTAAAACATGTTTGACTGAATAAAGACATTACACTCCATTTTTTAAATTGAATTCCTCGTGAAATTCCACATTGAATAGTCTATAACACGATGGTATTATTCCTTAAAACTGCAATTTTGGTACCTAGTGGTGACACACACACACCCCCAGAGGATGGCACTCCAGGCAGCCCGCCCCATAGGTAGCTAGGATACTGAAACCTAGTAACTTCTTGCATTCTGTGCTGCTTAAGCTGCAGACAATGTTCACTTACGGGGTCCCATTGAATTAAGTAGGATTTATTTTTGAGTAAGTGTGCACAGAATTGTGTTATTTTACAATTGAAAGAGTCTTGAGAGCACAATTCAAACCCCAGGGTAGAGATGTGAAGGACCGGAAAAATTCGGAAAAAAAGTGTGTGTGTTTTTCATTTTTTTGCTGAAGCATTTTTGTTTTTTTCCGGAAAAATTGAAAAAAGGAAAAAAAGAAAAAATGATTATGGAATATTTTATTTTAACATGATGAATGAAATATTTTAAGACAAGGTGTTAAAATGTTTTCCAAATAATTTCTGAAAAATAGGTATGGTATCAGATTATTCTAATTTCTATGCACTGAGGACAAGCAAGTCCTAGGTTACAAACTGAACCCTCCAATGCAAAAACTGGGTTTCTTTCTGAGCTTCAAAATTTCTGGAAACTTTACATCTCTAACTCAGCCTCTGACTCCTCTTGCTTCTCGCCTTCTTCAGACTCCTCCATCCTCTGCAGCATGTGTAAGAATCTGGTCTATGTTTGGAAACACACTAAATCAAGAAATAAACTGACATCTGAAAGGGTAGAGAAGCTTGTTTCAATCTGGGCAAATCTTCAGTTTTTAGAAGACATAACTGTGATGATGACAGACACAACAGAGTAATTGCAGAAGCAGAGACTGAAACTGATACTGATATTGTACACTTCCCCCCTCTTCAATTCTTTTTATGAGAATGGGTTTTTTTATTTTATTTAATACTGTGGAGAGGAAATATGAATAATTGTTATGTCTGGATTTTTAAAAATTATTTTGTGGAGGTTTTTTTGTCTGTTCCACATAAACTAGTAAACAGCTCAGGAGATTGTCCATAGTCATATTTTATGTTCCTAACGTAACAGAATGACTTTCAATCTGGAAAAGGAAAAAAAAAGTGCTAATGTAGTATTTTTTTCAATTTTTCCAAAAATTTCCGTTTTCTGGAAAAAAAAACCCAGAAAAAACAGGGTTTTTTTCCTAGCTTCAAAATTTCCAGAAATTTTACATCTCTGTCCCAGGGTGGAAGAGGCAGGGTGACATGCCTGTCCCCTACCCAGCCTGGGGCTTGGATGTGCTGCCATATTACCCCGGGAATAGGGAAAATATTCCCCTTCCTTCAGGTAGTGTACAGAAGTCCAGATGGGGCTACTCAGAGCTGCATTGCTGAAATTAGCAGCACAGCTCCAAGCGGCCAAATTGGGGCCACTTGGGCCAGAGACAGAGGGTAGGATCTGGCCCAAAGGCTGGATCCTGGCTCAACCCCTTCCCTGGGCCGCTTATGGGCTCACCTATTCCCCAACTCCCCTGCACCTGTTCTCAGTGGCGTTTCTACAGGGATGGCAAAGCTCCAAGTTTTGCAAGAAGCCTTACCTTGCAATGGAAATCACTCCTCTCCTGCAACGTTTTAGCCAATCCTCACAGGGAACAGCAACATCTTGGCATTGCTTACTGGCTACAGCAGCAAGGGAGAGGAGGGATTTACATGACAGGGTAAGGCTTCTTGCAAAAGTCAGAGCTTTGCCATCCCTGTAGAAACACCTCTGCCTGTTCTGCCCTTCCCCTCCCGTTCCACCGCCTGCAGCCCTCCCAGAGTCCCTGTGCCACATTACCTTCAGGTCCCCCGTCCCAGAAAACAGGCCAGTGAGGCCAGCATATGTCCATCTGCTGGCTAATCCTCCAGGAATGGCACAAACATGCTTTACATCCATGCTTTACAAACATGCTTTACATAGCACAAACATGTTTGCATCCTGCTGGGACTGGCCTAAATTGGGGGGAAAACTTGCAGCTCACTCTATTCATGTATGCTTGGAAGTACAATCCATGTGTAGCCCACACTTAGGTGAGCTAGGCTGCAATCCTATACACACTTACCTGGGAGGAGGTCCTATTGAACTAAATAAGCCTTGCTTGTGTATTTCACAAAAATTAGTCCCAATCCAGAATTGTGTTGAAATGAAGGAAGCTTTATTTGAGCTTTAACAGCAGCAGCCAAAACGGCAACAGTAAAATCAATTTGCAAATAGGGTGACTTTCCCTTCCTCCAAGGGGGGTAAGGAAGAAGCCACACAAAATACAGAAAGTACAGTCATTTTAAAAGGCATCATTTTAGATTCCCTCCCTCTTTCCAAAGTTCTCACTCTCATTCCTTCGTACGTCTGAAACAAAAGAGCAACAGTTTGTGCTTCGTTCCTCTTTCCCCCACCTTTGCACAATTTGTAAGTTTTTGTGAAACTTAGCTGAGAATACTGTCTCTTATCTCTGAGAGAGAGAAGACAGCGAGACAGAGAGAACAGCTTAGCCTTGGATGTTAAGCAGCTGCATCTGCTCGTGTTTCTCTCCCCCCCCCTCTCAGAGGCCTAATCTTGTTCACTTACCTATAAGCAAAAGCTCAAATCTTGGTTAGTGTGATCAATATAATCATTGTTAATAATATATATCAGACATGTTTGATTTTCATGTCCTACAATCCACCAGTTCTTTTTGGGGCCAATATCCTGGCCCCACGATCAATTATCGTTGATAAGTGTTAGTTAACCTTGGCATTCAGTTCTCTTAACGCCTCTTGGATTTCTGTTTAGGGGCTTGTTTGTATTCAGACAGAGAAATGACCAGCATTTTATTTATTTATGAAGATTTAGCCAAGAGGGTTAATGCCTCCGTTTGCCCGAAGATAACACCTGAAGATCTCAAGGTCGTGAGCTCCGGACTGCCGGAAGTCTCTGCGAGCAGCAGACCTTGGAAACTGTGGCTGATTACAAGCTGAGTTTCAGCTGCCTCGTGGGAGGAGGAGTGTGCTGAAATCAGCTGCATCTCTGGTGGCAGCAGGGAAGCCTCATCAGCCAGCAGACGACAGACGGGTGGCTAAAGAAAGAAGGCTAAATCCAGAAAGAAAGATCTGTAGGAGTGTTGTTCTTGGAAGATAGAACATTCTGTAAATTGTAAAAACCTTCGGGTTTGTGAGAAAGTCTGCCTATGTAAACCGCCTTGAGTTCAATCATTAGAGAAATCTAGTGATATTAAGAAAGGCGGTATATAAATAAATGTATTATTATTATTATTTATTATCAATAGAATGACACCCCACTTTTCCCAGCTGCCCCCAAATACCTTCCAGAACCAAGAAACATCTGCCAGACTTGTCCAAGTCTGTACAGGCACATGAGCCAGTTTCCTAATGTCCTGGGCAATATCGATCACAGCCTGGCCGTTATCGTCAAGCTGCAGACAGCAGTCCGTCAGGTTGAACTTCTTACAAAAACCACCCTCCTGGGCCAGCAGATAATCAACTGCAAGCCCAATCTGATAAAGAAGAACTGTTATACGGCTTTGTTGTCTGGCCAACAGTTCTAGGGCAGAAGCAGTTTGATTTGTAATTATCTCCAGAACAGCCTGAAGACGAATAAGTCTATTCAAAAGGTATATAGGGGTCCTATAGCCATAGGACCCATCTGCTGCCCAGGTCGCGGGACCATAAAAATTTATAATTCTCTCAGCGGGCCATTCATTATCTTTCCATCTTTGTGTTCCCCCTATGGTGGGTATCTCTCTTTTTGATATTCTCAAACCTCCATCCAGGGAAACATTTAGCCCTTTTTCCTTGTTCATGGGTAACAAGAAGAAGCTAGGCTTGATTATTCCGATTGTACAGGTCCCCACCCATTTTCCAGGTAAATATGTATATGCCATTGTCCCACATATCCAAAAAAGTCCCTCTGGTGCCACCCATTCCCTGGAAATATGCCCTGGGGTATCCCAGTAGGGATGCAGAGCTGGGAAATGGATCCATGGGTTAACTCGGGGTGGGTCCTGTTTGGGCCACCAATAGATTGCTCCTTTGGTGTTTACTGCAATTCCAGAAATACAAGGTGTCTCCCCCACCTGTACTGAGAAGATTTCAGATGATTCTCATGAAATGCAGTTTGAGCCCATCACAGTAGTGCTTAATTGCCAAACCTGAGAATGTTCTTTGGCCAGTGTTGGCAATTTGGGGGTATGGTCCCAATGGGCCAGCATTTCTGGGGTCACTTCCCTTCCTTCCCATGGCCATTGATGACTCATAAGCAGGCCTCCACAAACATAACAGTGCGTTACATTCAAGGTCTCGGCTATTTGCTCGGCCAGGGAAATGAACATGTTTTGCCCCTGCACAGGCAGTTTGACCTGCGGTTTGAGTTCTTGATATAGGGAGGAAGGTGTATCTGTAGGACTCCCTGATGTCTTTTTATGTGGGGCTTGTTTTACATCCATGTAATGGGACCGGGGGCCAACTAACTTTATGCAGCTCCGTCTCAGGTATGGAGGGTAGCCCATTCCTGGTTTGGGATAGTGGCGTGGGCCCTCTCCACCTGTTATTCCCCCCCAACATTTTGAACATTCGAGAGGGGCTGCAGTGACTTTTGGAGTGGAAAACAGCCACAACATCAGTAATCAAACAACAGCAAGCATGTTCATTTATTTCTGAGTCTCTAGGTGAGACTCAGATTCAGAGACTTCACTATCATCTTGGTTAGTGTGATCAATATAATCATTGTTAATAATATATATCAGACATATTTGATTTTCATGTCCTACACTTGTGAGTAGACTTGCCTAGAATTACCTACGCCCAGTGGTGTCATTCAAATGATTTAGGAACAGGAACTCACTTTTGATTGGCACTTGTCGGGAACCCGGAACCAGCCACGGAGCCTGTTAGGATCCGGAACGCCCGTTCTGGTCTGTTCCCCCTGAATGACATCACTGCCTACGCCCACTGGTTGCATGGAGTTTAAACTTGTGTAAACTGCATTGGACTGTTCTGGTAGATTGCAGCCGCTGTGCTGCAATGCATTGATTCACGACAAGAAGCATTGTGTTAAACAAATTACAATATTTGGAGTACATAAGAACATAAGAACATAAGAAGAGCCCTGCTGGATCAGGCCAAAGGCCCATCTAGTCCAGCCTCCTGCATCTCACAGCGGCCCACCAGGTGCCCCAGGGAGGCATGAGACAACAAGATGCTTGCATCCTGTTGCCACTCCCTTGCACCCGGTACCAGTAGCCCACCACCTTTGTAAGGAGGTTGCACAATCCATCATTGCCTATAGCCCATGATGGACCTTTCCTCCAGAAATCCGTCCAATCCCCTCTTAAAGGCATCAAGACCAGATGCCACCACCACCTCCTGTGGCAAAGAGTTCCACAGACCAACTACCCGCTGGGTAAAAAAGTACTTCCTTTTATCTGTTTTAACTCTCCCAACCCTCAGTTTTAGCGGATGTCCCCTGGTTCTGGTGTTTTGAGAGAGGGAAAAGAACATCCCTTTATCGACTCTATCCCTTCCATGCATAATTTTGTATGTCTCAATCATGTCCCCCCTCAGGCGCCTTTTTTCTAGGCTGAAGAGCCCCAAACGCTGCAGTCTTTCTTCATAAGGGAGGTGCCCCAGCCCCGTAATCATTTTCGTCACTCTCTTCTGCACCTTTTCCAGCTCCACTATGTCCTTTTTGAGATGCGGCGACCAGAACAGGACACAATATTCCAGGTGTGGCCTTACCATTGATTTGTACAATGGCATGATAATATTGGCTGTTTTATTCTCAACCCCTTTTTTAATGACCCCAAGCATGGAATTGGCCTTCTTAATTGCTGCCGCACACTGGGTCGACACCTTTGAATTGTCCACCAGCACCCCAAGATCTCTCTCCTGAGCTGTCGCAGACACCTCAGAACCCATTAGCCTATAGGTGAAGTTTTGGTTTTTTGCCCCAATGTGCATCACTTTACATTTGTCTATGTTGAAACGCATCTGCCATTTGGCTGCCCATTCCCCCAACTTCTGGAGCTCTTCACAATCCTTTCTGGTTTTCACCACCCGGAAAAGTTTTGTGTCATCCGCAAACTTGGCCACCTCGCTGCTTATCTCTGTCTCCAGGTCATTTATGAATAAGTTAAAAAGCACCGGCCCCAAGCCAGATCCCTGGGGCACTCCGCTTTTCACCTCTCTCCATTGTGAAAATTGCCCATTGACCCCCACTCTCTGTTTCCTGGCCCTCAACCAATTCTGGATCCATAAGAGGACCTGCCCTCTTATTCCCTGACTGTGAAGTTACTTCAGCAGCCTTTGGTGGGGGAGTGTCAAACGCCTTCTGAAAATCCAGGTATATGATATCCACAGGTTCACCCACATCCACGTGCCTGTTGACCTTTTCAAAGAATTTCAAAGGGTTCGTGAGGCAAGACTTACCCTTACAGAAGTCATGCTGACTTTCATTTAGCAGTACTTGTTCCTCTACGTGTTTTAGGATTTTATCTTTGATGAGGCTTTCCACCATCTTACCCGGAACAGACGTTAGGCTGACCGGCCTGTAGTTTCCAGGGTCCCCTCTTCTCCCTTTTTTAAAGATTGGCGTGACATTGGCTATCCTCCAATCCTCTGGCACCGTGGCCATTTGAAGGGACAAGTTGCATACTCTGGTTAAGAGGTCAGCAACTTCATTCTTTAGTTCCTAAATAACTCTTGGGTGTATACCATCTGGCCCTGGTGACTTATTTATATGTAGTTTGTCAATTTGCTCTAAAACATCTTCCTTATTAACCATTATCTGATTTAATTCCTTGGTTAGGAAGGACTGTTCGGGCTGTGGTATCTGCCCAAGTTCTTCTGCTGTGAAGACGGATGCAAAGAATTCATTTAATTTCTCTGCAATCTACAAGTCCCCTTTTATCTCCTCTTTCCCTCCCTCACCATCCAGCGGGCCAACCGCCTCTCTGGCAGGTTTCCTGCTTCTAACATATTTGAAGAAGCTTTTATTATTCCCCTTTATGTTGCTAGCCATGCGTTCCTCAAACGCTTTCTTGGCCTCCCGTATCACCTTCTTACTTGTCTTTTGCCAGAGTTTATGTTCTTTTTTATTCTCCTCACTGGGGCAAGACTTCCATTTACGGAAAGAAGCTTCCTTGCTCTTTACAGCTTCTCTAACTTCGTTTGTCAGCCATGCAGGCACCCTCCTGGACCTTGTTGAGCCCTTCTTTCTTTGCGGTATACACTTCCGCTGGGCCTCTACTTGTTGTTGTTGTTCAGTCACTAAGTCGTGTCCGACTCTTCGCGACCCCATGGACCACAGCACGCCAGGCCTCCCTGTCCTCCACTAGCTTCCGGAGTTCGCCCAATTTCATGTTCATCGCTTCGGTGACACTATCTAACCATCTCATCCTCTGCCGCCCCCTTCTCCTTTTGCCTTCAATCTTTCCCAGCATGAGGGTCTTTTCTAAAGAGTCCTCTCTTCTCATCAGGTGGCCAAAGTATTGGAGCTTCAGCTTCAGGATTTGTCCTTCCAGGGAGCAATCAGGCTTGAATTCCTGTAGGATGGACCGATTGGACCTCCTTGCAGTCCAGGGGACTCTCAAGAGCCTTCTCCAGCACCATAATTCAAAAGCATCTATCCTTCGGCACTCTCCCTTTCTTATGGTCCAGCTCTCACAGCCATACATAGCTACTGGGAAAACCATAGCTTTGACTATGCGAACCTTTGTTGGCAGGGTGATGTCTCGGCTTTTTATTAAGTTGTCTAAGTTCACCATAGCTTTCCTCCCAAGAAGTAAACGTCTTTTAATTTCATGGCTGCAGTCACCATCTGCGCTGATCTTGGAGCCCAGGAAAATAAAGTCTGTCACTGCTTCCATTTCTTCCCCTTCTATTTGCCAGGAAGAAGGGGAAGAAATGGCCTCTACTACTGGTATTTTAAACAGCCTCCATGCAGCCTGGAGAGATTGGACTCTTTTTACCTTCCCTTTCAATTTCTTTCTAACTAGCCTCCTCATCTGAGGGAAATCTGCCCTTCGAAAGTCAAGGGTTCTTGTGTCAGATTTGCTCTGCACTCTTTCCTGGACATGCATGGCAAAACCAATCGCAGCATGGTCACTGTTCCCCAATGGCTCAGTAACACTTACATCCCTAACTAGGTCCCGAGTACCACTCAATATTAAATCCAGAGTCGCCTGTCCTCTAGTTGGCTCCATGACTAGCTGCTCTAAGGCACAGTTATTTAGCACGTATTCTGCTACTCATTTAGGAGTATTCTGGCAAAACTGGGTTCTGTGGCTCGGACAGGAGGGTGCTGAAAAATATCTTCTCCTGATAACCTATTTGCTCTTTTATACCGTATGCTGCTGGGTTGCGCCTTTAATTTGCTTTCTTATTTGCTGATTCTAGGTGGAGAAAGTACAGCTTAGCAGAACGACACCGCCAGCTTTCCATGGCTTGCTTTGCTTGAGGCCACCCTCACGTTGCACAGCTGGAATACAGCTGGACCGCTGCTTTTATTTTCGTCCTCGCCCTCACCTGGCAAGATGGGAGGGGAGGTTCCGGGGCTAGATCAGGAGCAGCTGTCCGTCCAAAGGATTCAGGATATGAAAGTTGATATCCTGGCAGACGATCACAATAACTCTCCACAAGGAAAGTTGTGTGCGTGCGTAGCTCGCTCGGCTCTGGGAGGGAAAGAAGGCAGAGAAGAAGGCGGTGGGAAACGAAAACTTAGGCAGGAAAGAGTAATAAGACTAATAATAAGAGGGAAGAGAAAGCAGGCGGTAACTTCTCGGAGAACAACTAGCAGGAGAGAGAGGGAGGGGAAGGAGAAACTATGTATTTGCGTTTGCATCCTGCCTCTCGGTCGGGCTGAAATAAATAAGCGGAGCGGGGCGGGGCAGGGAAATGGGTTAGAAAGAGCAGGGATGCGAGTAGAGAAGCGACGTCGGGGAAGGCCAAGAGGGTAGGACCTACGGAAGGAACTGGGGGGACGGGCTGCACATTTGCTGGCTAGAAGAAGGTAGGAAATTGTTTATAGCAAATTGTTGTTTTCTTTCAGCGGGGGCTGAGCGGGGTGATGCGCAGAAGGCAGCTGGCGGAGGCTTCGAGTTCCCAGCGCGCGGGGGGAGCGGAGGAAGAGAGAAGAGGGCGGATGGAGCGGCCGTTCCTCGGTCACGTGACTCCCCGGCAGCCTCTGAGGAAAACTCCCTCTCAAGATGGCGTCGGGCTCTGCGCCGCCTGCTCCGACCAAGGCTCCGACCAGGCTGGCGGCCGGCAGCGGCGGCGGGAAGTGAGGTTCTGCGAGTCAGTTATCGAGTACTCCGTGGACGGGAGCGGTCTGTGGCTGCACCCGGTGGAAACAACGCCGGCGAGGAGGCGGGAGAAAAGGAGGGAAGAGGAGGAGGACGCGGAGCGCTGTGAGGAAGAGTCTCTGTCGGCGCCGTACCTCCTCCGCTCTGCCCGGCGGCACCCCCCGACGCCGTTCAGGACGAGGGAGAGGGCAGAGGAAGAGTCGCAGGACGAGGAGGCCCAGTCCTCCGAAGGTGAGGGGGGGGCGCCTAAGCCGGCCGGACTTGAGCTCCTGCCGCGCCTTTATTCCAGGTTTCCCTTGGGAGAGGGGGGAGAGGCGACCGGGGGTGGGTGGGTACACAGGCTGAAATAAATGCTTTTGGTTAGGAAAAGAGTTATTGCTAGAATAAAATTTTGGTGTAAAAAAGGTGTATTTTTTGATCTGTTTCCACATGCGATATTGACCATTTGTACTGAATGACTATGTGTATTGGAAAAGGCAGGAGATACCACTAGGAGATAGGGAATGGTATCAGCAGTGGCCCCTTGTCCCAGATAAACCAGCGATTTTGGGTTAACCCCCAAGGTCCTGCAGGGGAAGGATGTTTAAAGAAACTACAGCTTCAATCCAAAGCATGCATATCAGGAGTAAGCCCCATTGCATACTGCAAGGACATATGCACAGGATCAGGTTGCATGATGCGTAAACACTCTGAAAGCACAATCATAACAGAAATATCAATGTGTGACATAGTGTTCAGCCAAATTCCCTGCCAGGCCACTCCAAGGGCCCTAATGCCCACACTAGGCTAACTAGTTTCCCCACAGAGCGGCCTCAGTCAACCACTGGGCCTCCTCTCTTCCGGCAGCTTTGCTTGGGATTACTGGCTGGTCAGCCTCCTCCAGACTGCCCTCATCTCTGGCTTAGCTCTAAAACTACGTTAAGTCTAACACCAACAAACCCACCAACAAACAATAGGCAGTCAATTTGCCTAAGCCATAACTGCCTCCTCCACTTGGTGGCTCCAGGGGTGTGGCAGACGTACAACAACTCCCAGTGGTTATTCCCCACAATAACCTTACTTTATCAAGTCTCCTTTCAGCCAGTCCATCTGACAATCCCTCAGTCAAGCAGTCCATCCAGCCATCCAGCCATCCATCCAGCACCTTCCCAGGGTCCTTTCTCCAGCTCCTGCCTCCAGCTCATATGTTTAAGCATTAAACTCTTATTGTAACTGAAATACCTAGTTTTAGGGTTGGGAAGCTCACATTTGTATGAAACTATAGCAGGCCCTCAGTATTCACAGATTGAGCATCAGCAGATTTTATCATCTGGGTGCTGAACTCACCCCCCCGGGAGGGCCCACCTGGACCCTCCCTACTTGACTGGAGATGGGCTCTGGTCAGGTCCAGAGGGATTTCTGAGGCCTGAAATGGGTAAAAAAAAGTGACTTCCAGTTTTTGGACAGGATGCTGTGCATGTATGTCAGTTGTTGGGACATATATGCCCATTTGTTCTCTTGTTTAGTTCATATACTTTTATGTATTTGTAAAGGGGTCTTTATAAAGTGTATCTAAAAGCCTTAAAAACTCAAGTAATCCAATTTGTATTGTGTGGATTGCATATTCTGCTTGTGCCCTTAAGTTTTTATCTGACAAGTATGTACAGTTTTTTCTCTGCATTTGAAGGATGTGCACAATTGCAGGATCTGCTTGATAAATACATTTTTTAATTTATTTCCCTTGGTAGGAAACATCTTGGGCATTGCTGATTTCTTCCAACTTCTTAGACCACCGATAAGGAGAGGTAAACGTCAACGTCAGGCTCATGAGTGATGCTCTAATTGCACTGTGATGTTCCGATGTAACTCTTCCAAGAACACATTGGTGTTAAGTGTGTGAGAAATGTGACTTCAGCCTTCTGTTTGCTGAGACTGTGATAGCTGCACAACTACTAACTTTTGTAACTTTTACTTATACTAGTAAAAAACACTTTTCTCAAAAAGATTTGTGAGAATGTATTGAATAATTTTTGAGGATGAGCACTAAAGCT
>JAJKFI010000086.1:1159870-1212975 GCA_029204185.1 Lerista edwardsae
TGGATAAATATTTTTCATAAATGTTTCTACAGATGACTGTCTCACTCACTCCCTGTCTTGGGAGATGCTATCCTGTACCTGGAAGGCATCTATTATGCATGTTCCCCTCAAATCTGAAAGATTTCACAACTTCTCTGTACTGGTTATTCAATTTCTCTATAGTAGATCTAAATTGATGTAAATACTCCTTTTTTAATGCTTCTAATCATGAAACTAATAGGACCTGGTTAGTGAATAATTAGGTTTATCTTGCTTTCTTCTTTTTTCCTTTTTGTGGCAGATGAGCCAGGAATTCAAGCACATATGCCAAAAGGAAGATCCACAGACTGATGTTTGATGATGAAGTTTTTCTAGTCCTTTATATGTACGTAATAAAACAAAATAAGCATATTAACCATTACGTGTTGTTGAAAACATGTTCTTCAAAGTGCCAAGATATTGCAGTTCTTCCTGCCATTGGTCCCATAATTTTAAAGGTCTCTGCTGTGAAAGAGCCGTTTTCACAGTGATCATAAGCCTGCCAGAAGATGGAACTGTCAGAAGGTTAACTACACTAGAGCAGAAAAGAATAGGAATAGATGGTCCCATCTATTCTAGGTATAGATGGTCCCAACCATCTATAAGTTGGTAACAGGCTTTAAACATAAGTATTTAACGCCTTCCATTTTTCTTGATTTGTAAACAGGTAATTGCTGATTAGGTCTCAGATACATGTTGCAGGTGCCTTCCAGTTATAATGTCACAAATCAGTCTGGCTGACATATTCTAGATCAGTTTCACTTCTTGAACGATCTTCAGGGACAGCCAGGTAGCCAGGATGAGTACCTACTCATCCACCACATTAACCAGAGCTCTCTTAATCCCAAGGGTAACCCACTATCTCATACTCCAGGGACAGTGGATGTTGGTAGACATATAGAAAAACTAAAATTTTGGATGCTTGACTGTTTCATTTAGTGAGTAAGACATGCAGATTGCAGCGTGTACTCAAGAGCCTGTCCCTGCTATCTGATAAGTGTACCTGTATTTATGACATCTATGCTCTCAGGTGTCTATTTAAACCATAAGCGTACATATGAAAAATGTAGTACAGGTATGCCCAGGTATCTGTGGGGGATAGGTTCCTGGGATAATATACCATGGATAAGACCTGCCCTCCCTGGTAAAGGTTTCCCCACGACCGAACGGTCTAGTCGTGACCAACTGTAGGGGGGCGGTGCTCATCTCAGTTTCAAAGCCTGTAGAGCCGACGTTTTGTCAGAGGACAAGCTTCTGTGGTCATGTGGCCGGCATGACTTACGCCGTAGCGCATGGAATGCCATTACTTTCCCACCGAAGTGGTCCCTATTTATCTACTTGCATTTAGGTGCTTTTGAACTGCTAGGTTGGCCGGAGCTGGGACAAGCAACAGGAGCTCACTAGTCGCGCAGTCTTGAACTCCCAACCTTGCGGTCGGAAAGCCCAGCAACAGCGGATTAACCCGCTGCGCCACCACGTCCCTGCCCTCCCTGGTAGCATATGCTAAACCTATTATTTTTTAATTTTTAGTATTGGATCCAGAAGGTTTGAGACTAGTATTTCATGCATCTATACAGTCCATGAGTTGATTTGGATTCGTAACTATCAAAAAACTTGTGCATTTGGTGCTTCTGGGATGCAAGGCTAGTATTTCCTGCAAATCAATCATAGTGCAGGAAAAATGTTTGCTCTACATTCCAGAATTGCAGGAAGTGCTAACAAGTGAATAAATACCAATTGTCAGAACATTATAATGGGTCCTCTTGATGTGAGCAATTGTTAAAACAGCTATGAACTAGTGCTTGCCACACATTGATCAGTAGCAAATTGTTTCTATATATAATATATATTAAATATATATACGTATATAATCTGCAAATTGCATATTAATGGTTTAATATTATTGAAGATTCAATTCCTTTGATTTAATAGCTGTTTCGTGAACACATGCTATTGTAACTTTACCCGTTACTAAAGATTTAGGAACTAGTATACTTTGGAAAATGTGCATGCACACACATATAACATGGGGATGAAAGTATTATGAACTGGTGAGCAATTGTAATGCAGATCTGTTACACACATATAACATGGGGATGAAAGTATTATGAACTGGTGAGCTATTGTATTAAGAATTCATTGTTTAGTTTGGTGCACCACAGTTCAAAAAATGGCATTAAGTTAGGAAGCTGTTGGAGGGAAGCCAAGTGCAGCAATCAAATTTAGGAAGGGTTAGGCTAGGGATTGTGATGGCTCACTTTCTCATGCATGCTCTCTTTTGTTTTAGAAGCAAGTTGGTACAGAAAACAAAGAGGTGTTTACAGAACTGTCTGTTCGAATAGTTCAAAGCACAAGTGCATAAGAACAAGAGCTGCTGCACTCAGTTATATCTTAGCCTATCCTTATGGAGATTCAAAATGGCTTACTCACACAAACAGACCATAAAATGAATGCCACCGTAGATTCAGTAAACAGTGCTATTTTAATGCTATTTAAACAGCAGCATTAAAAATGAATGTATAAAGGGGCACAATCAAGAAAAAGTAATTGGCTGACTCAGACAAAACATAAGAGCCAGATCTTTATGGTAGAACAATGGCAAGAAGAGAGGGACAAATGCACGCAGCATGACCAAAGAATGGTGGGGGCTGTGACTGAAAAGATCCTCTCCTTATTCAGTTATGAGGCAGTGGAAAAGCAAGAGTTTCCTGGTTCCTAACAGGCAGATTCATATAAACAAAAGTGGTCCTTCAGGTATCTGTCACGATGAGGGAGGAGGAGAGAGCGAGCAGAGGCCACGCCTGGGGCGCTTGCTGAAGCTGGATCACAGGGATTTGCTCAGCTCCGCAGTAGGCTTGTAGCGCTCCTCAGCCATACTCCATCTGGATGGGGATTGTGCCTACTGCAACGCTACGGAAGAGCAAACCCCCCATGGGCCGTTGCCAAACGCATGGCTTAAGCTCTGAGTGGCCTATGGCCCAGAGCAGCAGAGCCTTTTTGTGGCTACAGGGATTGGGCCCTTGGACTGGCTCCTTGTCGCATGTACGAGCCATTTTGAGGCCTGACCGTTTACCTCAGTGCATGGGCGCCCACGCTACAGCGGCCTCCTGTCTCTCCTGCCCTAAGCAGCCATCGGCCCAGGGCGTTGCAGGAGGCCGTGGGTCGGCTGCTCGGCAGTGAAGTCAGCTAGAGCGCGATCCGCATTGCGGCAGAGAACTCTGGGGGAAAAAAAACAACACCGGAGCTTTGCTGCAGCTTTTTGCCGCTCTTCGTTCAGCCTTCATCAACCCAGACAGAGGTAATGGGGGGGCGGTGGTGGTGGTGGGGGGCCCTGCGCCCATGGAGGGGGGGCCGGCCCCTCAGTGCAGCTTGAGCGCCCTGTTACCTGGGACCAAATTGATGACATTGTCAGGGTGGCAGTGGAGAAGGCCATCCAGGCACAAGGGTTATCCCAGTTGCCATGGGCGCTAGTTAAAAAAGGTGGTAAAGTTGCTAGCAAGTGCAAGCACACTAGATCCCCTAGCCTCTTTGATCTATCTGAATCTGGCATCAGTTTGGTCTGAGGAGGGGCAGAAGGCCCGTAAGAGACCAAAGAAAAGGGTTACACGCAGCAAGACAGTTGCTCGCAGACACCCAGACACAAAGAAAAAACGCAGGGAGCATTGTTCCTCGAGTGAGTCTTCTAGCTCCTCGGCCAATCTTTCTTCTGACTCAGAAAGAGAGGATGATCAACTCTCCTTTGGGAAATGATGATTTCCCAAAATGTTGGCCAAGGTCTCCAGGGAGTTTAAACTGGAAGAGCAACAAACAGAACAGAAAACATCTAATCTGAGTCCCTTTTTTCCGCAAGGCCCATCCAAGCCTGCCACTAACCCATTTCCTATGCCCTTCCAGATGGTTTTGGTTACGGAGTGGAAGGCGCCTACTTCCTCTAAGCACCCTACCAAGATGTTAAACAAGGTTTATTCCTTTTCGGAGAACGTATTAGCTTCCTTACAGATCCCCACAGTTGATGCTCCTTGCCAGCCCTATCTTATACAGTGGTCATACCCTCTGAATGGCGAAGGGGGCCCTTGGAACCCATGAGACAGGAGGGTGGAGTCAGCCCTTAGAAGGGATTTTCTTGCATCAGCCAGCACCTTTAGAGCTTCAGCAGCTAACTTCATAATGGCCAGGGGCGCATATGTTTGGGCAAAGGAGCTGGCGGCTCAGGACCCTGATCTTTTGGATAGAGCGCATTCTACTCTCAAGAAGATCGCCTTGGCTGCTGCTTTTTCAGTGGATGCTTCCGTTGATGCCCTGCAATTCAATGCACATGCAATGGCTGCCAATGTGGTGGCACGCCGCAGTGTGTGGTTCTGCAGCTGGGAGGTGGGTTTGGGCTCCCAGAACAGGCTAGTAGGGGTTCCCTTTTGGGGGGCTAAATTATTTGGGCAGGCCCTGGATAAGAAGAAAGTTCTCCCTAGTTGGCAAGGAGGATAGCGGAAAGAACAAGAAGCCCTTTCTTCGGTCCTTTTGTTCTGACTTCCAATCAAAGCACAATCAGAAGCCAAGAGCCAAGTGGAATAAGCTTGGTTTCTTTCCAAGGAGTCGCACCCAGGAACGCAGCAGTGCTAACACCCCTAAGACCAACAAGGAGCCGAGAAGGGCATGATGCCAGGCCAGAGCCTTTGTCCGGCAATATTGGGGGCGATTCCTGTTATTCGCCTAGCAATGGTCAGAAATTTCCAGTGATGCTTTGGTATTAGACTGTATCAAAGGACTATGCCCTTGAGTTTGTAAAAAGACCCAGGAACAGATTCCGGAAGGTTCCCACTTCCAAGGATCCTCGCAAACAAGTCCTGAAGCTCCAGGCAATCCAGCATCTCTTAGATATTCAGGCCACAGAGAAAGTTCCCTTCAGTCAGGGGGCGAGGGGTTTACTCAGTCCTGTTTTTGGTCCCAAAGAAGAATGGGGAGATGCGCGCCATTTTGGCCCTCAAATGGCTCAACAGGTTCCTGAGGAAGAGAAAATTCCGCATGGAAACCTGGAGGTCCATAGTGGTAACGCTGGAGCAGGAAGATCTCATGGCCTCCATAGATCTTTCTGAGGCTTATCTGCATGTCCCGATTTGACCCAGTCACCGCTGCTTCCTGTGCTTCTCATACGGGAAGGACCATTACCAGTACCGGGCAATGCCATTAGGCTTAACCTCAGCGCCCAGGGTATTTATTTACCAAACTTCTGATTGCGCCCGTAGCCTACCTACGACAGCAGGGAATCTTCATCTTTCCCTACCTAGATGACATCTTAGTGAAGGTGTTGTCGCAGGACCAAGCGACCCGGAGCATTCTGATGAGTGCTTGGTTTGGCGCATTTGGAGTGCTTGCAATGCATAGGATTTGTAGTCAACAAAAAGAGTTTTTTGACCCCCAACTCCGGAGCTGAATCATCTGGGAGTGCATGTCAACACTCAGTCTTTCAGGGTTTATCTGACAAAGGACAGACAGGATACAGTCCTGCGGATGATCAAGGAAACAGTAGAAGCACAACGTACTGTATGCTGTATGGATTTGATGGTCCTGGCATCACATCAGGGCCTCTTAGTCTCCTGCCAAGATGTAGTGAATTGGTCACGTGCGCATTCCAGAGTGTTACAGAGGCTGCTGCACCCCTTTCAGGGTCAGATAGAGAAACAAAGGCACTTTCCTGTTCTGATCCCTTACCTCAGGACTTGAAGGACAGCTTAGCCTGGTGGTTGACTGAGGGTCTCCTGACCGAAGGGGTAACTCCCATGCTTTCAGAACGAGTACCGGTCACAACAGATGCAAGTCTGACAGGCTGGGGCACGCACACCATGGTTGCCATGGCACAAGGCAATTGGACACTGGAGGAGGCTAAGCTAAGCATCAACTTGCTGGAGCTGAGGACTATAAGGCTGGCCCTGCAGCATCCCTTGGTCGGAAAACACATCTCTTGGTTGGAAAACACGTGTTAGTAAGAACAGACAAGGGGGTACCAGGTCGTCACGTCTGCAACAGGAGGTGGCAGTGTTGATGACATGGGCAGAGAATAATCTAGCCTCCCTGAGAGCAGAGCACCTGGCGGGAGTTCAGAATATCTCAGCCGACTGGCTCAGCAGGCAGAAGATTCAGGAGGCGGAGTGGCAGCTAAACACGGAAGTGTTTCACAGCATAGTGGACAGATTTGGTTGGCCAGTGATGGACCTGTTTGCCTCCAGCAGCAACAGACAAGTATAGAAGTTCATGTCCAAGGTATCAGATACATGAGTGGAAGGTGCAGATGCCCTAGTGTGGACCATCTTAAGTGGACAAGTGTGGACCATCTTAAGCCTTTGGCTTGCCAGAGGCGCGAGCCTCTGGCGCGAGCTGAAGGGCAAGAGCCAAAGGGCTCTTTGCCCGTGGCTCTTCGCCTGGGGAGCGGAGCCGGGAGCCTACACCATCTGCTGCTGTGCTGTGTCCGGGCTGTCCTGGTTCATCGTCCTGTGGATCGTCACGCTCCAGCTACGCTTTTATTTTTGGAGCTAGTCGCCTGTCAACAAGCCACCACCAGCCTTTTAACTGAGTGAGTGATAGTATGCTTGAGATCTCCTGGCCAGAGTGAGAGTCTGGCCAGGAGAGAGGAAGGTTGTCCCTGCCTCCGTGAGAGGGGGGCAGGGAAGGAGTGAGGCCTTTGCCTCGGTGAGAGAGAGGCAGAGGCCTGCAGCAGCCCAAGCCTCAGTGTGAGGGGGGTGACGGCTGCTGCACTGGTTGTTAGTGGGGAGTGTATGTGTATGTGTGTTTGTGTTTTTAGTCTTCTGTATTCGTGCTGGTGGTTGGCTTGTAGGTCGCTCCCGCTGGAATTATGTGCTTGACACTTCGAGGGAGCTCGGGAGGGGAGGGAGGCCACCATCAGCAGAGTTACGGGTTACGGAAGATATGGTGGTGGGGGCAGGGCCGGACATTACAGGAGAAGGAGGGTCAGTCGTAGACAGACTGTCCCTCTTTCTGGCCCTTCCCTCACCCCTCGGACCCCTGGTACTTCTGGCAACAGTCCCCTGAGTCTGAAGCTGCTGCTTCTGAATGCCAGGTCGGTGAATAATAAGACCTCTCTTATCCATGATTTAATCTTGGAGGAGAAAGCCGACCTGGTATGTATCACGGAGACCTGGCTGGATGAGCTGGGAGGGGTCAATCTTTCCCAGATTTGTCCGCCGGGTTTCCGGGTACTTCAGCAGCCACGACTACAGGGGAGGGGAGGTGGGGTTGCAATGGTCTATCGGGATTCCATCCGTCTCACCAGATACCCTGTTCAGAAGTCCACCGGGTTTGAGTGCCTTCGCGTTGTGTTGGAGGGGCGAGACAGAACAGGGATTCTGCTGGTGTACCGCCCGCCTTGCTGCCCAGCAGTCTCCCTGCCTGAGCTGACGGAGCTGGTCTCGAGCGTGGTGTTGGAGTCCCCCCGCCTTTTGGTGTTGGGGGACTTTAATGTCCATGCCGAGGCCCTGGGAACACCTGCGGCTCAGGATTTCATGGCCTCCATGGCAACCATGGGTCTGTCTCAAAGAATATCTGCCCCTACGCATGAGGCGGGACACACGCTGGACCTGGTGTTTACTGCGGGGCAGGTTGATGGTGATCTGGAGGTGGAGGAGATTAAGATCACTCCTTTGTCATGGACAGATCACTGTCTGGTGGGATTTAGGCTTGTTGCAGCTTCTCACCTCTGCAATGGCGGGGGATCGCATTTTATGATCCGCCCTCGGAGGCTGATGGATCCAGATGGATTCCTGAGGGCTCTGGGGGATTTTCCTGTTGCCAGAGTTGGAGATCCACCCGGTGCCCTGGTCGACCTCTGGAATTCGGAGATGGCCAGGGCCCTGGATGAGATCGCTCCTGAGCGTTTTTTGCCTAGTCGCAGAATCAGAGCGGCTCCTTGGTTTTCTGAGGAGCTGCGAACGATGAAGCGGCAGAGCAGACGACTAGAGCGTCGGTGGCGAAAGACTCGTGCCGAATCTGACCGCACACGGGCTAGGGCCCAATTAAAAGCTTATTCCAGAGCAGTGGTGGCAGCCAAGAGGGCACACCTTTCTGCCACCATTGCATCTGCAGAGAACCGTCCGGCTGAGCTATTCCGTGTGGTCCATAACCTTTTACATCTGGCCCCCCTTACTGGTGGGGAGGAGCACACGGAGGCTCGCTGTGACGAGTTTGCAAAACATTTTGCAGATAAGGTCGATCAGATCCGGCATGACTTGGACGCTGCTGTGGGCATATCTAGTGATGTCCCTGGGGAACCTGTCTATCCTATGATTTGGGATTCTTTTCAGCTTGTAGAGCCTGAGGATGTGGACAGGATTCTCTGGAGTGTGAGACCTGCTGCTTGCCCGCTCAACCCTTGCCCGGCATGGCTAATTAGAGCTGCCCGGGGAGGGCTGGCCGAGTGGACGGGGAGGGTGGTGAATTCATCTCTGAAGGAGGGGGTGCTCCCGCCTGCTTTGAAGCAGGCGATGGTTCGCCCCCTCCTGAAGAAGCCCTCCCTGGATCCCACAAATTTAAACAACTTTCGGCCAGTCTCCAATATCCCATTTCTGGGCAAGGTGATTGAGCGGGTGGTGGCGTCCCAGCTTCAGAGGGTTCTGGAGGAAACGGATTATCTGGACCCATTTCAATCTGGCTTCAGGCCGGGATTCGGGACGGAGACTGCCTTGGTCGCCTTGGTGGATGACCTGCGCCGGGGGATGGACAGGGGAAGTGCGACCCTGTTAGTCCTGCTGGACCTCTCAGCGGCTTTCGACACCATCGACCATGGTGTCCTTCTGGGTCGGCTGGCCGGGTTGGGGCTTGGAGGCACTGTTTTGAAGTGGTTCCGCTCCTTCCTGGCTGACAGATCCCAGACGGTGGTGCTGGGGGATGCTTGTTCGACACCCCGGCCTCTTAGGTTTGGGGTGCCGCAAGGTTCCATCTTATCCCCCATGCTGTTTAACATCTACATGAAACCGCTGGGAGAGGTCATCCGGGGGTTTGGAGTGGGGTGCCATCAATATGCTGATGACACCCAACTTTATCTCTCCTTTCCCCCTGATTCTGAGGAGGCGGTTGAGGTCCTGGATCGCTGTCTGGAGGCGGTTAGGGGCTGGATGTGGGCGAACAAGCTGAAATTAAATCCGGATAAGACAGAGGTGCTTCTGGTTCGGAAATCCTCAGCTCGGGTATTGGACTATCGCCCTGCTCTGAATGGGGTTGCACTTCCTCTGAAGGAGCAGGTTCGCAGCTTGGGGGTTCTCCTGGACCCACAACTGCACCTGGAGTCCCAGGTGGCGGCGGTGGCCAGGGGAGCCTTTGCTCAGCTTTGGCTGATTCGCCAGCTGCGGCCGTACCTGAGCTGTGCGGACCTGGCCACAGTGACCCACGCCCTAGTGACATCTAGATTAGATTATTGCAATGCGCTCTACGTGGGGCTGCCTTTGAAGACGGTCCGGAAATTACAACTAGTACAGAACGCGGCGGCTCGGGTGGTAGCTGGGGCACGTCGGTTTGACTCTGTCGAGCCGTTGCTCCGGCGGCTACACTGGCTGCCGGTTCTGTTCCGGGCCCAATTCAAGGTGCTGGTTTTGACTTTTAAAGCCCTTTACGGCTCGGGTCCGGGGTATTTGAGGGACCGCCTTCTTCCATATAATCCAACCCGTACTCTTAGATCTTCTGGAGGGGCCCTTTTGACTGTGCCGCCACCAGGAGAAGTGAGAGGGGTGGCGGCCAGGAAGAGGGCCTTCTCGGTGGTGGCCCCCCAACTTTGGAATACCCTCCCCTTAGAATTGAGAACTGCTCCCTCTCTGTTAACATTTCGGCGGGGGCTGAAGACCTTTCTATTTAAAAAAGCTTTTAATTGTTGACAGGTTGACTGGCTGGGGTGTTATACTTTTATGATCCACTGGGTTTGGTTTTTTTAAACTTTATTGTTATGTTTTTAATTTTGTTTGAATATGTTGTTTTAATGTTCTTTTATAGTGTTTTTTAATGTTAAATTTTATAGTTTTATGTAATGCCGCCTTGAGTGCCTTTGGGCATAAAGGCGGGGTAAAAATCTTTTAAATAAATAAATAAATAGTGACTTCCCTCCGCCTTCCTTCGGATACCGCTTCTGACAAGAGTCCTGAGAGCAGTGAGGCACAGGCAGGCAGAGATAGTGTTGATTGCACCCTCGTAGCCCAGGAGAACATGGTTCCCGGAGCTGATCAGGCTGTCTGCCAGGACCAAATGGATTTTTCCAATCCATCTGGATCTTCTGGAACAAGGCCCATTGGTGCACCCAAGGCCTCAGTTCTTCTGCCTAGCAGCTTGGAGGTTGAGTGGCAGGCCTTCCAATGACTGGGCTATTCCGAGGAAGTAATGGACACTCTGCTTGCTTCAAGAAAAGCTTCAACTAAACAAATATATAATCTGGCCAAATTTGCCTTCTGGTGCCGTGATCGAGGGGTTAGGGAATCTAATCCCAAAGTCAGGCAAGTACTTCAGTTCCTGCAGGAAGGCCTTAACAAGGGGTTGAGTACGAACTATCAGTAGCATTTTGGCGCCGGGGAGTGAAGGTCGTTTGTCTTTGCACCCACACATAAAAAGATTCCTAAGGGGGGTGTGGCACTGATTAATCCCCCAACTGTTCATCAGTATCCTTCCTGGGACTTAAACAAAGTGCTTAGAGCTATGACGGGGAAGCCATTTGAGCCACTAGCCAAATTGGAGCTGAAGGAGTTAACCTTTAAGGTTTTATTTTGAACTGCTGTAACGGCTGCCCGACGGGTGTTGGAAATTGGAGCACTATTAATTAACCCTAATTTGTGTATCTTCCACAGGGACAAGGTGGTGCTGAGGCCAGACCCAGCATTCATTCCAAAGATTAATTCAATCTTTCACAGGTCTCAAGAAGTGGGGTTACCATCTTTTTGCCTGAACCCAGTTCACCAGCAGGGATGTGGCGGCGCAGTGGGTTAAACTGCTGCTGTTGGGCTTTCCGACCGGAAGGTTGGGAGTTCAAGACTGCGCGACGGAGTGAGCGCCCGTTGCTTGTCCCAGCTCCTGCCAACCTAGCAGTTCGAAAGCACCTAAATGCAAGTAGATAACGAAGGTAGACCACTTCGGCGGGAAGATAACGGCGTTCTGTGCACTACAGCGTAGAGTCATGCCGGCCACATGACCACGGAAGCTTGTCCTCGGACAAAACGCCGGCTCTACAGGCTTTGAAATGGAGATGAGCACCGCCCTCTACAGTCGGTCATGACTAGACCATTCGGTCGTGGGGAAACATTTACCTTTTTAGTTCACCAGCAGGAAAAACTTTGGCACATGTTGGATGAGCGCAGAGCGTTAAGGTTTTATGTGGACAGGACCAAGCGGTTCTGTAAATCTGATGCCCTCTTTGTCAATTTTAGGGGAGCGTTTAAAAGCAGACGTGCTTTAGCCTGGTGCTTTCAAAGTGGCTTTGAGCAGCCATTGAGGAGGCATATGTGGCCCTGGGTGAACAGGTTCCAGATGGGGTCACAGCCCATTCGGTAAGGGGGGCAGCCACCTCAGCAGCCTTTGAGGGGTTCAGTTCGTTGGCAGAAATTTGTAGAGGCAACCTGGTCATCGGTTCATATGTTTACCAGGCATTATAAAATGGATGTAGCCACTTCTGCAGAAGCAAGCTTCAGCAGAAGGGTTCTACAAAAAGTGGTGGTTGTCTAGGCAGGGAGCCTCGCCTGGCCTGCCCCTTTGTAATACTGCTCTTGTACGTCCCATAGGTCCCTTCCTCCTCCCAGAGAATTATAGGAATTTCTTACCTTGAGAATTCCTCTTCTGGGATGAGGAAGGGTGGCATTCGACCCGCCACAAACCAGGCTCGGCGGGGTTTGTTGGGCCTAGTGGGTTTACATTGGGGGGAGGTTTTTGATAGGTTGTTCTTCTCCCTTGTTCTGTTTCTCTTGTTCTGTTCTATGTTGTGTGTTAGCATTTTCCACCTCAGTGGGGATGCATGTTTGAAGGTGATCTGCACTTCAGTTGGCGTTCAGTGTTCGGGAGGATTTCCTGCTCTTCAGTTCTGGACTGGGGGCAGGGATGCCCTCCTACGGGTAGTCTAGATCTTCAGTTCGGCCCTGCCTTCAGGAGTAGGAGGGGCATTCCTATAGCTCCTTAATGCCAGGCGTCCTCATCCCAGAAGAGGAATTCTCAAGGTAAGAAATTCCTATAAATCTAAAAGCAGATTCGATACAGTTTCTATATCCCATCTGCATTGACGCTTTTCAGAATATGGCACTCCTTTAAATCTGCCATGCAAAAGGGTGGATGGAAGAGCGTTACACCTTGCTAATGAGTATGCTCTTCACTCTTGTGGCCCTTTAAGGGAGGAAAAAAGCAGCCATTTGGCCTATTTTGAAGGGAATATGCAGGTGTAAGGGCGAGCATCTTTTGTTTGCAGCATTCAGAAAATCTTGGATTTAATATCCAAGATTCTCCTTTTAATTGTTTGGAATGCTTGCTCCTGGCTTATCTGGCCTAATAGGTCAAGGTCAATTCCCTGCTTTCTTAGTTTCTTCATAAGTGGAAAGGTCCCTATAGGTAGGGTTTCTGGATACAAACTGGGACAGAGTGCCTATACCTTTAACCATTGTTTAGAAGAGGGAATTTGGGCTGGTGCAGCTCATCATGGAAGGGTTTCAAAAGCTGCACCTGCCCAAATTCCCTCTTCTATACAATAGTTAAAGGTCTGTCCCAGTTTGTATCTGGTAACCCTACCTATAGGTGGTTCAGTGTCCGCCACAAGATGGTATACCAAGCTATTACAGTTCCCATTGTAAAGAATTCTTAGCCAAAATCTGATGGCGTGCAGCCAAGCCATTGTCTCCTTCAGAGATTGGCCCATCAGAGCACCAAATACGGTACACAACCAGGTAAGCCCAACACTTTACACTGGAAGGAGGATTGTACCCATTCTATTGAGTATTTCCAATGCATTTATCCAAACTGAAACACCATAAAGTACTGGAGGTATGAATGCAGCCTTGAATGCAGCCAGCACATAATTGTGACCCCTATTAAAATCGAAGCGTATGATGGACTGGGCTGAAAGCCGTGCAGCACTGCTTTGCGTTGGGGAGCCCAAGAATGTTTATAATGGAAGTTAATTTCCAAATATTTGTACTGCTTAACCTGCAATATCAATTCCCTTAAATGTCCAATGGAACTTTTTTTTGCAAAAACCACCTTCAATTTATTATAATTTAATTGTAACTTGTTATCCAAGTATTCTGCACAACTATTTATCCAACGTTTCATCCCAAATGCGTCTGGGAGAGGATTACAGCATCATCTGCGTAGAACAGTAGAGACTAGTCTTGGGCTATGGCCCTCCACAGTAGTTAAGTGGGAAGTAGGTCATTTAAGAAGAGATTAAACAAGGTCAGGGCTAGAATGCAGCCCTGCACGACCCCCTTATTTGTTGGAAACAAGTGGGTTACGTCACCTTTCCAAGACGATCTGACTTAGTATACAAAGTTTTTATACGTAACAGGAGTCTTTTGTCAATTCCAAGGTTTTGAAACTTTTGCAATAAGATGTTACTGTCAACTGAATCAAATGCTCTTTTTAGATCAAGGATAATAGCACAGTTTGGAATTTGCTTTTTTACCTGTTTGTTTATAAGATGGGATAATATTAGGCAGTTGTCTAACGTTGATTTACTATGCCTAAACTCTGCTTGTTCTGGACCAAGCGTTTTTTGCTTGTTGATCCAGGCGATAAGATAAAGTAAATTAAGTAAAGCATTAACCTTCCCCACAACCGATACTAAATTTATGGGTCTGTAATTTGTTGGCTGGTTATAATCTTTTTTATGTATAGGGACCACTGTTGCATGGTTCCAGACTTGAGGCATTTTCCCTGTTCTGTTGATCACTGTAAACAGAGGGGCAAGTGTTGAAGACCACCAATACACTTCACATTTTAACAGGTTGGGGAGAGGACAGCATCAGGCCTGCAGCTTTCCCACATTTTAACTGGATGATTATCTCACTAATCTCAGTATCAACAGGAGGCCATTCTGGGAGGTCAGAGGGGGTGAAGTCGAGCAGGTCTCCACCACTTATATCTTCCTGGTAAAAGAGTTCCTAGTAATGTTGTACCCATTTTTGTTGCGGAATCACTGCTGGGTCATGTGTCTCCAATCCTGACGCATTTGCCACAGTGGCCCCAAATTGCTTATTGTTTCTCTGAGACACAGCAAGGCTTTCATTGGCCATCTGTATATCTCTGCCTCTTTTCTTTCACAAGAAGTCTCAGTTGTTGTTTTTAGGGACAGGTACTCAGGCACTAATCCTTGGTTCTCTGAGTTCCTATAAGATCGGCATGCATTTCAAATTTGTACTTCTAATTCCTTACATGCCCGATCAAACCACCCCTCCTTATAAGGGGCTCCACTGTTCTTCCATGTTGTACTTTTACACCCTAGTACCTTTGTGGAGTTGCTCCACTAACCCCTTATATGTGTCAATTATTGTTGTAGTATGCTTCAAATTATTGCTGGAGATGAAACTGAATGTACAAATTTCTTATTTCTAGAATATTGGGGGATATTCAGCAACAGTATTTTTTGCTTCATTTATTTAAGCAGCTCTCTCTCTCGCACTCACACTCTCCCACTCACACACTGTCTTCCACCCCTTGGAGTTAACTTGTTTAGGATTGCACCCTAGGTGGTTTCCGTGCAAAACCAGCTTTCCAGCACTGACATAGCTGGGCCACTGAGGCATGTTCTGCATTCTGCAATGGAATAGTACAGTAGTCAGGGAAGCCTTCTCAAGGTAAGTGAATATTTCTCCCCCTTACCTCACAGCTGCATTGCTCTTACCCTGGTGCTGGAAAATTGGTTAAGATTGTGCCCCTAATCTCTTCCATCTTGCTTTTACAAGCAGCAGCCTGTTGGGAAACCTTCAGCATGTTTTCATTTTTCCTTCCTCATTTCCTTACCATATAGCCTGCTGAAGAGTTCTATAGAACTTGAAAGCTTCACTGTTTGATAACTTGTTACTTTTTGGTTGGTTTTAATAAATAAAAGTAGAACAATGCCTATTTTGGGTTGTTATGTGATAAATAATACTAATCAAACAGTCCCAAAGGAACATGTATATCAACATTGTATATTATTGTATATCAACATTCAGCACTTGTTGCCTTGATCAGGGTGCATCAAAAACGCTGGAGAGAGCAACCTTCATTATGCCACAAATGAAGTACAGGTAAGTCAAGAAGCTGACCAAATATCAATGGTAGTGTGCGGGTAGTTGGGTAAAATTTATTTTTTCATTGTATTAAGAGATTTATATCCTGTCTTTCCATAAAAGCTCAAAATTCATAATAAAAAAATAACTAAGGCCATGAAATACACAAATTTTAAAAATGATAATACACAAGTTCACGGAAATAATAAAAAACCCACCAGTGCACAGACCTGAATACAAACCCTACTCAAATCCTATAGCAGCATACAGATAATACTTTCCTGACATGAAATATGGTTTAGACTCCTGAATGAAAAAGCATATATATAGACTTGGCCTGATGTTACTTTAAAAAAGAAAACAACTTTCCTAACTGCCTAGCACAGTTTCCCTTCAAATAATGGGCCTTAAGTCATGCTCTGACAATCTTGGTTGCTCAACAGAGAGCAAGGTGGGAAGAAGCTTCCTGATGCTAATGGGCTAGTGTGCTTCAGCACTACTTGAGACTTCCTCCTCTGCTTATTCTTCAGTCTCCATTCGTGAATGTTACGTTAGTTTACCAGTTGGACATCCTGAAACTGGAACAAAATTTTACTCTGCTGACTTGGCCTGTGTGAAGTATTGGAACAAGAACCGAAAGCAGATGGAGGTAATCAGTGGCGTATAAAGAAGGTGGCTGCCAGGCTGCAGGAGAGGTTGCCCTAAGATGGCTGTGCAGCAGGGGTGGCTGTGGCTGCAGCCATCAGTAAGGAAGGCATGTTACACAGTTTATATACTGTATATATCTGAAGCTACAAAGTAACATCTAAATATACAGACTTACACTTGCATCTAAACACACTAACTTACAAAGTTAATACAAGTATATACTGTGTGTGTGTATGTATGAAATACACAATGTTCAATAAAAAAAAGTTTGCTCTCTGCACTTCTCTGGCCATTATTATTTATTTCATATAATGACCATTACAGAAAGTAACTTCATGATGGAGGGTGCTGAAAACGTATGGACTCCATGTGCCAAACCACCTTGGTCCCCCACTGGATGTGATGCACTGTGATATCTAGGCTGGGGGGCAGGGCTGCCCATCCATGAGGCCAACTGATGTGGCTGCCTCAGGAGAAGTTTGGAGGGGAACAGCCATCGCCTGCTTGTATCCATTGCTGCCCTTCCTACTTCTACTCCCCGGATTGGAAAAGGAAGAGGGGGGCAGAAAGGAAGAGGAGAGTGCCGAGAATGGGAGGAGCAGAGGCGGACACATCCTCAGGTGGGGGAGGGGGAAGCATTTGACATGCTGCCTTAGGCACCAGGAGGTCTTTGGCCAGCCCTGTTAGTGAGAAGGGAGCACAAGCAGGTAAAAGTTGGAGCAAGACACAGAGGGGGAAGGGGGAGCTGTGAGACCTCTCCCTGAGTTCAAGGTGCACAACTCCCTCCCATACGTCAGGACACTTCTCATCCATTTACCTATCTCCATCTTCCCTGGGGTTTTTTCCCTCTTGTCCCAAAGCAATCATTCACTTTGAGCAAGGACCTGCAGTGCTGCTTTGGGCATTCATTCTGCAGAAGTTGTGAGGGAGGAAGTGCCATTCAAGCTCCCTCTGTTTTCTGGTTTGTGCATTGCTGGGAAACCTGGAAGTGTGGCGACGAGCAGCACAAATTGCTTGTTGCCTCCTGCAGCCTTGCTGCGGTAGGATACTCTAGGATGGCGCTGAATTGCATGACTAAGTGTGCATTGATGTGCATAATGGATTTGGTGTGGGACAAGTCAAGTGTTTACTTTTGGATTTAATGGACTGTATGAGCTTCTGAAGCTGAAAGCTTCAAGCAAGAACACCAGCCTTGTAGTGTAGCACAGTAACCAGCAAACAGTAGAGTTTCTGGCAACAGTAAAAACAGCCAGCAGTAACTCTTGGTGGGAAAACCCTTCTTGGCTAAAGTCAAGCTGTTGAGAGCCTCCTTAACGTGGCTCTGTATCCCACTGTGGTTATTTTGGCACTATAGGTAACACTTCAATCAACAGTCAACAGGTACTTATATACCGCTTTTCAACATGAAGTTCACAAAGCGGTTTACAGGCAAATAGTAATAATAATAAAATTAAATGGCTCCCTGTCCCAAAGGGGCTCACAATCTTAAGAAATACAGAACACCACCAGCAACAGCCACTAGAAAAGACACTGCGCAGGGGTGAATGGGGCCAATTGGAGGTTTTGCGGACTTCAGCAGGAACAGGGAATGCACACCGGAAAAAACGAACATCTCAGTCTTTGGGAGCCCGGTCTCACTGCTTAAGGAGACGGGCTTGGAGAAATCAACAGAAAGCAGCAACAGAAAAGGCTGGAGCATTAAAGGAATTTTGTAAAAGAAAGAAAATGTGTTTAGGAAAAGCATAGAGCAGTTTTAAAAGCAACAAGGTTTGGGCTGGATAGATGTCTGTTAAGGAAAATAGTGCTTCCCCAGCAGAAGGAAAAAACCCGGGGGGGGGGGAGTGTTGAAATGCTGCAGAGAAGGTTTAAAGACTATACCTGCCTTTGTCTCCTGTATCTATTGTCAATCTTATCACCACTACTGTACTCCAGGATTCAAATGCAGACTCCCTTCCTGCCACCCTAGAATGGCCTTCATCAAGATGATTGGGTCAGGAGGAAGGTGGGGAGGGGAAGATTCCAACTCTTAAGGTTTACATCTTCCTGTATAAGTAGTTACCACACTGGTAACTGAAATGTCTCCTTTCTGTTTCTGTTTAAATGTGCCTACCCTATTGTAATCTTATTTTAATCTAAATGTACCTATGTTTGCATCTAACTACGCTTTGTGATCACCCCTCCTTCCCTTCCCTGACCCTTGGTTGGGGTCACACTGGAGGGGAGGGAGAGCAGCAGCATAGAAGGACCACCAATCAGATATCTCACATCACCAAAATTGCCAATAGCAAGATGCCAATGTTTTTATTATTTATTTATTTATTTTAAGAATTTATACCCCGCCTTTCCCATGCCGAAGCAAATGCCCAAGGCGGCTTACATGAGCAGGCTAGTCTAAACCACCATTTTTAATGGGTTTTTTTTTTTACAAATTATAGTGTGATCTGCCAATCCTCGGGCCCAGATGTTGCCTTCACAGTGTGGTCCTCTCCTTTGGCTGCCTGCCATCAAGCCTCAGCAGGCAATTGCAAGTCAAGCCTGGTCAGGTCCTCAAGGCCCTTCTTTGCCAGCTGGCCTCCTCACACGCTCCTCCGCAACTCTCACTTTGGTGAGCTAATCAGCTCCACAGTGACTCTGTTCTCCCACCACAGGTACTGCACCTTGTCACAGCCTGGCACTCATCTCCCATCCAAAAGCAAACCACAGATTTTCCTGCTTAGCTTCAGGCAGTACCAGCAGCTCAACCATCAGTCCACACCTCCTGCCCATTTTATTTGTTGATGTCTATTCCACATGTGCATGTTCAACTGTATAAACTGATCAAGCCAAAATGTACAAATTACACAATAGTCTCCTTGGAGGCTTATTGCATTTGTGTCTGTTTTACTGATGCCCTACACATTAGTAAAATGTATTTCTCTTTCTGAAACATCAAAGTCCAGCTGGAATTCTTTTTGTTGACATTAAACCTGGTAAGCTATAGCAGGGGTCCCGTGTGGGGATCGGTGGGCTTGGAGGTTTTGCGGACTTCAGCAGGAACAGGGAACGCATGCCGGAAAAAACGAACATCTCAAAATTTGGGAGCCCGGTCTCAGTGCTTAAGGAGACAGGCTTAGAGAAATAGCCTCTTTGGCTTGATTTAAGCATGAATGTGTGTTTATGTGGTTTTTTTCCTGAGAAGCTGATTAGTTTTATGCAAAATATGAGTCCTGGTCTATGTCCCGCAAAGACATCTTGATTTGGGTGCAACATTGCAATGCCTCACTCTAGGCATGATTCCAGTTTGTATTATAGAACTGTTCATATATGAATTGTTAAATGTAAAGATTTAGAATGCCCTATAACTCTTGTGAATATGGGTTTATGGCTGTTTTTTCAGATAAAAGGAATAATTAAATTTTCCATTTCAACCTCCAATGGATGAAATTATTTCTCATTCTGCAGCTTCCTTCAGTTCTAATCTAATTCAGTGCTTAGTAGCAGTGTATGGACAACCCTCATTCTGGCCTCAACAGGTGGAGGCAGGCCTTCCCAAAATACTAGCAGGCTTCCTTTTAATGCTGTCCATGGATCTTCTTTGGTTTCAGCTATAACACCCAGCTGCCTCTCTATTTTCAGGAGAAGTGTGCAAGAGTACTATGGAGTGGAAAACTTTCCATCATCCCTCACTTGCAGCCCACAATAATCTTACTGATGTAAAATGATAGCAGGCCTCTTTACATAGAGATCCTCTCTCTCTTCCTGCCAGCACTTTCTAGTATTTAAGGCTGCCCAGCTGTGTTGCAGTCTCTTTGGTAGACGTTTGCCGAAGAAAAGGTTTTAAAATACAAGGACACTGGTTTCTCCCTTCCCTTGCCATCTGTGCTTGTTTCTAGCAGGTAAAGACCTTCTGCTGTTCATAAAATCCTTCTAAGCTTTTCAATGTTCATGTTAAAAAAAGGGGGGGCGGGAATTTACTTTTCTCAGTTTAACAGAGGGTTGTCTTACTTTTCAGTTCCACTTGCACTTCTTGAAGTGGGAAAGCACTGAAGGAAGCACAAACTATACACACTATTGAAATCTTGTGATTTCATTTGGTTTCAGCCACTGACTTTTATTTTATTTCATAGATTATAGATATATTAAAGAGGAGGGATTAATCCTGGGTGGAATGTCATGAATGCTACATTGTAGGAGGTGTAAGTGGGGGACGTCACTGTAGAGACTGCGTTATGATAATGAAAATTGTGTTGGGGGAGAAGCTATATAACAGGAAATTAAGTCCAGCAATTTATTTCTGTGTGAAATGGCATAGGTCACATACACTATTACACATACACTACTATTGATTGGTTATTAATGCATAGAGTACATTTAATATGTGTCAAGTACTGTGAGATATTTCAGCAGAGGTTTGTGTTCGTATGTTTGGTTGTAGAAATCTTTCTCCAGGAGATCGACTTAGCCCTCTTTCTGCTGGTCTTTTTTATTTCAGTAAGCTTTGGCTGATGTTGCTTCTTCTGGTGTGTTAAGCACTGCTTTTTAAAAACTGGGTTTAGTGTATCTGTGGTGTTATTGTGAGCCACCTTCAGCATTTCACTGTTTTGGAACAGAAAGGCAATAGAAATCTCATAATAAATGAGAGAAAATATAAATGGTGCTCTATTAATCTGGAACTTGCAAAGATTTAGGGCCAAATCCTATCCAACTTTCCAGCACTGGTGCAGTTGTCAATGGGGCAAGCGCTGCATCCTGTAGACAGGGGGGAAGTCAGGGAGATAAGGGAAAGGTTGTTTCCTTTCCTTGGTGCTGCGTTGTAGCACTGGAAAGTTGGATAGAATTGGGCCCTTAGTCTTTTGCAAGTATTAGAAGGGGAATGATCAGTGGTTGTATTTGACTTGGTGTATATGGTTATGTCCCCCTCTTTCTTTATATTTTTGCTTTTTTATTTTTTTATTTTTAATGGCAAAACAGTTGCCATTTCAAACTTGCTAAGATTACCTGAGCACTTAATTTTTTTAAAAAAAAATTGCAGCCAAAGCCCTCAATGTAAGTCCCATGAAAATCAATAGGATTTAAGCTTGCATAGCTTTTCATTCAAGTACAGTATGTACAGTACTACTAGCTAACATTCAGGCAGTGGCTTGGTTCACAGCATAGGCTTGGTTCATTTTGTGGGTGCCAGGGGGTGGAGGGCACCCACAATAATTTCTTGTGTGGGCTCAGCCTCCCAATATCCACCCCCCCAAAAAAATTCCTCCCCCCATGCCTGCAGAACACTTGGCCTGGTCGCGTGGGTAGACCTACCCAAATTCCGTTTGGCCTCTCCAGTTTGTTGCAGTGCTGGAAGGCCTGTGTCCCAACGCTCCTTTTCATTGGTCACAAGCCTAATATGGGCTTTGGATTGGTTTTTATTTCTCGTAGGTCCCGCATGTCGCATACTGATTGGATGAAGCGATTGGGTTGGGAGGACACAGACAAGATTGTTAACTTTGCAGCCAGCTGGCCAGCAGCACTAAAAAAGCAGTCCTGCTTGTGTGCTGTGGCTAGTAGGGGGCTGGCCCAGGGCTTATTGGTTTTCTTTGTGAGATGGCGGGAGGGACGAGGGGAGAGCGAGAGATGGCAGGAGGGATCGGGGAGAGCGAGAGATGGCGGGAGGGGTGTGGGACAGTGAGAGATTTGAAGGTGCCATTTTAATGCTGTGTGGGCATGGCTGTGTCAGGGGGCGTGGCTACGGGCACCCCCAATGTTGAACTCAAGTTGGCTCTTCTGGTTCACAGTAATGATCAAATCATAGCTTGGCTTTGTGACTGTGCCACGGGCTCATGCAATGTGTTTTTTTCTCTGGTTTCCTTATTCGTACAAACCATAACTATCCTTTAAAGCAGAACTCAATACCAAAATTTGAACTAGACTTCCAATTCTGGTTGGGAGGCAAGTTTGTGCAAACCATAGGTTGCCTGATTTGGCTCTTACTGCAAATTATGGCTTATCCACCCTTGGAAGTTAGGGAGGGAAATGGGAAAAGTATGAAGAGGGGGAAAGACGGGCACACCATCCCAAGGCCATGGCCATGATGGTCAAACTATTGCATGGCTATTACATGTGAGACTGCCTATTTTAATGGAAGCTCAATAATTATTTTATTTTGAAGAATTTATACCCTGTCTTTCCCATGCCAAAGCAAATGCCCAAGGCGACTTATATGGGCAGGCTAGTCTAAACTGCCATTTTTCAATGGGTTTTTTTAAAAAATATATATAGTATTTTGTGATTCACCGAATCCTCAGTCCCAGATGTAGCCTTCACATTGTGGTTCTTTCCTCTGGCCGTGTGACAGCGAGCTTCAGCAGGTGATTGTAAGTCCAGTCTGGACAGGTCCTCAAGGTTGGACTCCATTCTTTTGCCAGCTGTCCTCACAACATTCTCGCACTGGCTAATCAGTTCCACAGTGACCCGGTTCTGCCACAACAGGTAATGCAGCTTCTCAGAGCATGGCATTCTGTCTCCCATCCAAAAATAGAGCACAGATTCTCCTGCTTAGCTTCAGGCAGTACCAGCAGCTCAACCATCAGTCCACACCTTAATGATATCGAGTATATGAACAAAGTTAGCCATCTTTCATGGAATCACTTTCAATTCAAGCTGTTGAGTTGGTAAGGTTTTGTATTTAACATGCTTTGTATTTAAAATTATACTACAGGTGTGCCCCGGTGTCCACGGATTCAGCATCCATTATTTCAGTTATCCACAGTTACCATGGCTACTAGGATGCCTATTAAAAATATAGGGGTAAAGATAAAAAGATTAAAAAAATCTTTTTTTTACCTTGTTGCAGCAAAACCACTGATTTCTCCTTTCAGTGTCCATAGTATCCACAATTTCAGGTATCCATGGTGAGGTTGGGAATGGAGTCCCAGCAGATACCGGGGCATGCCTGTATACAGTATATTTGCAGATACTGCAAAAAATGTAAGTAATGTACTCATGTGCAATGAAACATTCAGCGCATCTTCCTGTACAATTTTGTTTTTTCGTTCTTCACTAGAGCATTGGATTTTTTGCTATCTGTTTTTCCCCTACTTGAGAAATTACCAAACTGTCCATTAAAATTATCTTCAAGCTATTGCTTTAAGTACCAATTCACACTTTACAACAACAGCACAGGAACAAATTCCACTGTACTGTAGCTTGGTTCCATTCTGTGCTGTGTCTCATTAATGAATTTAACCCAGCAGTCCTCAGATAGTGAGTTGCGGCACTGGCATAGCTTGTAACTCCTGAGCCTGGTGCAAAGTTGAAAATGATGCCCCCCCAAGTCTCACTCGGAAGTGACGTCACTCCTGGGTGTGGCATCACAGCTGCGGTTTTTAAACCGAAAAACAAAAATCTGCCACCTCTAGTTGCTGCCTCCTGTACAATGTTACAAACCTTCATACTTCAGTATTTCAATCCCCTATGATGAGAAGACATCTTTTTTTGGTGTTAATTCTAGAAGGTGTTGACCGTTTCTATGAAGACCTACAACTTCTTCCTCTTCAGCATCAGAGGCTGGGGAATCGACTTGGACTACTGTAACGTTGAAGGATCCAAATAGAAATCATTCTATCATTTTTGAGGTTATACCCCAGTACTGCCATTCCCACTCTTTTGTTCACTATGATGGCTACTCCATTTCTTCTAAGGGATTCCTGCCCACAATTTCCCATTATATTCCCATTAAATTAAATTCCCATTAAATTGAATTAAATTCTCCCATTCCTGTCCATTTTAGTTCACTAATTCCCATGATGTCGTTGTTCAGTCTTAACATCTCATGTTCGACCACTTCTAGCTTACCTTGATTCATAGATCTAACATTCCAAGTTGCGATGCAGTATTGTTTTTTGCAGCATCATACTTTCCTTTCACTTCCAGGCACAACCACAGCTGAGCTTCCTTCTGGTTTTGGTCGAGCTACTTCATTCTTTCTGGAGCTACTCATCTTCTACTCATCTTCTTCTTGTACTCATCTTCTGCTCTTCCCCAGTAGCATAATGGACTCCTTCTGACCTGAGGGGCTCATCTTCTGGAGTCATATCATTTAGCCTTTTAATACTGTAGTCCATGGGGTTTTCTTGGCAAGTGTACTGGAGTGGGTTGCCATTTCCTTTTCCAGTGGACCATGTTTAGTCAGAACTCTCTGCTATGACCTGTCCATCTTGAATAACCCTCCATGGCGTAGCTCATAGCTTCATTGAGTTATGCAAGCCCCTTTGCCACGACAAGGCAGTGATCCACTCTTGTAGTCCTGTGCAATTGCAGCCCTTTACTTCTTTAGCTTCTTCTGCACCTCTTTAGCTCTGCCTCTTGTTTGCGGGGCTAGTTTTTGGTGGGTTGTGGGGTTAGGTTGTGCCCCAGAATGCCTTATGGCTTTCAGGTAGTGCCAGCACAAAACATGCTGCGATGTGCCCCAGAATGCCTTGCGATGTTGCATTCTGGGCTCAGCCCGTAAGCCATAAGGCATTCTGAGGTGTGATGGATTTGCTACAAAGTGGGCCATGACAGTAAAACGTTTGAGAACTGCTGACTAATTAATTAAAAAAAAGTCATTCTTGCTTAGAATTTTGAATGCAGAGTATGTAACTACACTATGACCAGCCCTGGATTAACAATTTAGCAAAATAAGCATGTGCTTAGGGCATCAAGGGAAGGGGGCACCTCAGAGTTCTTTTTCTAGTGCTAGATTTACCATAGAGCATGGTGCGCAAAAGAAAAAAAAAACCCCTGTTAACCAACACAAAGAATGGAAAAAGAAGGGAGAATGACTGAACCAAAAATATATTAATTCAAAATATGTTTTACTAATTTTTTTTACTAAATTCTGTATTAAAGCACCATTCTTGTGTTAAAATACAAGAATTTAAATCACACTATCAATTTTTAAAACAATTCAATTGTACACTATAGTTCAGGTCCTTCTAAATTTAAAGACTACTATTTTTTAAAGAAAATAAGGCATATACAACATAATACATATACAATAATAGTAATAATATATTACTATCAATAGTATAGTACTGAAGAGGTTAATAATCCAGGTATGCCCCATACCCTGGGCGATCTGTTCCAAGCCCCCCTGCAACTATGGGGATCTGATATGGGGGAACCTGGTGTGAAGGTTGAGGACATCATCTCTTGAGTGTTGGGAAGGAGGTAGCACTTATGGTGCATGTCGGCAACAACAATGTGGGGGAATGTAGCTGGGAGGTCCTGAAGGACATATTTAGGTTGCTGGGGAAGAAGCTGAAAGCCAGGACCCCCAAGGTAGCATTCTCAGAAGTGCAACCTGTTCCACTCGAAGGGCCAGGTAGGCAGGCAGAGATTAGGGGTCTCAATGTGTGGATGAGACAGTGGTGTCGGGGGGGGGGTTTCAGAGTCATTAGGCACTGGGGAATGTTTTGGGGGAAGACAGGCCTGTACAAGGACGGGCTGCACTTGAACTAAAATGGAACCAGATGGCAGAGCAGCTTTTAAACTAAACCCTGCGAGAAAGCCGACAGGAGCCGAGTGGCATCTGGTTTGGGACTCCTCAACCCTAGGCGAATAAGGGTGGCGAGGTGACTGAAAAACAAGATAATGATAGGAATTGGGAGTGGAAGCATGATGGGAAGTGACAGTGAGTTCAGTAGAACAAGACACTTCAGCACTAAAGATGGAAACCAGCAGTCCTTCTTGGGGGACCCCCCATACAGGTGCTTTTATGTTAATGCTCAGAGCCTTTATGCAAAGATGGGAGAATTGGAATGTTTATTAGCAGGGGAAGATATTGCCATAGTGGGCATAACAGAAACCTGGTGGAGAACCAGTGGGATACCTCAATCCCAGGCTATACACTCTATAGGAGGGACAGGGAGGGGCGTGTTGGAGGTGGGGTGGCCATCAATGTCAAAGAATGGATAGATTCCAGAAGAGTAGAGACTGAAGGTGGGTCCAACTGCACCACAGAAGCATTGTGGGTTAAACTACCAGGTCCAAGGAATGATGAAACGGTGGGGAGGGATGTTCTCGACCTCCAGATCAAAAACCTGAAAGCACCTTGAGATGAAGAAACAAATCAGGGAAGCATCAAAGAGGGGCAGGGTTGTGTCCATGGGGAATTTTAATTAGCGTATTGACTGGGTCAATTCGTGTTCCGGTCAAGAAAGAGAGACTGGTTTTCTTGACCAACTAAATGATTGTGCCTTGGAGCAACTTGTTATGGAGCCGACCAGAGTACATGTGACTCTGGATTTAATACAGTGTAACACCCAGGACCTGGTTAGGGATGTCAGTGTTACTGAGCCATAAGGGAACAGTGACCATGCTGTGAACTTCCTTCAGAGAAATTAAATGAGTTCTTTGCGTCTGTCTTTACAACAGAGGACCTTGGGCAGATAACACTGCCTGAACCATCCCTCTTGACTATACTAGGGAATTAAGTCAAATAGAAGTTAGAAGATGTGTTAGATTTAATCAATTAAAGATGAATAAGTTACTGGGCCCAGATGGCATCCACCCAAGAGTTATTAAGGAACTAAAGAATGCAGGTGCCGATCCCTTAACTAAAATATGCAGTTTGTCCCTTAAAACTGCCATGGTGCCAGAGGATTGGAAGATAGCAAATGTCACACCCATCTTTAAAAAAGGAAGGAGAGGGGACCTGGGAAACTACAGGCTAGTCAGCCTCATGTCCATTCCAAGTAAGATGGTGGAAAGTCTCATCAAAGACAAAATCCTAAAACGTATAGAAGATCAAACCTTGCTAGGGGAGAATCAGCTTGGCTTCTGTAAACGTAAGTCTTGCCTACCGAACCTTTTGGAATTCTTTGAAAAGGTCAACAAGCATGTGGGTGAACCAGTGGATATTATCTGGATTTTCAGAAAGCATTTGGCCAAAGGCTGCTGAGAAAACTTCACAGTCAGGGAATACGAAGTCAGTTCCTCTGATGGATTGAGAATTGATTGAGGACCAAGAAATGAGTGGGGATTAATTCTCACAGTGGAGAGAGGCGGTGTGCCCCAGGGATCAGTCCTGGGACCAGTACTTTTTAACTTATTCATAAATGACCTAGAGACGGGCATAAGCAGTGAGGTGGCTAAGTTTGCAGATGATGCTAAACCTTTCTAGGTGGTGAAAACCAGAAGGGAGTGTGAAGACCTCCAGAAGGATCTCTCAAAACTGGGAGAATGGGCAGTAAGAGGCAGGTGTATTTCAATGCAAATAAGTGCAAAGTAATGCAGACTGGGCCAAAAAAAATTACATATAAGTTAATGGGTCCTGAGTTGTAGGTGATAGACCAGGAGAGAGATCCTGGGGTGCTGGTGGAATGCTCAATGAAAATGTTGACCCAGTGTGTAGCAGCAGTGAAGGTGGCCAATTCCATGCTAGGGATAGTTAAAAAGGGGACTGAGAATGAAACAGCCAATATTGTATTGCCATTGTACAAGGCGACGGTAAGGCCACACCTAGAGTATTGCGTACAATTCAGGTCTCCATATCTCAAAAAGGACATATAATGGAATTAGAAAAAAGTACAGAAGAGTAAATGTTTACTGGGCTGAGGCACCTTCCTTATAATCAGCAAATTGGAATGCCATCCTCAGTTGGTTTAGAAATGTCTATATTAGCCCCAATGCGTAAATGGATTGCTTTGGGGTCAAAACATGCCAATATTTGGCAGTTACCTGTGGCACTCAATTCTGTACATCTGGAATATGTTGGCATGTAAAATTGAATTTGATCCCTATTCACGTATTAGATTATGGATTAAATTTAATCCAATCTTAAAAGTTTTCAGAGAAACGCTTTATATGGAGGACATGGTCCAACAGATTAATTTTTACATTGGACCAACTTATTGATAAGGACCAGGAGTTTGTCTCCTCGGAAAAATTTAGAGAGCTATATGATCTCCCTATGATAGCATACTGGCAATATTTACAATTGCAGCACCTATTAGTTTCTAGATTTGGCGCCTCAGCATTATCAGTCTCACAGACTCCTGAACTTTCAGACATACTTATTCAGTCCTCTGAAAAGACAAAGCCAGCAATCTTCATGTATCAATACTTCCTGTCATGTAACAAGTATGATACAAATGGGCTTCAGGATAAACGGAATTTGGAATTGGATCACCCCATCCTGAGTAAACAATGGGATGTGGCACTAGTGAGTATACCTGCAATATCCATGGATTTTAGATTACCTCTAATACAGTAAAAATTATTTTAGGGTATACTGGACACCACAGAGATCTATATATATAAAGAAGAGCCTGGGTGTGTATGTGTGTGTGTGTGTGTGTGTGTGTGTATGTCTCGCATAGGCTCCGCAACGCCTGGAGCGATCGGCACGAAACTCGGCACGCATACACCTTGTGGCCTGGCGACAAACACTGCGGGGGTCGGGGCCCCCTAGCACCCCTGGGGGTGGGGGTACATGGGGGTCCCCGCTTGAAAACGGTCAAAAACGGCCAAAATCGGCGTCAAATCCACAGTTTCCGGGGTCGCCGAGATGAGTGATGACGCTCCCGACGCCATAAGAGTCCAGGTTCAGCCCCCCCTCGACGTGGGGGGCAAGAAGGGGTGCGAAACAAAACGTCCGCCATGCCCCGCTGTGACGCCTGGACCGATTGGCGCCAAACTCGGCATGCGGAAGCCTAGCGGCCTGGCGACAAACACTGCGGGAGTCGGGCCCCCCTAGAGCCCCCGGGGGTGGGGCTACGCGGGGGTCCCCGCGTGAAAACGCTCAAAAATGGCCAATATCGGCGTCGAATTCAGTTTCCGGGGTCGCCGAGATGAGTGGCGACGCTCCCGATGCCGTTGGAGTCTGGGTTTGGCCCCCCCTCGATGTGGGGGGCAAGAAGGGGTGCAAAACACTACATCCGCCATGCCCTGCTGTAACGCCTGGAGCGATCGGCACCAAACTCGGCATGCGGAAGCCTAGCAGGCTGGCCACAAAAACTGCGGGGGTCGGGCCCCCGTAGCACCCCCGGGGGTGGGGGTATGCGGGGGTCCCCACGTGAAAATGGTCGAAAATGGCCAAAATCGGTGTCGAATCCATAGGTTCCGGGGTCACCGGGATGAGCGGCGATGCTCCCAATGCCGTTGGAGTCTGGGTTCAGCCCCCCCTTGGCGTGGGGTGCAAGAAGGGGTGCGAAACAAAATGTCCGCCATGCCCCGCTGGAACACCTGGACCGATCAGCACGAAACTTGGCACGCATACACCTTGCGGCCTGACGACAAACACTGCAGGGGTAAGACCCCCCTAGCGCCCCCGGGGGTGGGGGTACACGGGGGTCCCCACGTGAAAATGGTTGAAAATGGCCTAAATCGGCGTCAACTCCAGTTTCTGGGGTTGCCGGGACGAGCGGCGATGCTCCCGACACTGTCGGAGTCCGGTTCGCCCCCCCTTAGCGTGGGGTGCGAGAAGAGGTGCGAGACACAACGTCCGCCATGCCCTGCTGGAACGCCTGGAGCGACATGCACCAAACTCGGCATGCGCGTGCCTTGCGGCCTGGCGACAGACACTCCAGGGGTCAGGCCACCCTAGCGCCCCCGGGGGTGGGGGTGCATAGGGGGCCTGAAGTGAAGACGGCAGAAAACGGGTGAAATTGGCATTGAGTCCATAGTTTCCGGAGTTGCCGAGGCGACCGGTGACGCTCCCGACGCAGTTGGAGTCCGGGTTCGGCCCCTGTCAGCGTGGGGGGGGGGCAAGAAGGGGTGCAAAATGCATAAACTGTGGAAGATCATTTTGTTACCCGGGCAACGCCGGGTAAGAAAAAGCTAGTTATATATAAAAGGAACCAGTAGTGACTCTAAATTATGGCGATGCTTCTCTTTCACATATGAAAGAGAACATGTTATGGCCATGTTCAGTTATTGTAAATTTTTGGAGAGAAGTTCTTAATATCATACAAACAGTGTTACAGCAACCAGTTTATTCATAGATACATATAAAATCCTAAACTATCTACCTGTAACCTGGAGACTAACATCTAGTCAACGAAAATGGACTCTCTGTTCCCTCACGTTGGCAAAAAAATTGATCTTACTTCTTTGGAAGGAACGAAGCCCACCAACCTCACCCAATGGTTAGATGAACTTTGGTGCCCATCGGTCTATGAGTGACTGGCCTATTGGTATCAGTGACAAATGGACATATTTGAAACTAGCAATCAATCAAAGTATTTATATACCGCTTTTCAACACAAGTTCACAAAGCGGTTCACAGGCTAATAATAATAAAGTTAAATGGTTCCCTGTCCCAAAAAATGCAGACCAGCAACAGCCACTAGAAAAAACACTGTGAAAAGGGACAATTACTCTCCCCCTGCTAAATATAAGAGGAACACCACTTGAAAAAGTGCCTCTTGCTCAGATAGCAGGAGTATGTGGAGGCCATTCTTGGATAAAACATTTAAAACTACATGAAGTATGCAGATTAATGTATTAGAGATATTTGACTGTTGTATCCATGGAAACTTTGAGGAATGCATGGCCAGCAACAGAAAGGGGAATAATAAAAGATTCTTCAAATATATTAGAAACAGGAAACCTGCCAGGGAGGTGGTCGGCCAACTGGACGGGGAGGGAGGAAAGGGGGAAATAAAAGGGGACTTAGAGATTGCAGAAAAATGAGTTCTCTGCATCTAATCCGTCTTCATGGCAGAAGACCTCGGACAGGTACCGCTGCCTGAATGGCCCCTCCTGACTAAGGAATTAAGTCAGACAGAGGTTAAAAGAGAAGATGTTTTAGACCTAAGTGACAAATTAAAGGTCAAGAAGTCCCCAGGCCCAGAGGCATCCATCCAAGCGTTTTTAAGGAACTGAAAAACGAAGTTGCCCATCTCTTAACTGTAATATACAGTGGTGAGAGGTGAAAAGCAGAGTGCCCCAAGATTCGTCTTGGGACCAGTGCTTTTCAGCTTGTTCATGCACTAAACTTTTCTGGGTGATGAAAACTAGAAGGGATTGTGAAGAGCTCCAGGGAGATCTCTCCAAATTGGGGAGATGGGCAGCAAAATGGCAGATGCGTTTCAATGCAGACAACTATAAAGTGATACACATTGGGGCAAAAAAATAGAACTTTACATATAGGCTAATGAGTTCTGAGCTGTCTGTGACAGATCAGGAGAGAGATCTTGGGGTGCTGGTGGACAACTTGATGAAAGTGTCAACCAGGTGTGCAGCAGCGGTGAAGAAGGCCAATTCCATGCTTGGGATAATTAAAAAAGGATTTGAGAATAAAATGGCCAATATTATTATGCCATTGCACAAATCAATGGAAAGGCCACATCTGTAGTACTGCATCCAGTTCTGCTCGCCACATCTCAAAAAAGATATAGGGGAACTAGAGAAGGTACAGAAGAAATGGATGAAAATGATTCCTGGGCTGGGGCATCTCCCTAATGAGGAAAGGCTATAGCTTTTGGAGATCTTCAGTATAGAGAAAAGATGCCTGAGGGTGGACCTGAATGAGACATACAAAATTATTCATGGGATAGATAAAGTGGATAGGTTCTCCCCCCGCTCCAGAATACCAGAACCAGGGGACATCCATTAAAATTGAGTGTTGGGAGGGTGAGAACAGATAAAAGGAAATACTTTTTACCCAGTGGGTAATTAATCTGTGGAACTCCATGCCACAGGATGTTGTTGTGGCGTCTCACCTAGATGCCTTTAAAAGGGGACTGGACAGATTTTTGGAGGTAAAGTCCATCACAGGCTACAAGTTATGATGGGTAGTACAACCTCCATACTTTAGAAGTGGACTGCCTCAGAATACCAGTTGCAGGGGAGTAGCAATGAGATTGAGAGCACCATCCTAAACTGGAGTTAGGACAGCAAAGTTTGGCCAGCACAAGGGCCACCATAAAGTATGTTTAGAGTACTCTTGGAGTCAGGGAGAATGGCTCACATCTGTGTGCTGGCCTCTCTGACTGCAAGAGTGGTCCAAATATACTTTATGGTGGCCCTTGTGCTGGCCAAACTTTTCTGGCTTAGCTTATGCTGGCCTAACTCAGTTTACGATTGCATCCTAAAGCATCTAGTTTTCCTGTGTGCTCCCAAGCACTTACAGCATCTTCAAAGTCCGAGTAGGACTTTGAAGACCACTGGCGTAATTCATTTTCCTTTTGTTTGGCATATGGAAGGGCATAAAGGTAAAGGTTTCCCCACGATCAAATTGTCTAGCCGTGACCGACTGTAGGGGGCAGTGCTCATCTCCGTTTCTAAGCCTGTAGAGCCGGTGTTTGTTCAAGGACAAGCTTCTATGGTCATGTGGCCAGCATGACTATACACCGTAGCGCACGGAACACCGTTACCTTCCCACCGAAGTGGTACTTATTTATCTACTTGCATTTTTATGTGCTTTCAAACTGCTAGGTTGGCAGGAGCTGGGACAAGCAATGGGAGCTCGCTCCGTTGTGCAGTCTCAAACTCCCAACCTTCCAGTCAGAAAGCCCAGCAGCAGCATTTTAACCCGCAGCGCCACCACGTCCCTATGGAAGGGCATAGAGTGATGCAATTAATGAATGATTTATGAATGAGTTATGCCCTCTCATTGACCACTGGGAACTGTGCTCTCCCTTTCGCCCTGAGATTTCACAATGTCAAGCTAGTCTTTGTTGTCTTTAGGACTAGATACCTGCATTGGTTACGAAGAAAATAAAGACACCCAGGATGTCAATATCAATTTCTGTGCTGCAGTGCAATCATAGACTATAAAATTTAAAGTGATCTGACATCCTTGAGTTTACATCCCTTTGCTAGACTAGATTCTGCTGTCATGCAGGCTTTTACATTACACACTATTCTTCAGGAGCATGAAACCATGAGCAGAAATTCTCAGCTACAAGTCGCACATAAGCAGTGGTAGCTCCTGCTTTTGGGAGGCCTTGGTGAAAAAACTCTGCAAGAGCCGTCTAATATCTTTGTTGTTCACTATTTTAAGTAATTCTAGAGTAAGTGCAAAGATGTTTTGGAGACTGGAGAGACTTTGCATGTTCAGACTATAAGGATTTAACAAGGGGTTCTCAAACTCCTTCAAACTCCTACTGCAACCTACTTCATTATCGTGGGCTCACAAAGACCTGGCAGTTGCACAGCAACATGGCTAGCAACTCAGGAGCTGCTTCCAGGTCATGCCAGCCTGCATGTCTGCATCATTTATAGTCTGCGTCACGCAGCATCACTTCTGCAACACATTCTGATGTGTGATGCAGGTCCCAGGCTGGCACAATCTGGAAGGTGCTTCTGTGTATTGCCCTGCAGCTTCCTCGTCTCAGTGTGCCTGCAACCCACCAAGAATAGGGCTTTCTTTGTAAAGAGAAGGGGAAGAAATCCTTACAAAGGAAGGAGGTGCATGATGGTGTAAGAAAGTAGGGGAGAATGGGCATAGGGAAATCAGGAGCCTGAGTTGGGGGAAACTGAGGCTGGAGATTTTGAAATAGCAGGAAATGAGGAGGAGAGTTAAGGGGGAAAGGAAAAAAAATGAGAGAGATTCCCAAGGTATTGGCAGGGTTGTACTGCAATTCATTGTAGCCTGTACCAAAGTGTTACAAGCAAGGAGTAAAAGTGTGGCTTTCCTGGAGGGCTGTGGGATCTGAAGTCTCTTATCACCATGAGTCTAGCCGTATAGTGTGGGACTGGCCTTCTCTCATGCTCTCCTAGCAGGCCCCCAACATCATGTATGCCTGTACTCAAGCATTTCACATGTTGCACATCAAAATAAGACAAATATGTATGTCAGAAGCAGTTGCCAGGGAGTAAGCCCCAGTGACCACAATGGATCTTACTTTCAAGTAACATAATCATTCATAGGATTTCAGCACATGTGTGGGTTGGAGCCTGAAGCATTTTTACTTCTAGCTCTTGTAATGGTGGTGCAATATATCCCTTCCATTCCTTCTTTCTACCCCACCCTTGTACATATGGTACATCTAGTCAAATTTAAGTTCTAACTATTCTATAATACAGATCTGTTCTGAGATTAAACATTCTATTAGGCTGCAGCCCTACGCGTACTTATCTGAAAGTAAGCTCCATTGACTAGAATGGGACTTACTTCTGAGTAGATATAAATTGGGTATAGTAGATATACATAACTGTTAACAAGTTATAAAGGAAACCATTATGGTGAATTTAACACATAAGAACCTTATATTCATGAAGAGGGACAACAGGACCTGGGAAATCTTAACTAAAGAAACAAGTGCATTGGAAGAAGCAAGTCCCAACTGGTATACTTAGGCAGCAGTCCTATATACACTTGAGACTGAGTGTCCTTGAGCTCCGTGTGAGTCTTCTGAATAAACATGCATAGCCTCCGGCAACTGCCTGTGAGAAAACCCCATCGGACTCAATGGAACTGATTATGTTCAATGTCTTGTTTACTTGGCACCAAATCTGACATAAGTGTTATGCCAACTTCTAGAAAGGTTATGTGGCAAAATGTCTTCTAGCAGCTTAAAGACTTGCACATTTCTTTGAGCATAGGCCTTTTCATTTTTATGACACTTCTATTTGTTATACATTGACAATTTGTCAGCACCGGTGCAGCCACAATGCAGCTCTGAAGTAAGGAGGCTGCAGCACACACCTCTTTGGCACAGCTACCCTGACACTGGAAAATTGGATAGTATAGGCCTGGGCCTTAAACGAGTCACTGTTCATCCCAAGAATAGCACCTTGGCTGTTGTGCTGGCTGAAGAGTAATTGCTATTTTCATTCTCGTTTGATGAATTTTCTCGCTTTATGAATTTTCTAAGATTTAATAATTGTAAGTTGCCTTTTTGTGACCAAGAGACGAGTTATAAATGCCTAAGAAAAAAAAGTCCCCATCTTATCTATTAAAACCCTTAAGGTTGTAGGATGCACAAGAACAAATTGGGAACATGCATTTCTGATTCACTGACGCTGTTTGGCCAGTGAACCAGGAGTGTGTAGGATCGGTCAGAGGAGCCTTGGTTCGTGACACCATAATTTTAAGAAATGACACCCTCATGCATCTAATGAACTGTAATGCACAAAGGTTTATGCCGAAATAAATTAGTTAGCCTTTAAGATGTCAGATGACTCGTCGTTTTGCTGCTACAGACTGACGCCTCTGGAACTTGCAACAATTTCTCAAATACACTGGTCCGGCGAGAAGTTACTACCCTTTCAGCGAGCACACTCGCATTACTCCCACGCTAAATGCAGTCCGTAGTTCTCCCTGTTTCCTTGGCAGAGGAAGCGTGGTGGCTGCGTTACCACACTCAACATGTCCGACTCGCGGACGAAAAGCCGTTGGAAGCCCGCCATATTTAGAAGGTCTGTGACCTTACCTCCGGCGTTATCGCGAGACTATCTGAAGTGGCTCCCGCCCTGCCGCGCGCCGCTGTCGCTACCTTGGCCCCTCCTTTCCCGGTGTCTGTGTGTCATTCGTTGGCCGGTAATGGCGCCGGGCTGGCAGCGGCTGCGTCGCCGCTAAAGCGGCTATCTGCGGGCGCCACCGGTTCTCGTTGCTGTTCTCCGACGGCTCACGGGATGAGCCGGCAACCTTCGCCACCGCCGGGAAGGAGGAGGAAAGAACGGAGTCAGCATTAGAACAGGTGAAGCACGACGGCCGCCCGGCCGGTCACCCGGCTGAGCCCTGTCCAGAGGCCGAACCCGAGCGCGGAGGGGGGTCGGAGGGAAGGCACGCAGGCAAGAGCAGGCTGACGGAGCTCTACGTCGTCTCCTCTCGGATGGGGACAGCCTGGTTGGTTGGTTTGTTGCTGCCTTAAAAAAATGCCCCTGTGCGCCGGGTTGGCCTCTCGGTTCCCCCCTCTTTCGTTCCCCAGCCCACCTACACCCCTCGCGTCTGCCCTTTCCTCTTTGGCTGTTCGGCCTGGGCTGTTATTCGCTTCTTCCTGGTTTAAAGGGACGATTCTCCGTTAGGGTTTAGGTTGCTAGTTGCCTCTCTTTTGTGAAAGTGTCGTCCCGTATTTCAGGCTGTTCTGGGCCCTATACACTATAATAGGTTGTTTATAATCTCTCTTAATAATTTTATTGACTTAAAATCAAGGAGTGAATATAGTAATGTGAAAACGTTAAAGGAAACTTAAATTGTCCCGGGGGGGGGGGAATATGCTAGTCCAAAAGTTTGCTTGCCTATTTTTTGCAGTAATTATTGTTAACTGACAGTACAACCCTCTGCAACCTCAGAAGTAAGTACTATTTTATTCAATGGGGCTTAATCCCAGAAAAAAATGTATAGATTGTAGTTTATTGGATGCATTGAGATCCAAGCTTCTGTTACTGTATCGTTTTCCATAAAATATGTGTGTGCATGTACATATGCACATATATGCATAAATGTCATGGAAAAAATAATGTAACAAAATTCTTTGTCCTCAAAGATTTTACACTGGGAAAATTTTACACTAAGGCACCAATTTACAACCTTTTTCATTTCACAACACACTTGCTAAAATTGTTACACCATTGGTGTTTTGACAATTGAAAAGGCACAATGTGCTGTTGACAGTGAGCTTACGTCCCCCCAGTAGTTCTACTAAAAAGTGACCGACCCCCATTCATGACACACCACAGTGGTTGAAAATCATTAGTCTTTTATAATAATGAGTAATTGGTCTACAATCCTCTACAAATTTACTTGAGAGTAAGTCCCATTGAAGTGAATAGAGCTTACTTCTGAGTAGACAAGCATAGAATTGTGCTATTGGTGTCCAGATTCTTTATGAATGAATTTAATACTGTAGTATGGCCTCCTGCCAACCTAGCAGTTCGAAAGCACCTAAATGCAAGTAGATAAATAGGGACAACTTTGGTGGGAAGGTAATGGCGTTCCGTGAGCTATGGCGTAGAGTCATTCTGGCCACATGACCACGGAAACTTGTCCTCGGAAAAAACGCCGGCTCTACAGGCTTTGAAACGGAGATGAGCACTGCCCCCTACAGTCGGTTATGACTAGACCATTCAGTCGTGGGGAAACCTTTACCTTATGGCCTAATGCAGGTGTTCCCCACTTTTTGATCGACTACTTCTCAACAGTCCATTCTTTTGACACTTTAAGTATAACCAGAACTTGTACATTCAACGATTTTGTCATGTTTCCACAACCTTCCATGCACCTCTGCGACCATGAGCTACTTTTTCTCTCAATCAATGTAGCAACATCTTTTTGCTCAGTCTGTGTATTGTATAGCAGTTGTTCGTGGAGCATCTCTTAGACACTGTGCACAGTGCGTCTCTTATGTTTGTGCTTATAGTAATTTGTGATTATTCATTTTAATGTATTTTTGTATATATAGTGTGTTGTTTAGCTTTTGCATGCATTCACAAGTGGTATACAGGTATATTTATTTAAGTGATTTCTACCCCGCCTTTCCTGTGCCAAGGCAGTTTACAATTATTGGAGGGGGAAAAAATACAGTACATAAAAGTAACAAAACAATAAAATAAGCAATAAAAATATAAATAAAAAGGGTAAAAAGAATTGTTGGAGGAGGGCAAACTACAACACAGGTTGTGCTGCTGAGGTACAAGAGGCAGACATGACCACGTCAAGTGCTAGATGAAACAGAAAGGTCTTGAGCCCTTGCCGAAATACCATGAGGAAGGAGGAAGATCTTAGATCCTGATAGGGAGTTCCATAATTGCGGTGTCACTACTGAGAAGGTTCGCCCCCCTGCCGCCAACCCCCTAACTTGAGAGAAAGGTGGCACTTGCAGGAAGGTTCCCTCAGATTACCTAAGAGGGTGGACTGGAATGTAAGGGTGAAGGTAACCTGGACCTGAACTGTGAAGGGCTTTAAAGTTCAAAACCTGAATTGGGCCCGGAAACGAAGGGGCAGCCAGTGCAGCCGCTGAAGCAGTAGTCTGATAGAATCAAACCATCTAGCTCCCATAACCACCCTGGCAACCGCATTCTGCACTAACTGCAATTTCCAAATCGTCTTCAAGGGCAGCCCTATGTAGAGCGCATTACAGTAATCCAATCCTGATGTCACTAGGGCATGGACCACCATGGTCAGGTCCGATCGACTCAAGTATGGCCACAGTTGACATGCCAGCCGAAGGTGGGCAAATTCACTCCTGGTCACTGCTGCCACCTGGCTCTCCACAGGGAGCTGTGATTCCAGGAGGACTCCCAAACTGTACCCACTCCTGCAGGGGGAGTGTAAATCCCATTCAGAGTAGGGAGATGACACAGTACTTGCATTGAGGATTTCCTGACCAGGAGGGCCTGTCTTTTCTGGATTCAATCTCAGCCTATTGGCCCCCATCCAGATCCCAACCACCTCCAGACAGCTCTCCAGGATTTTTACAGCCTCCCTGAAATGAGGTGACAAGGAAAGATAAAGCTGGGTGTCATCAGCATATTGGTGACACCCCACTCCAAAACCCCAGGTGATCTCCCCCAGCAGAGATAATTCCTTTGAGGAATTTTTGTAGATGTTAAAAAGCATGGGGGGACAAAATAGATCCCAGTGGTACCCCCACACTGTAGTGGCTAGGGAGCCAAACAGGTGTCTCTCGGTATCACCTTCTGGGATCTGCCAGTCAAGAAGGAGCAGAACCACTGCAAAGTAGTGCCTCCAATCCTGAACTCGACCAGCCAATTCAGAAGGATATCATGGTCAGTGGTACTGAAAGCCGCTGAGAGGTCCAGGAGAACCAACAGAGAAGCATTCCCTCTGTCAAGCCTTTGGCGAAGATCATCCAACAGGCTGTTGGTTGCCACCAAGGCTGTTTCTGTCCCAAAGCCCAGCCTGAAACTAGATTGGAATGGATACAGATAATCTGTCTCATTTAGGATCCCCTGGAGTTGAGATGCCACCCTACCAAAGAAAGGAAGATTAGATACTGGCCGATAGTTGTTTAGATTGGTGGAATCAAGAGATTTTTTTCCCCCAGGAGGGATGCACAATTGCCCTCTTCAGGATGCTGGGCAATACACCCTCCTGCAAGGATGGATTTACAATAGGTACAACCCAATTGGCCAGACCAACCCTGGCAGATTGAATTAGCCATGCTGGGCAAGGGTCCAGCGGGCATGAAGATGGTCTCAGGCTGCAGAGGACCCTATCCATATTCTCAGGCCTGAGCCACTGAAAAGAATCCAGATGCCTTAGGGATGCCCTATGGGCAACTTCTGGAACTGTTAAACCAGAGTCCACGTCATGATGAATACGATCAATGTCATCAGCAAAGTGCCTTGCAAACTCATCACAGCGGGCAATCGAGCACTCCAACTCATTCACCGGAAAGGCTGAGTAGAGCAAATTATGAACAACTTGAAAAAGCTCAGCTGGACAGCCCTTCACAGATGCAGTCATAGCAGAGAAAAAAACTTTCTTTGCTGCCATCAGGGATTAGGCCCTAAAATGGGCTCTACCAGTGTATGGTCAGACTCCTCACAAGTTTTCTTCCATCATCGCTCTAGACGTTGGCAAAGTAATTTCATTGCCCACAGCTCCTCGGTAAACCAGGGAGCCGCCCTGGCTTGATAACAAGGTTGAGGTCGCTCAGGTGCGATCTGTTCCAAGGCTCTAGCTTCCTCCTCATACCACAAGGCAGCTAGAGCATTGGATGAATCACCATCCCGGGAGCTGGGAAGTCCACCAGAGCCCTCAGAAAACCATCAGGATCCATCAATCTCCAGGATAGTGCAGCCAAAATGCACTTGTGAACTAAAAAAAGACTGGGTTTTGCATTTTTTTTGACAGTGCTATAGTTCCTAACCTATTGAATAAATGGGGGACACCTTGGGAGCCAGGAGGCACTACTTTCCTCTGTTTTGAGAACTGTCCATTTAATCCTATTCTCTAGGTACTGATTAAACAAGAGGAAGTAGTTTTTAAGACAGTGTTTCCAAACCTGGTGGTCGCAACTTCTCAGGGCAAGCATTCCCAGTCTTGTTTTGGGACACTAGCCGCTTAAGAAGGGAAGCAACCCACCCAGGGATGCATAGTGCTATTAGAACAGCACTTCCAGGTTTTGCTGCCGCCACCGCCACCACCTACAGGCTTGCCTCAGTATCCACTTTTTCAGTTATCCAAAGATAGCATGGATACTGGGACATCTATTAAAAAGATAGGGAAGCATTAAACAAATATTTTTTTACCTTGTTGCAGCAAAACCACTGATGTTTCCCTATCTTTAAAAAGGCATCCCTTACAGCCACAGTTTCAGGTATCCATGGGTAGGCCTGGAACAGAACCCCAGTGGATACCGGGGCATGCCTGTAAATAAAAAAGCGTTTTTATACTTGCACACATTTGGTAGTGGTAGTGGAAGCAGTGGCAATGAAACCTGGAAGTGCTGTTCTAATGAACTATGGGTTCTCATTCAGGTCTCTACCCTCCTTTAGGGGCTAGTGTCCCAAAACAAGGTTGGGAACCACTGCTTTAAGAGGACCCTTCCTCTTATCTCTGACTACTAGTTTACTCGGGAGCTTTTGTTAAGAGACTTTGTCAAAAGTTTTCTGGCAGTTGAAGTACATAAGTGTTGGGCCAAATTACCTCTCTGCAATGTTTTGTCCACAGTAGACTAATTAGCTTCCCTTTTATCATTCAAAACCAACTGATACCACTCTAGGCTTATATAAGGCACCACAAAACGCCACCATCAAGCAAAGGCAAAAGGCAGTCAGCTTGCCTACTCAGCCACACCAGCCCTCCTTCCTCCTCTAGTCAGTGGCTCCAGGGATGTGGCAGCCACACAATAATTCCCCACAGTCTCCAATAACAACCTTAGTTCCAACAGCAATCTCCAAGTGTCCATTAGTCAGCCAAACAAATAAGCAATCTGTCCGTCCGTCCATCCATCCATCCAATCTCAGTCACTTTTTAAACACTTTCCAGCCTTTCCAAGCAGTCCACAACCCTTTTCACCTCTGCACCCAAACTTCCTGATCCAACACCAACTGCTCTTTCCAGGAGCTCCTTTTATCCTCAGGGCCCTTGTTATCTCCAGTGGGCTGCAGCTTTGAACCAGCTGCAGGGAAAAGGCTCTGGGTTAACCCTGTAACTCCTAGCTTACAGACAAGGGGCCACTGCTGATACCATTCCCTATCTCCTCAGGGTAATCTTCCACAATTTCCATAACAATAAGATCTACAGGGTCGCCCAATCCACATGTTTGTTGAAACTTTCAACTCTAAAGGTTAGTGGAGTAAGCCTTTCCTTTGCAGATGTTGTGACTTTTCCCCAGCAATACTTGTTCTACTGTATGTTTAATTATATTTTCAAGAATGCTTTCCATCAACTGATCTGGAAGATGTTAGGCTGACTGCACTGTAATTTCCTGCTGCTTCCCCCCCCCACCTCTTTATAAATTGGTATCATGGTTTATTTATCTATTTGTACAGATGTTGACTGTCTTGCCAAAGGCATTTCTAGATGACTTACAAAATAACAGTAGATTGTCAAGTACCAATGTAAAAAGGCAAAACATGAACCTAATAAAAATCCAAAAACCAATAGGTAGCCAGCAGCAAATACTACCCAACTAACAGATCCAGGAACTGCAAAACCAAAGTATCCCCAACGCACAGTACTCCATTATAGCTAAATTTTAACATAGCCTCTAAGAATGGAAACGTAGGGACCAAATGGGCTTCTGAGAGAAGATTGTACCAAAGATTCAGTACCAGCACCAAAAATGGTCTGTATTTGGGATGCCTACCCCGATAGCAAAGGCATCCAAAGCAGGACCCCTGTTTATGTACAAGAAAGCAGCATATATAGGTGAAAAAAAAAGTAAAGGTAAAGGTTTCCCCACAGCCGAATGGTCTAGTCGTGACCGACTATAGGGGGCGATGCTCATCTCCGTTTCTAAGCCTGTAGAGCCGGTGTTTGTCCAAAGATAAGTTTCTGTGGTCATGTGGCCAGCATGACTATACGCCGTAGCCAGTGATGTCATCCGAGCACGCCAACTACTGGAACGCTTGGATGATTGAGAGCCCTCCGCCCCTATGGCGGAGGGCTGCCACGCTCCCCCCAAGCCTCACTGCGCCGGAATCGCTCCATTTTAGAGCGATTCCGGACACAAGGGAGGGAGGGTGGGCCCAGCAGCAGCTCGCCCGTCCTCCGAAGCAGCGGCGCGGCCCGGGACCTCCGCGGAACGGAGTACCGTGCCGTTCCGCCTGAATGACGCCTCTGGCCGTAGCGTATGGAACACCGTTATCTTCCCACCAAAGTGGTACCTATTTATCTACTCGCATTTTTAGGTGCTTTCGAACTGCTAGGCTGGCAGGAGCTGGGACAAGCAACGGGAGCTTACTCCACCACGCAGTCTCGAACTGCCAACCTTCCGGTCAACAAGCTCAGTGGTTTAACCTGCAGCGCCACCACATCCCTTGAAAGAAAAGTACTTTGTGTTAAGAGTACTGTGGTTCCATACCATTTAATTTATTAAAGGTAATAATCAGCACCTTGAATTGAGCAAGGAAACAAATATGTAACTAGTACAACTCACAGAAGATTGATGCAATTTGCTCTCAACAAGTAGTCTTGCTAAAAGCCTGGCTGCAGCATTTTGTTCCAGTTAAAGATTTCCAAACACTTCTTGGGGCAGCCCCACATAGAACGCATTGCAGTAATCAACACTGGCCATTTTGGCCTCTTTGCTGAGGATTTGATTTTAGCTGTGCTGTATATTTTCCCCCATAAATCAGCTATTTCACAGTTGAGTTCTCTCAAGCATATTCTGTTTGGACCCAGTGACTCCATAATATTTAATTTGTCAATTAACATTTATTCTGCCAGAGTTTGTTCTTCTTTTTTCTTGTCATTTGGCAAGAATTGTATTTTCTGAAGAAAATCTTGTTGCATCCTGTTGTTCCTTTGACTGTGCTTGTTAGCTATGCTGACATCTTCTTTGATACTGGTACTTTTTCTGATTTGTTTTATGCCTTTTAACAGAAATTCAATTACTGTTCCATTACTATTGTAAATTATGTCAGACTACCCTAGAAAGATTTGATCCCCTTTACATCCCTTTCCACTTGCTTTTAACTTTGATCTCCTCATTTAAAACTAACAAAAACTTACTTTGAAACTAAATGCAGGTATGACTTGATAGCCAACTATCTTCATTTCTTTGAATAACAAAATAGGTAGCCCCTGCATAAGAATATAAGAAGAGATCCACTGGATCAGACTAAAGGCTCATCTAGTCCAGCTTCCTGTATCGCACAGTGGCCCACCAGATGCCCCAGGAAGCACGCAAGATAACTAGATACCTGCATCTTGTTGCCACTCCCCTGCATCTGGCATTCTGAGGTCGCTTATTTCTAAAGTATTGACATTACATCATGGCCTTCGATGGACTTGTCCTCCAGAAATCTGTCCAATCCCCTTTAAAGGCATCTAGGCCAGATGCCATCACCACCTCCTGTGGCAGAGAGTTTCACTGATTCGTTACCTGCTGGGTAAAAAAGTATTTCCTTTTATCTGTTCTCACTCTCCCAACATTCAATTTTAGTGGATGTCCCCTAGTTCTGGTATTGTTAGCCATTGTAGATGGCTTTGTTTTGCCACCAAACATAATCAGAGGGGTTTGTGTTTGTTTTTACATATTTGGGGAAACCTAAATATGCAGAAGTTGTTCTTAAAACTAATCCCTAGGGGTTTATCCCTAGGGTTTTTTTTTGGTTAAACACCACATAAAAACATAAAACACTGCCTTTTGGGGATTAAAATATTTGAATAAAAACACAAAACACCGCATATGGGTGTTTAAGATATTTTCCAGAAATAAAAAAAGATTACTTGATTACTTTTCCAATACTGTGGCTGCATCTGCTGACACTGTATAATCTACCTAGTACATGTGTAAAGCATTTAAAATTAATAAAAATGAGAACTTGGAATGAGAATGTAGAATAAAACACATAGCACCACAATTTGCTATTTTAATGAAGAAATTTTAGAAAAAAATATCACAAAAATATTTGGAAAAAAATATCTCCAGATTCTCCCTGAGGAAGGAGGCGCTGGCCACCCCTCCTCAGGGAGAACCTGTGATGTCACCTCCCTGGGGGTAGCAGATGGGCAGAGTTGTGACGTCACTGCCCCAGGTGTTACGGGTAGAGTGTTACGGCTCTGCCTGGGTGTAAAGGAAAACAAAACACTTGCTGTCAGTGATCTCTGCATAGCTGGAGACAATCACAGTAACCGGAGGGTTACTTGGAGCCTTAGGTGCTCCAAGAGCACTTCATCTATCCACAGGCTTGCAAATATGCTGGAGTACAAGGCCCAACTCATATGTACTAACAGTATATGATAGTATATATTAATAGTGAATTCAGGTGGCTGATTGCTGTTAGTTGGAAATGAAACGGGGTCAGTCAGAGAAAGTAGTGGTTTCTACGTGTTTTACTTGGGGAACTCCCAAGTATGGAGTTAAGTATAAGCTTGTAAATTAAAAACAAAAAAATGCGTATTGAAAAGAGCCCAGTTCCAGTATTTTAAGGAATGCTGAGGATATCAAGATAAAATACTCTACCTCATCTAATCCTATAAAGATAGCTTCGTTTGCTACTTTTTTGGGGTGCAGGGAGGGGACATGCTGCCACTGTCTAATCATAGCTGTACTGGATTTCTTAATTGCTTTAAGTGTAGTGTTCTCACTTCTGTCCCAAGGTCTCCCAGGTTGTGCCTCTGTATCTGCAGGGATTCTGTTCCAGAAACTCCCACATGTACCAAAATCCATGGGTAATGAAACCTGTGGATTTGGGCAATCCCCACCCTCTGAACTTGACCAGCTCAGAATGATTGATTAAAGCAAAAACTGGAAGTGACATTTTTATGCCATTATAAGGCATTGTGAGGCCCGGGGAAGCTGTCTTTATAAAATGGATGACCTGCTCTGGGGAATGGATAGGAGAGTGCATCCCTGTTGGTTCTACTGGATCTCTTAGCAGCCTTCAACACAATCACTCATGGTGTCTTGGCTGAGTTGGGGCTTAAAGGTACTGTTTTGCAGTCATTCCACTCCTTCCTGGCTGACAGATCCCAGAAGGTGGTGCTGGGGAAGACTTGTTCGATATCCTGGCTTCTTAGATACGGGGTGCCGCAAGGTTCCATTCTGTACCTCATGCTATTTAACATCTACATGAAACTGCTGGGAGACGTCATCTGGGGGTTTGGCGTAGGGTGTCAACGGTACACTGAATTACACCCAGCCCTATCTCCTCCTGAGTCCAAAGGAGCAGTCGAATCATTGTCTGGAGGTAGTTGGGGGAGCCTTGAATGTAGAGGAACAAGCTGAAATTAAATCCTGATAAGCCAGAGGTTCTCCTGGTCCGGAGGGCCACAACTCAGTTATGGGACTATTATCCTGCTCTGAACGGGATTGCACTCCCTCTGAAGGAGCAGGTCTTCAGCTTGGGGGTTCTTCTGGATCCACAGTTGCTCTTGGAGTCCCCGATGGCGACTGTGGCTAGGGGAGCCTTTGCTCAGCTTTGGCTGATTTGCCAGCTGCGACCTTACCTGGGTTGCTCAGACCTGGCCATTGTGACCCTAGTGACGTCTAGCTTAGATTGCTGTAACGAGCTCTACGTAGGGCTGCCTCTGAAGACGGTCTGGAAGCTGTAGTTAGTTCAGGACGTGACTGCCCATGTGGTTGCTGGAGTTCTTCGGTTTGAATCTGTCGGGCCATTGCTTCAGCGACTACACTGGCTGCCGACTCAAACTGATAGCCTTTTTAAAGCCCTTTCTTGATTCCAGGGAATTTGAGGTACTGCCTTCTTCCACACAATCTTAACCATCCGCTCAGGTCATCACAGGGGGCCGTGTTGTTTGTGTTGCCACAAGTAGAGGTGAGGGGGGTGACGGCCGGAAATAGGCCCTTTTTGGTAGTGGCTCCTCAGTTATGGAATTCCTTCCCCTTGGAACTAAGAACTGCTCCCTCAGTCTTAAGACCCTTTTATTTCATATGGCGTTTAAGATAGTGGGCTGGCATTTTTTAATTGTTGGGTGATTGTGGTGACTTTGTGTTTTAATGTTTTAATCTTGTAATTGGCTTTTATATTTAATGTTTTTAGTATTCGTTTGATTTTAATATTGTTTTATTGAAGTATGTAAGCCACATTGAATCCCCTTTAGTGGGGAAAAAGGCAGGATATAAATTTTCTAAATATATAACATAAAATAGGCATAAAAATGTCACTTCTGGTTTTTGCCCGAAAACCGGAAGTGGAGTTTTTTTTGCCCTAAATGGCCATTCTAAGGCACGCAGAGACCACAGGTAGTCACAGGCAGCCTCTGTGGGCCTCAGAAATCCCTCTGAACGCAACTGGAATCTGGCTCCAGTCAGATCCAGAAGGTTCAAGTGTCCCTGATTGGGCTCAATGTGGGTCAAGGAACCTGTGTTGAGCCAAATCTGCAGATGAAAAATCCATGGATAATCAGGTACCTGTATGTAGCAATAACATTATCAGGTTTGGCATAGCAGAGAGGTTGTGTCTGTGTGAGAGTGAATGAAGTATAAATATTATAGCAGGAAAAGACCTCAAGGAAGTAGAAAGAAAAAGTGTCTTCCCCCCCCTGCTTTCTTCCTGATATTTTCTCCTAACATGTCTCTGTCCTTTCAAGTGCACCAGAAGTTTACTGTTCATTTTCTTTAATATCCTACTTGTTTTCTGTTAGCCCACCATAAGGTCCAGTCCCACAGCAACACCTACTACAACAATGAAATAATACCTACAATAATTGGGCATTGTAGTTGAAATGATGGGGCAAATCAATAATTTCATTTACAGTTTTGGTTTTGGTTGTGCAAACAGATTTGTTCACACTGTATGGTACAGTATTAAAATTGCTCATTCAAAATACTGTAGATACTCATGCATAAGTCAATCTCAAGGATAAGTCAAGGGCAAGTTTAAGCCAAAAACCATGGAATTTTGCACCGTGGATAAGTCGAGGGTAAAATTTAGGGGTATCTACATTTCTTTGAATTAGGTAATTTTGTCTGATTTTACCCAACACCAGATTCTGACAAATGATCTACTAGTAATTGTTACCTAAGAATTGTACAGTACCTATTTATTGAAGAGAAGTAAAAAAGTAAAATTAAAAGGTAGTGTAATCACTGCCACGTCAGCACACATAATCATAGAAATAAAACAGACATACACCCAGTAGAGCACAACTATTTGCAGTTCAATCCTAGGCATATCTACTCAGTTGTAAATTCTACTGTGTTCAATGGTACTTGCTCCTAGGTAAGTGTGCATAGGATTGCAGCCAGTCATCTACTTGAATTAAACTTACAGGAGCCATTTAAGGTTTGCATGCTATACTTGTATGAACAACTACAGTGAACCTAATGCGGCCAAACGCAAACAAATTCAAATATAACTAATTTAAAACATTGAGAAGATAGCAACTTGAAGCAATGGAATTGAACATTGCATTGAATTGCTATGGGGAAAACTGGTTTTAAAGTGCGGGGAAAAACAAAACAGCAATATGGCAAGCAACTATTAAAGCAGTTGTTCCCAAACCTTTTAGCACAGGGACCCTCTTTTGAAAATGACAGCCTATGGGGACCATAAGGGATGTCATTAAACAGAAGGGATGTCATTAGAGACAGAGGGTAAGGCACGCTGATACAGTGAAACAAGGCAAACAAAGCTGTTCAGGGCTAGATTAGATCTGATAAAGCATATCTGCCTGGATCAACTAGGGAGCAATAAAGGAATGCATCTCACCCTGCCAAACTCAGTTTACCTGCTTGGGCTGGCTTCTGCAAGGATGATCCCCTCCCCCTAAGTTGGTTTTGTTATGTTCTTGCAAGGAAGAGGCAAAAGTGGCAGGGAACAGTGTGTGTGTTTTGCTGCCTCTTCCCTCCAAGGTTCTTCTGCTCTGATGTGCGGTAATTGCCCTGAGAGAAGAGCAGCAGGATAAATACACAGGCTATCCATAAATAGGGTTACCAGATACAAACTGGGATAGAGTGCCTACACCTTTAACCATTGTATAGAATTTTGGCAGGTGCAACTTTTGAAACCCTTCCCTGATGAGCTGCACTTGCCCAAATTCCCAAGGTTAAAAGTATGGGCACTCTGTCCCAGTTTGCATCTGGTAACCCATAAAGTTTAACCCTGCAAGCATCCTGTGCTCCTGCCCATTGACTAGAGTGGAGCCCAGGAGCACCTGGAACTACTTGCAAAAAAAGAACCATGATAGGAGCAGCTATGGCTGGGAAGCAGCAGTCTGCATCACCCGATCAAACTTGTTTGAGAGCAGATATAGGGCGCAATCCTAACCTGGAATTAGGCCAGCAAAGTTTGGCTGGCAAAAGGGCTACTATAAAGCATTTTTGGACTACTCTCGGAGTTAGGGAGGATTTCTCACATCTGTGTTCTGGCCTCCCCCACTCCAAACTTTGCTGGCCTAACTATAGGTTATGATTGCGCGCACACTGACACAGAAGCTACCCAATGCAGCCATGGGAGCTGGGGAATAGGAGGAAATGAAATAAGACACATAAAAATGCTCAAGGGTAGGATTGATTAGGCATACCTGCCTGGATCAACTTGGGAGTAATAAAACAGCTTGTTTCTCCTCCCCCAATAGTTTGCACAGTACCACAGCCTCCTGGAGCAAAAGAGAGCGCATGGTGGTCTGAATGCATAGCCTGGGAAGTAAAGAGCCTGCCTAATAGCTTTCTGTCTGTGCTTGCCAAGCCCCTTTGCCTCTCACACACACGTGCGTATTGCAGTAAACACTTGCTTACTCAAACACTTGCTTACTCAAACGTGTAGTTCAGTTTCACTTTCCATAAAGTTCAATACTTCTCAGCTTAGAGGGAGGTACTTCCTCCTTGAGTGTTTTTGTGGCCTACGTTCATTGGATTGGGACCATTCTGGTGGCGTTGCATTCCTCTCAGTCTGCTCTTTCCAACATATCATTGGCATCGCTGCCTACTTGCGGGTAAACCTGAAGTGTGCCTCAGTTTGCTTTCCATAGGACATCATTATTTTTCCTGGGCTGCTTCTGAGCATGCTCAGAAGGCTCTGCAGCACCATGGCTTACAAGTACAGTCAGAAGCACTGGGCACAGCTAAGTACCTCCACCCACCATCTGACAGAAGGCATTTACTGTATTACCCCGTATATAAGTCGATGTCAGGTTTTTCCAGGCAATTTTTAGGCATACATTTCTCGACTTATACACAATTCCATATGGTATGCACTTTCTCAATATCTTCTTGCAACTGCTCTTTGCTTCCAGTGTTGGACAAGTGGGAAGAACACAAGTATAGCATCTTAAAGAAAAAGACTTATGCCATAATTCATTTTTTAAGCAAGTGATTTTATTTGTACTTTAGTCTCTTAGAGTGCAAGCCTAACTTGGGCAGGTGCAGGCAGTAGCCACGGTACATGGAGCAGTAGCCTCAGTAAGCAGAGGCCATGATAAGCTGCATGCTGCCCGATAGGGCTGCTTGGATCTGCGCCTGAAAAATTGCAGGTTCAAGTCTGAGACAGGGCTTTCGATGCAGCCTAATGGCCACATCCAAATTCCATCTCCAGGCTGCCTGCCTGCCAGAATACCCTTCCCCCGCCCCATTTCACCCTCCCTCCCAGAGAAGCCTGTGCACTGGTCAAACCTGGTCAGTGCATGGGCAGCTTACATGGGGCTGTCTTTGGCACTTCTGGGTCAACACAGCTGCCTGCGTCAGCTGTGCGCCACATGTGTGGGCGTCAATGTGCTTTATGGCACATTCCCGACACTTCAGGGCTGACAGAAGCAGCTTGTGTCAGCCCTAGGGCACCCTTGGATTGCACCCTTGGATATTTTCTCTAATGTTGCCCAGTTTCTGTGTAAGTGCAGCAGATCTAAATTCAAATATGTCATTTTGCCACATTTTTTCCCTTCAGTAGCAGAGCAGGAATAGACCCATCTCTGGCCTGGTAGAATAGCTGTCAGAGTAGACAACTAGGTTATAGGCATTGGTACTAAGGCTTGCTCAGTATAAGGCGTCTTCATCTATCCATGTGACATGTTAAAACACAAAACACCTTTGGGCTGGCAATTTCCAGAGTAAAGCTACGTTTGAACAGAGCTTAATGACTGCTCTTAACAGACTTCTCCTCATATTTGCTAAGATAATATGAAAAACTAAGTTACAAAAATTATTGAAAAACAGCTTACACTTGATAATATGTGGTGGGTGAGCAGACTGCTGAAATTGTATGAAACATTTCTGCCTTATGAGGCATTGTGGTCAGAGCTCTGGCTTCAATCATTGTCAGAGTTCCCCCGCTATCTTTTCTACTACCTAGAGTGGTAATTTGCAATATTGTCGGTGTGGAAGAACATTTCCAACCTATCAAGTTCTTCCTCTTTTCAGTTTAACTCCAAATCCCCTGTTGTTTAGTGATCCAAACAATTATGTCTGACAGTGTCAGCAGAAGTAGCGCAATCAATCAATCAAATAGTATTTATATACCGCTTTTCAACACAAAGTTCACAAAGCGGTTTACCGGCAAACAGTAATAATAAAATTAAATGGCTCCCTGTCCCAAAGGGCTCTCAAGAGTGTTAAAAAATATGCAAAACACCACCACCAGCAGCCACTAGAAAAGACACTGTGCTGGGGTGAAGAGGGACAATTACTCTCCCCCTGTTAAATATAAGAGGAACACCACGCGAAAAGTTCCTCTTGCCTAGTTAGCAGGGGATGCCTTTCTGAATCTACTTTTCTTAAAGTACTGTATGTAGCTTTTTTGGTTTCTGCAGTTTAGAAGATATTCTTTGAATTCTTCTCTTAAATAAATTACTATTTGTATCAAGTAATTTATTATGCATTTTAGACCCAGGTTAATTTTAGAGAAGAGGCTTATAGGTGATGAGTTTGAGACCTACCAAATCCTGCAGAAATGGCTGCTTCCTATGCTGCCAGTCCCCCCACCCATATAAATTAGGCTTTAACTACTTTTTACAGTGAACTCAATTTAGTGTCATTTTGTGCCTCTCTTGAGTTCTTCATTGATATCTAGAATGTTCTGATACCATTTTGAGTTCTAAAATTTAAAGGAATGATCTCGCAGAGTTTTGAAACTATTTGAAAATTGAGTAACGTGTTACAAATTTTGGAATTTCAAAGGATTTTTCTTCACTTTGCTCTGTACTTTGTTAATTCACTCACTTGATGGCCTTGGTAGTATTAGGACAGTTTCCTTCCCTAGGAAACTATCCTGTATAGTTTCCATCTATAATCCTGTAGATGCTCAGTCCTTGAGATTTTGTATATCAAGGTGGCTTACAAGAAGATGATTTGAAGCTAATGTACCACAGTGCTGCCAAAAGCAGAATAAAAGGAAAAGCAAGAGGCAGAAAATCAAAAAAGCTAAAAACAGTGCAACCTCCTTGTGAGCTTCCTGAGGCTTGTGGATGACCACTATTTAAAACTGGATGGTGGACTAGATGGGCATCCCTTACTCATCCTGTGGGACTAAGTCAAGTTTTGTAATTACTTTGTAGAACTTCACTTGTGAGGATGTATGTTGCAGATTTCAGTGTAAACTTTTCCCCTCATTACATTAAAAATACTTATATGCTCTTGTGGTATTTGAACCCTCAGCGTATGTTTGTGCGTGTACATTGTCGGTGAATTGACACGATGTGGAACAACAAACCAAATGAGGTGCCTTTACAAAATCCGAAGTCCTCCCCGAATAGGGATTCTATCAGAGGTATGGGTTTATCCTGTTGTGTAATTCTGAAAGCAATTTTGTCAGACTCTTTAAAACTTGGCAGCATGTGCTTACGTTGTGCAGCTTGCTGTGTTTGGAACAATGGCTTCCTAATCTGTATTGGAATACAAATGGCTACTGATTCAGGGAAACAGTAGTCAGGCTACAGGATGTTGGTTGTCTTTCCTTTGCTCCCAGTTTCTGTACATCCAGTTTACTACTTATAATTTTTTTTACAGTAAAGTTTGCATTAAAGAGTGTTAAAAGTGCAATTATAAATGCTAAAATTTCCACAAGGATTAGTGTAGCTTTTAGTAGCCTGTGACAAAAGTTGTTTGGTCTCTGTCCAAAAGATCTCTTAAAGAGGTCCATGGCTGCTATCCTACTGCTAGGTATAAGTTGTGAAGTGATATAGGAATTGTATGTTTGATATCTTGATTTTTCAGATAGAAACTTCTTACTATCCCTGTGCCATTAAGTACTTTTTGTTGGCACCTTTTTAGTAAGCCAGGGTTACTACAGTTTTAAACATGAATAATTTTAAAGTATATTTCAATGCAGCTATTGTATGTGCAATGCATTACTGCAGTTGGTTACAAAAATGTATTTTGTCTCCTGAAAATAAAAGGCTTGAAGTTCTGATTATTTCTGTAATAAAGAAATAACAATTAGAGTGAAGTTTATTTCACAGCCAATGTTCAGTAATTTTGTATGCCAAAGAAAATACCACCACTACCCCAAACTGTACTTGGGATTTTAAAGAATTAAAAACAAATATTGAGCCATACAAAGTATTTTTCGTGGAGGTGATCACTGAACTAAAAGAAATATTGTTTTGAATTCTTTGTGCAGATTTAACCACAGCATGGGATTCTTTTTCGCAAACTAAGGCAGCGGTAAGTACTCTTTTGGTACTGAAATACATGAATGCCTGTAGCAGTCATATTAGAACTTTTTAGAACATATTAGAACACATCAGAAATGACGTATCAAATATTAAAGGAAAATTGAGAACATGTGCGAGTGGCTTTAGGAGTGCTAGGAAACAGTGAAAGATTGATGTTTTATTTCTCAGCAAAAAGGAAACTCTGTGTTCTAATTTTGGTCAACATTCCCACTATTACGAGGTTCAGATACAATATACCATGGGGAGATAAACTACAAATAAGTATGCATGAGCACACACATGTATGATGCCATGCCATATCCTAGAGGAGAAAAACTTACTCTTTGGCACCTGTGAGGGCAGGTGCAAGGACGCTGCCCTTGTCAAGGGGTGACAGGCAGGTGTTGGTGCGGGATCACCGTGCTTCCGTGGCTTCTTGACATACAGACACACTGGACACATGGAAGTAGCTTTGCCTCCGCTGGTTTAATTTAGTCAGGGCCTTCACATTCATGGGTATCACATTACTTCAAGGGCACCCAGTCTCTCTCTCTCTCTCTCTCTCTCTCTCTCATACACACGCACACACACACACACACACACACACACACACACACACACACACACAC
>JAJKFI010000086.1:1212985-1234579 GCA_029204185.1 Lerista edwardsae
CACACACACACACACACACACACACACACACACACACACACACACACCGTAGTCTCAACAGGAGCTCCGGCGTTGGTGCCGACAAAGTTGGCCCAACCTTGGCTGCTCTGGTCAGGGCGGCGAGACTGGCGGGCCCCGGCGTGGCGTGGCTGGGGGAGCCTTCCCCCAGGTGGGCACTTCTGGTACTGGGTGGCCAAAGGTGGGCGGGCAAGACCCGTCGCCCTGTCCTGGGCGGCGTCGAGCGGCGGTCTTCACGGGGCTCCGCAGCCTGGAGAGGGGATTCTCGGCTTGGAGGTGTGGCCCCCCGCTTGCCCCCTTTATCCCCAGGTGGGGTCCCATAGGATGGGGGGGTCTGCCTCCAAGGTATGGGGCCTTTGGAGCCCCTTCCGGGTGCTTGGGCAGGGGAGGAGGGCAGCTTGCCCCCAGGATTGCTCCCGCACCCCCACCTCCGCAGAGCTCGGAGGAATAACCTCGCTCCTCTGAGCTCAGGCTCCTTATAAGCCTGTCTGCCAGCCGGCTGGGGTCCACCCCTTCCGGTTGCGTCGGAGGGCCGAGATCTTGTTAGATCTCTACCTGCCACGTTTCTGGGCCGAGTATGAGGGCTGCCAGCCACCCTCGGTGCTTGGCCTAGCCGGCCTCCTCCCAGCCCCAGGCGTGGCTGCCAGAGGAGTGCACCATGCCCTGCTCGAGTGGGGCTGGTGCCTACAGCGCCTCGCTGCCCCATGATGCGGCAGATATTTCCCCTACCGGCCTGACGCTGCTGCTGCTGGATTAGGGCCTTGACTCAACCCCCTAGACACCACTGCTGCCTGCCCAGTAAGTGCCCCCGGCCCCCAGGGCTGCGTCTGAGCGGGAGCGGGGGTGACAGCACTACACAGCCCAGGCCTGTACCCTGGTAGGTCTGGATTGGAATAGACTGAACCAGTGGTGTAGCTAGGTCATTTTGCACCATGGATCCATAAAATTTGACACCCTCCATGACAAAATTAACTAATTCATATTTAAATTATATTTGTTTTATTCCAAAAACAGGAGTTTCTTACCTTCCGGTAATTCTTGTTCCTGATAGAGGCAGGGGCATTCCACCCACCGCTGCTCGATCGATCATTCTTCTTCATAGTTTGGTCAGGTCCATCTTCCTGTATATCACAGTGGCCCACCAGATGCCTTGCGGAGCACATAAGACAACCAGATACCTCCATCTTGTTGCCACTCTCTGGCATCTGGCATTCTGAGGTAGCTACTTCTAACATAAAGAGGTTGCACCACCCGTCATGGCCTGTAACCTACAATGGACTTTTTCTCCAGAAATCTTTTTCTCCAGAGATCCCTTTTAAAGGCATCTAGGCCAGACGCCATCACCACCTCCTGTGGCAGGGAGTTTCACAGATTAATTACCCGTTGGGTAAAAAAGTATTTATCTGTTCTCACTCTCCCAACACTCAATTTTAGTGGATGTCCCCTGGTTCTGGTACTGTGAGAGAGGGAAAAGAACATCCCATGCATAATTTTGTATGTCTCTATCATGTTCCCCCTCAGGCCCCTTTTCTCTAGGCTGAAGAACCCCAAATGCTGTAGTCTTTCCTCATAAGGGAGGCGCCCCAGCCCAGGAATGTCTCTTCTGCACCTTCTCTAGTTCCCCTCTATCTTTTTTGAGATATAGTGACTAGAACTGTATGCAGTACTACAGATGTGGCCTTACCATTGATTTGTGCAGTGGCATAATAAAACGGCTAAATAGCCGTTTTGTTCTCAACCCCTTTTTAAATTATCCCAAGCATGGAATTGGGCTTCTTCACCGCTGCTGCGTACTGGGTTGACACTTTCATCGAGTTGTCCACTAGCACCCCAAGCTCTCTCTCCTGATCTGTCACAGACAGCTCAGAACCCATTAGTCTATATGTGAAGTTCTGATTTTTTGCCCCAATGTGGATCACTTTACACTTGTATACATTGAAACATATCTGTCATTTTGCTGCCTATTTCCTCAATTTGGTGAGATCCCTCTGGAGCTCTTCACAATTCCTTCTGATTTTCACTACCCGGAAAAATTTAATGTCATCTGCAAACTTGGCCATCTCACCGCTTATCTCTGTCTCCAGGTCGTTTGTGAACAAGTTGAAAGGCACCAGTCCCAAGACAGATCCTTGGGGTGTGGGGTGGGCTCAGCTTTTGACCTCTTGCCATTGTGAAAATTGTCCATTGACCCCCAATGGACAATTCCTGCTTCCTGCTCCCCAACCCATGAGAGGACTTGCCCTCTTATTTCCTGACTGTGAAATTTTCCCAGCAGCCTTTGAAGCGGTGTTTTTCAGCCGGATCACGCCAGTTTAAGACATAAGACATAAGAAATTTATTTGTCATTACACTCACAACTGGGTGCAATGAAATGAGGTGCTCTTCCCCAAGGTAAAACTGGACAACACCAAAACTAAAATATGCACCACAATTGCTGTAGAGTATATTCACCCCGCCGGAGGTATTCACAACACAAGATAATACACACAAAAACATCCATAAAGAACGCCGAGTCGAAGAGCACTGAGCTGCAGCACATGAATGTGCGGCCATCTTGAAAAAAAAAAGTTTGTTATGTGCGGGAGAGTGTGCAGCCAATGAGAAGGCGCGCTTTGCCGGCAAGCGTCTCGAGCCAATGGGAGTCGAGAGGCAGATTTGAAAGGCGAGCGCCGGTTGCCGGGGAGGTCCGTTTGGTGCGTCTGCCGAAGCATCCAGGGAGAAGCTGCATGCTTGTTGCTGCAGCGAAGGCTGCACAGGAGGGGGAGTGGCTGGCACCGGCAGGGCTCCTCCCACCTCGCTGCTCTCCTCTCGAGCGGAGCTGCCGGGAACGCCTGTCCCCTCTCCAAAGCGGGCGCTGTGTGAAGCGGAAGGTGTGTGCGCATGTGACTGCGGGGGCGAGCCCTGGCCCAGAGGTCCCACGCTCTCGGCGGAGCTAGCAAGCAAGCAAGCGCGGCGTGGGAAGGGAGGCAGCTGCCGTCCCCAAGGGGCGTTGCTTCGCCAGCCTCACAGGTACGGGGAGGGGGGAAACCTGCTGTTCTTCCTCCAGGGCACTCCGCCTGCCTTCCCTCCCATCGCTGGCCAGTCGTCTCCCCTCCCTTGACGGCCAAATGATGAACGTTCTGTGGCACAGGCTCTCAGACAGCAGCTTCATCGCCGACCTGCAGTGGCCAGAGCCTCAGCAGCCGCCCCTGCCGTCTGCCTCCTCGGCGGCCCCGTCCTCGCCTTCCCCGGCCTCGGAGCGCTGGCAGCCGGCGGCCGCACCACCACCCCAGCAGCCTCAGCTGCCGCTGCAGTCAGTAGGCAGCAGCTTCTTCAGCTCCCTCTCCAACACCGTGAAGTAGATGGCCGCCTCGGCGGGCTTGGTGGACCCAGGTTCGGTGTCCTTGGCGGCGGCCAAAAAGTTAAAGCTGCTCTTGGTCATCGACAAGCCCCACACGGACTGGTAAGGTGCCGGTTCCCCCCCCCCACAGCCCCCCCGCCCGGCCAGGTTCAGGGCCCCCCCCGGCACCTGAGGGGATAGCAGAAGCAGCCTGGAACTGAGGCGAGCTGGCCAGTCGGAGCACGGGCCATTTGGTTGCATGCCCGTGGGCTTGGCAGGAGTGTGGAGGAAGTGCTGGGTGGCGGAATTTGCGCCTTGGGGCTGGCAACCTGTCATGCCAGAGGGGATGCCGCTGCTGGTATCATTCTGCCAAAGTGCAATGCTGCCAGCCATGGGCTCTGACAAGGTCGCCTGGCTAACTGCAGGAAGGCTACAGCGCGGCAACTCCCTCCCAACTTTATTCAGTTGCTACGTGCAAAGAACTTCAACACGGGAAAAAGCATCAAACCTGCCTGTAGATTGTCATGTGAGGTGGCTGGCAGTATGTGCACTGGGAAGGAACAGCTGACTGCAGCTGTCCAGCATGTGTACACTCTGTTATAATAGATAATTGTGTATACTGTTTTTTTTTAAATAATGGCTATGTATAGTATAACTTGGCATCTTTTGCTTAATATAAAGAAACATTCTGTTTTCCAGACCTAGATTATGAACTGTAGTTTAACATCATAGCTGGTGCTTTCTAATCTGTCGAATGTGTCTGTTGTGTACATCTGTCAACTGTGGTTGTATTTGAATTTGTGTGGAAAGTAGTTCTTATTTTTGTGCTAAAAGCCAGATGCAGGGGAGTGGCAATGAGATGCACATATCTAGATGTCTTGTGTGTTCCCTGAGGCATCTGGTGGGCTGCTGTGAGATGCAGGAAGCTGAACTAGATGGGCTTTTGGCCTGATCCAGTGCGGCTCGTTTTATGTTTATGTCGAGTGGATGCAGGTGCGGGGCAGAGCCTGGAGCCCCTGGGGGAGGTGCAGGTCCTCTTGCTGCAGCTTGGAAACTGTGCCGCTTTCTCTGGGGCCGGCAACAAAGAGGGACCCCCAAGGAGGGGCTTTCTGGTGGGGCTGCTTGGCTTTTTTGCTCTCTCAGTGGACTGCACCTGGCTGGCTTCTGTTCTTGTCCGAAGGGCGGTAGAGTGGGGCAGAAGCCGAGCCCAGGAGATCTTCCTTGGTTTTTACTAGAGCCCCCCCCAAATCTGCCAATAGGTGCCAAGTGCAGAGTAGCTCCAGCTGGTAGGAGGACGCACCTTAGAATTAGGAGATAAAATGCATCCAAGGTGCGCGTTTTTTTTGGGGGGGGGTTTCCAGAAGTGACAGGGCTCCTTGGAATCTTGATTCTCTCCTAGGACCCACCAGTTGACTCGGGTCTCCTTTCCACCACCCCCATCATATTACCGTCTTTAGGGACGATTTGCAAAGTATGTTCCTGTTTAAGCTGCACCAGTGTTTTAATTGTTCCCCTTTGAATGGCATGCACTGTTGCTCTCATAAAAACGTGGATATGTATTTGGATGCATGAAGAGATTTTGTGTGAGCACAGAGCTTAGCACTGGTGCATTTCCTTGTAGTCCGCAACTCACTGTATCTGTTGATCTTTATGGAAGTTGATTTTCCCTGTGTTTGGAACTGTGTTGAGTTCTCTAGAGAAGTGTAAAGGGAAGATGTACATGTAACTGTGGGAGGAAACCAAGTTAACCCACAAAGAACAAGGTTCATTTCTTTTATTGCTGGAATCTTGAATGATGTGGGTACTACTTTAAAGCAACATTATTTGTCATAGTGAAGCATGAGATTTCTCCTGTCACTCTTGAGAAGCAAGAAAGTTCTTGTGAATATGAGATATATTCTGTGACCATTCTATAGTAGGTCTACTAAAATGACATGCAGCATTCTGTTGGTCTGAATGGCATCAAATGAAGCTTGAACTTGGGATACTGAACATGCTGACCCTGTGGACTAGTAACTTGCAAAGTGGATCACTATATGATGTAAATCTAAGTAGCTTTTGTGGGAGAACTTTTCTTGAACATCAGTTTTACTCTCTCCAATAAGCCATGGACTGTGGCATCCTCAGGAGCAGCCCTCTGTTTAATAGTACTACTTTCTTTTGTGCTTTTTCACTTGACTAAATATATTTATATTGATTAATTATATACTAAGAACAGTTTCAGGACTGAGTTTGGACTCAGATTTTAGGTCTCTTTCCTAAGCTTTTCATGTTGTGTGAGGGGGAAAAAAAACCCTCTCAATAAGTGTCCCCCCCCCCCCGTACTCAGTCTGGAATAGCCAGCATTACTGCCTGATAATGCACTGATGACTTGATGGCTGATGAATTGGGAGGGGGGTTTGTTGGCCTAAAAGGGGTTTCATTTTATGCCTGGCACTAGGAGGCATTTTGAAGTTCGTTCTGTGGCTGGTGCTCTGAGTCTGGTGAAATTGAGGGGGGACTTGTGCCCCAGTATCCACTGTTTCAGTTATCCATGGATACTGGGATGCCTATTAAAAAGATAGGGGAACATTAAAACAATTCTTTTACCTTGTTCCAGCAAAACAACTGATGTTCCCCTATCTTTAAAAAGGCATCCCCAGTATTCATGGTTTCATGTATCCATGGGAGGGTCTGGAACAAACCCCCAGCAGATACCGGGGCATGCCTTTATTGCTATTCTTGACAGGGAATCTGAATCCCTTACTGCAGTACAAATCACCCAGAGATCTCATAGCTGCTGGTATTTCTTCTGCCCACCCCCAGTCTAAATAGTATAGAACCTCAGGGTTCAGAATCATATCTAGGACCATATCCTGCTTCTACTAGTCCAACTTAAAAGTGCCCTGTCAGGCATCTGCTCAAGCTGTTCTTCTGCTCATTCATGTTACAATGACAGAACTTCCTGCTTGATGATGTCACTTCCTGCCACAACATCACTTCCAGTTATGACGTCACTTCCGGGGGGTCCCGACACAAGTGCCAGTCTAAAAAGTGAGTCCCGGGCATAGAACTTGTTGTTAATTCATTTGAATCCCACCACTGAGCCTTTGGTGACTGTGTCAGTCGCCTTCTGAAAATCCAGAGAGATAATATCCGCAGATTTAGTAGCATCCACATCCTATTAACCCTTTCAAAGAATTCTAGAAGGTTTGTGAGGTAAGACCTACCCTTACAGAAGCCATGCTGACTTTCCTTCAACAACACTTGTTCTTCTATGTGTTATAAGATTTTATCTTTGATGAGGCTTTCTTCCATCTTAGCTGGCCAGCCTTTAGTTTCTTGGGTCCCCTCTCCTTCCTTTTTAAAAGATTGGTGTGATTTTTGCTATCCTCTAATCCTCTGGCACTGTGGCAGTTTTAAGGGACAAGTTGCATAATATAGTTAAGAGATCGGCAACTTTGTTTCTCAGTTTCTTAATAACTCTTGAGTGGATGCCATCTAGGCCTGGAGATTTATTGACCTTTAATTTGTTGATTAGGTCTAAAACATCTTCTCTTTTTATCTGACTTAATTCCATAGTCAGGAGGAGCTGTTGAGGCAGCGGTACCTGTCCAAGGTCTTCTGCTGTGAAGACAGATGCAAAGAACTCATTTAATTTATCCGCAATCTCCAAGTCCCTTTTTATTTCACCCTTTCCTCCCTCCCCATCCAGTGGGCCAACGGCCTCCTTGGCAGGTTTCCTGCTTCTAACATACTGGAAGAAGCTTTTATTATTCCCCTTTATGTTGCTGCCCATGCGTTCCTGAAAGTTTTTCATGGCCTCCCATATCACCTTCTTACATTTCTTTTGCCAAAATGTGTCCTCCTTTTTATTCTCCTCACTCGGGCAAGACTACCAATTATGGAAGGAAGCTTCCTTACCCTTTACAGCTTCTCTAATTTTACTCATTAGCCATGGAGGCACCCTTCTGGACCTAGTTGAGCCCTTCTTTTTATTGGCTACACATTTGTGCTGGGCCTCTACTGTGGTTGTTTTAACAGCCTCCATGCAGCCTGGAGAGATGCTTCTTACTAGGTTTTGCTTGCTCTGCATTCCTGCACGGGCCTTTCTCTGTGCCTTTGCTGGGGGGAGCTTCATTTCCTATTCTCACCTCCACCTGCTGGCCTGGATGACCAATTGATAACATAGAAATGGTTGTAAATTGCAACTGATTAACAGCTGAGCTGTCTCTGGCTGCCTTGTGAGAAGGGGAGTGTGCCAGGGCAGCTGCTTCTCTGGTGGGAGCAGGGAAGCTGCTTATCAGCCAGCAGAAGACAAACGGGTGCCCAGAAAGAAGACTAAATCCAGAAAGATCCATCTGTATGTGTTGTAGTTCTTGCAAGATAGAACGTTTCTGTAAATTGTAAAAACTGTTGGGTTTACAAATAAAGTCTGCCTATGTAAACCGCCTTGAGTTACAGTCATTAGAGAAATCTAGTGACCTAAGAAAGGCGGTGTATAAATACAAGCATTATTATTATTATTATTATTATTATTATTATTATTATTATTATTATTATTATTATTATTATTATTATTAATTATTAGCTGCTGATGTAGCTGCTTGCTTGCTGCTGGAGACCAGGGGACAAGGCAAGCAGCACGGGGGCCAGATAAAAAGGTTCTGTGGGCCTCGTTCATGGACTCCTTATGCATGTCTGTGGGCTATATGTTTGACACCCCAGCATAAGATAGTTGTATTTTCAGGATGTTTTTTGTTGTTGTTTGGCCATAATTTTTGCTAGAATAAAGAGTTTTCATTCGGATTTTTTTCATTGAATTATTTGTGAAATTTCACATCCAATGGTATATAACATGATAGTATTAATCCTAAAAACCGTGATTTTGATAAACTGATTTTTACATTAAAAGTGTTTTTTGTGTGTTTGTTTTTAGTTTTTTGACCTTGGATGGAATAAAGAGATTACACTCTGTTTCTTAATTGAGTTCTGGATGAAATTCACATCGACTGGTGTATAGCATGATTCCATAAAATAGTGATTTTAATAAACCCTGATTTTCACGTGAAAAGTTTAATTTTTGGTTTTTAGTTTTATGGCCATAACGTTTGATAGCATAAAGACATTACGCTCTGTGGTTTTTTTCATTGAGTTCTGGGTGAAATTCCATATCGAATATCACCATATCTGGGTGATATTCCATATAAAGCATGATGGTATATTCCGTAAAACTGTGATTTTAAAAATTTGGGGTGCAGTGATGACACCCCGCCCCGCCCCGCACACACCATAGGTAGCTTAGGTAGCTATGCTACTGGACTGAGCTGATGCTGCGACCATACCTGACAATAGGAGTGCTGCCTTGCATATTTGTCATCTGCCTCACAGTATATGTGTTAAATGAAGCGTGTGTGTGTTCCACATAACAGGAGAAGGTGTAGACATTATGTGCAACGTTCTCACTCAGTTTCTCCTGGGAAAGCCAGTGGATTTTTCACTGCATGTGGATTTTTTTTGAAAGGAAACCAATTGTTTGTTAAGGGAAGCAACTTGGATGGCTACCCCCACCCCCTTTTAAAAAAGAAAAGAAAGAGGCTATCGCAAGAGGTGTTTGTTTCCGGTGAATATCCCTGTTTTTAAACACTTCTAGGTATTTCTTTATCTGCAGGTTTGTAAGCCATTGTTTAGAATCCTGAAGTGATTTTATAAAGGAAGGGAATTCTAAATTCTGTTTCCTTCTCCAGCTGATTAGCTGCATGTAATCTATATGTGCTGTTCTTTGCTTCATCTGAACTCTTGTTTATAGTTTACTAGCCTTTCATTTCTTGTGCATATTTCAGCAGGCCAAATCTATAAATCCATTTTAATTGTTCATGTTTTGAAAGAGTTATTTGTGCCAAAGTGTAGCTGAAGTGTCCAAACTCTTCTACAGAGGTTGAAAACCTAATTTTTTAATAAATGGAAGACTGGTTTTTAACACTGTGTTTCTTACTGAATTGAAATTATTCTTTTCTATATAAAAATCCTAGCTGCGACATATTGAAAACAAACTGGAAGTAGCACCTTATAGTACAGCCGTGCTGGATTCTGTCATGGATGCCAAGAAGCCATCTGCCAGTGCAACCAGGAAAATAAGTAGGAAAGGTATGTATTAGAGAATTGAAGGGCCTTACCAAATTGAAGGGTTTGCAGATGCTCAGCACTTTGTCACACAAGCCACATATTTGGTGGATGGGAAGTTTGGCATTGGAGGCAGATGTGTCAAGCCCTCTCTGATGGTAATCTTTAAACTTCTGAAGTAGGAAGTATTTTGTCCTTGGAAGTACAGTTGCCCTTTGCCCATTATATCTGCAAGGGATACATTCTTGCTGCTACCAGTTACCTAAAACCATGGATAGCAGAAGTTTGCTCTGCACAAGTCCTCCAAACTCCTTCCTCTTTGTGCCTACTTGTTAATGCTTGCCCTCAAAACTGCTTCCTCTTCATGCTTAGAAGGCAAACTTAAAACAGCAGGCACAAAGAGGGCTTTGGAGGCCTACAAAACAAAAACAGATGAGATTAGTGTGGTGGGGGAATTTGTGAACCACAGAGACCTGTAACTGCAAAAACTGATTCCGTGGTCATGGGGAGGGGCCACTGTACATTTTGGCCACGAAAAGTGACTCTCAGGTTGGTTAACAATCAAAACAAAATAGCACCATAGTTAATATTAAAACCACGTAAATACAGCTGTTTATTATACAATGAAAACCACACCCCAAATGTAGTGGCTGCATAAACTAAACAATTGCAGTAATTCAACTTGTCACCTAGATGCCTTGTGAAAACCAAGTTTTTTTTTCCTGTCTGCATTGTGTATTCTGTGTTAGCCTTTATGGGAGCATATTTCAAGCATATTACTATGACAAAAAGCCAGGCAGCCCAATCTGGCCCAGGCGTCAGAGGTGCAACGGTAGCCAAACAGCTACTGCTGTACCCTATGAGTGCTGGGTAGGCACTGGAGGTACCTCAGGAGAAGGGACATTTGTCCCTTTCCCCTGGGGTAAGGGCATAGGGCCATAGATGGGCCTCTTTGCATCTGTGCCGGCTATTTTGCCAGTGCAGATATGAGGGCCTCCTCCAACATGGAGGTTAGGATTCTGCGGTGAAGGTCCCTGTACTTACTGGCCACCGACACCAAGTGGGCGCCTCTGGGCACACAGGAACAACACTGGACCAGTCTGGGCTTACTCCTGGCACTGGAGGTGCCTTATGGGACCTTTATGTCACCAGTGCTGGCTTTATGCTCGTACCACCCGTGGTGTGGCCCATAGGAGCAGGCCTTTAAGTACCAGAAGACCTAGTGTATGGGAGAAGGGTAATGATCTGCAGGTTCATGATGCAATAATTATATTGATACTGAGTCTGGTTAGCGCTTGGATGGAAGATTGCTTGGCAGCTTCATGTATGCTGCTTTATGTTCTATGAAAGAAAGACAAGATAAACTGATGTGCCATGTCTGTGTGTTTCTGGTCACTAGTCAATCTTTCGTGTCAAAAGATGTTTGATAGAAAGAAACATTTAGTCTGAGAGCATATCTAAAAACTTGGACTATTTTGCGTGTAATGAAGTGCAGGCGTGTGTCGATTAATGATGGGGATATGTTCCCCAAAGCCTGGTGTCATCAATTAAACGGGTACTTATGAGCCTGGGAGCTTCCTCCTTAGCCCACCAAGAGTGCTCCGAAACGGCCCCGTCACAACTCCCTGTCCACCTGAAAGGCTGCCCACAATTCTCAACTTGCTGGCTGCTCTGCCACACACATGAAAGTGCTGTCTGGCTGGAAATCACCTCGGTAACAAGCTGGAATACCACCTATCAGTTGACACTGCACAATGCCTACTGGGGCAATTTCTGGCTGCTAGAGCAGGCAGCAAGTTGAGAATTGAGACTAGCCTTTCAGGTGCATGGGTGCCTGTGGCGAGGCACTTTTGGAGCATTCCCAGTGGCCTCAGGAGAGGCTCCCATGCTGACAGGTGAGGGACCGTTTATTTATGCAGTCTGTTACTAGTCAGATGCACACTTGTATATTGCTTGTTAAAGCTACATTAACATCTCAGAAGAGAGGTGCAAGATGTATGCATCCTGTACATTTGAACACTTTCTAGAATTTTATGGAGATCTTTCCACTGCTGCATTCTGACCTCATAGCATGATTGGTAGAGCTTAATTATCTCAGAATAAGGTTGCAGTAAGTTAGCTCTGCCTAGATCAGTGTTTCTCACACTGCAGGTCGTGACCTGATGTCAGGGATGTTTCAGGTTGTATAATTGCTGCTATCCAAGAATGCCAATTTGCATTCCAGAAGTGACATTTTATTTTGTCACAATTACTACACTTCCTGCTTGATGATGTCACTTTGGGCTGTGACACCACTTCCAGACTAATGACATAACTTCTGGTGGGTCCCAACACGAGTGCCATTCTAAAAAGTGGGTCCTAGTCTGAAAGGTTTGAGAACCGCTGGCCTAGATAATACTTTTTCTCATATCCATGAATGTCTTCCATATAGTTGCACTTTCTTTTGTGCTGAGTCCTGTGCTCCAAAATAGGAGTTCAGTAAAGGAAAGGATGCTCTGTTGGACCAATCTCAATTATAGGGAAGGGGAAGCGTGAAGAAGTTATTTGGAAGTACAACTCGGGGCGCAATCCTAACCTGGATTTAGGCCGGCAGAAGTCCCTTGTGCTGGCCTAGGAATGTAACAAATGTGCCATAAAACGCATTTGAACCACTCTAAGTCATCAGCACATATGACACTCCTAGGCTGGCACAAGGGACTTGTGCTAGCCAAACTCCTGGTTAGGATTGTGCCCTCAGAAGTCGTTCTTTGCCATAAGCAGTTGACATCTTAGAGCTTAGTAGTTAATGGCTCATAACACTGTAACTGCCTTCCTCCCATAACTTCATTCCTGTTATCCATTGATGATTTTAATACTCCTTTACCTTGAGTTTGGCGGTAGGAAAATTGGGCTACAGGAGACCCCCCCCCCAAAAAAAACCCCGCAAATATAACGTGAAGTTAAAAGATAAAACTAATTTTCATAATTTCACATATTGACATAATATGAGCATTTTCATGGGCTTTGGTGCCATAAAAGCTTGAATCAATTAATATATAAGTAATAATCATATTCAGAAATAATTTCAAGTGACAATGACAGGCCTTATTATTCAGCTGTTGATTTGGATAAAGCTAATCTTTAAGTCAGTTATCTTTTGAAATAATTAAAAACAAAGGAAGAATGTTTGCATACAGCAGTTTTTCACGCTTGAGAAATGTTAGTAGAATAGCAATATGTTTCCATTTATTCCTATGACAGTCCTCCTTGTGGCCAGAATTTGTTTATTACTTGTTTGGCTACATCCCTGAAATGCTGACTAAGATGAGAGTATATTGTGCAACGTAGCATTATTCTGCTTTGGGTAACTCTCATGCTTTTAATGTATTTTACTCATTTTTAACATTAGTTGCAACGTATTACTTTGCTTTGACTGCTTATCACTTATTCCTGAAACTTTGAAACTGTTTACTAGAGACTTCAAATAATAATTCAACTCCTACTCTAGCATGCTAATTTAACCTGCAAGAGATAGAGGATTCCTTGATTTCTGTTTCAGCCTCCAGGTCTTCCAGCCAAAAGAAGGAGAGGTCCCCCCGCAGCCCACTTCGTGCTACCACATTGGATAGCAATGTGAAAAAGAGTGGACATGTTGAATTTCGTGAGCCCCTAGCATCTTTCAGGTTTGTACAGAAAAAAATTGATATTTTGCTAGCTCACCTTATGGAATTAAATTGCATAAGCATAGTAGCTGTGTGCTCTTTGTTCTCTTTTAAGGGCACTGTATTTACAGTGCCATCCTATACATATTTAATCAGAAGTCCTACTATATTCAGTGGCTTGTAGTCTCAGGTAAGAGAGTAATAGATCGTGCCCTTAATTTATTTCCTGTTTTTTGATTTCCAATGTACTTTCCATATAAAAATGTACAATTAACATTGTTTCTGCACCCACCAACACACAGAATTGCTGTGGTATAGTATTGCTTTTGCTGAAACTTTTTCTTTTTCTTTTTCTTTAGTGTATCATTGCTATCCCTGTCATGTTTCATTCCAGCTTCCAGCGATTGACTAGAAATGTGAAGACTTAGGAAAAAAACAACATATATGTTCAGTTTCTACCCATTCTGACACAGCCCCCCTATTTGTCCAGTGGAAAAATTGGATTTTTTAAGACGCTCTGGGAAACTGTTTTCTCTTTTTAGATTGAGTGAAATGCTTTTAAAGGGAAGATTTTAAAGTATGTGTTATCTGCCCATTATTCCTTCAACATACTTTCTGATGTAAGAAAATCTACAATACTGGGCAATTGCAACTTCTTTACTTGTCGATATGTACAATCTCCAAGTCTTCCTATCTGTTTCATATTCCTCTGTCTTCTTCAGTATGTGGGAAAAAACTGTTGAGAAATATTAATATAAAATCAAGAAACAGTGAACGTGTGAGAGTAGAGAAGCATTCAAACCTTCAGTTGTCTGAAGACTGTGGAGAGAAAAATGAGGATTAGGATTGGGCCCTTAGGTCCTAGTGAGTTAACAGTATAGCAGTGCTTCTCAAAGTATCTGCTATAGGGATCATCCTTTCTTTTTTCAATGTGTCTAGGCCAGCTGTCCAGAGAGATGGGAGGAATGTAGCATATCAGCTTTCACCATGAATTTCCCTGTCATAGATGCATCCCAATTCACTTCTGCTGACTTCCGTTGATTGTCCCCATGCCATTCTCTTCCCTCTTGGTCTCTCATCCTCTGTTCGTTTTCCACTGGTCTTCTCTCTGGCACCCTCTGCAACTCACAAAAAAGAAAGAAGCAGGTCCATACAGGTTGTGATAGCTGAGAGTGGAGCTGCTTCTTTGCCTTCCTATGCCAGCACACTTTGGTGTCCTTTCAGCAGCGCTTCTGCCAAGATAAAATTTTCCGGCTCAATAGCTGAGCGGTGAAGAAGATGACAGTGCTGGGAGAGTCCAGTTGTCACACAGGCCAAATAAAGAGTTTCTGTAGTTCATATCTAAGTTTCAAACCCCTATCTTAGACAAACATTTAAGATATTTGAAAGAAGAACAAATCATGGTTTTGAAAGTATGACATGAAATGTTTCTGAATCCAATATTTCCCTGCATTCCAAGAAATCCCTCATCCATATCTTGTGGGGGGCAAGAGGTAAAACATAACCCTCTCTCACACACATTGAATACCACTGTGGGCGCAATCCAACCCAGCGTCAGACTGGTGAGGCTGAAGGGCCAGTGCCAAATCCTACGCTGGGTTAGGGAGGTTGGAGCCTCCCCGCAGCAAGGGAATGTTCGCTCCCTTACTATAGGGGAAGCTCCAGCTAAATAACAGGATCTGCTTAATAGCAGGTGCAGATCCTGGGAGACCGCACGGCCCAAATTGGGGCTGCGTGGCCTCCTGGATGGGCGTAGGATTCGGCCTTATGGCTGAATCTGGCGCCTGCTCACAGCCCACCCTCCCTTTGCCCACAATCTCCCTCCTGCCACCAATCCCTGTCCCGTCCCAAACCTCATTCCGGACATAGGATGCAGCTCTTGTGCCAAAACGTTTGGAGACCCCTGAATTATAGCAACAAGAAAGAAGACACATTGATTCTGGCTCACAGACTTGTTTTAGTATTCTGTGTTAAATGAAAATGCATCTTATTGGGTTTTTTTTTACTTCTTTTCAGCAAATTAGGTAGATTGTATAATTCTTAGGTAACAATTACAGGTACAATAACAAATAGGTCATTTGTCAGGATCTTGCCTTGAGTAAAATCAGACAAAATTATCAAAGAATTTCATATACCCTTTTTACCATCTACTTATCCATGGGTCATAGCAAATACCATTATTTTTGACTTAAAATATGCCCTCGATTTATCCATGAGATCAACTTATACACGAGTGTGGTAATAATATATTGCAAGACTTGCTTACTCTGTGCTACATTTGTTTTTAATATTTAATGTGCTTTTTATTAGGGAAACGTCATGGTCCCCAAGTTATAAAACCTCTTGCCAATTGGAGGCTAAATGTTTGAAGCGTAAAGAAGCTGGGAATAAGACTGAAGGAATTATTTGTTTGTCCTATGAAAAAGGTGATTTGCACAGCAGAGATTTCAAAAGCCCACCTGCTGCGGATGAAACTGTTGTTCGATATTTGAACGATCGGCCAGCAATTAATGCCTTACAAAGCTCAGACAGTTTCTTTAGAACTGCAACTCCTACAGAGGATGAGGACTCCAGAGGAGATGAGAATACTAAAACTTCTTTGAGTACTGCAACCCAGGATGCTGATCTAAAAGAACTGCAATTGGTAGATTCTTCAGCTTCTTCTGTCAGTACCTCCAGTTCTCACAGATTAGATATCCTAAAGCAGCACCAGCATGATGCTAAATTGGAAAAATTGAAGGAGAGAATTAGGAGGCAGTGGGAACAACCAGAAGAACTGAGTAGCAGAGGGCAGCATTGGGAATATGTGGATCATCCAGTAATTGTTGCAGCTTCTGAGAATACTGTGACTCCTAAAATCAGAAAAGTGGCAACTGCACCTCCTGCTCCATCATATAAAGGTACATAGTTTCTGAATTTAATCTGTGTGTGGAGTGAGATCTTTATTTGGTTTGTGAAACTGACCTCATGATTTTTGTTGTCACACTTGGTAGCAAAGTTGATTGATTAGAACCTTACTTGAAATGAAAATGTTTTAGAGGCCAGAGCCTTTTATTCGTTCTGCCCTTCTAGCCCTTCTGTCATTTTGCATTGTATATGTAAAGGTAAAAGGTAAAGGTTTCCCCACGACCAAATGGTCTAGTTCTGACCAACTGAAGGGGGCAATGCTCGTCTCCGTGTCTAAGTCGAAGAGCCGGCGTTTGTCCTAGGACAAGCTTCCATGGTCATGTGGCCGGCATGACTTTACGCCAAGGCGCACAGAACACCATTACCTTCCTACTGAAGTGGTACCTATTTATCTACTCACATTTTTACGTGCTTTCGAACTGCTAGGTTGGCAGGAGCTGGGGCAAGCAACAGGAACTCACTTGGTTGCGTGATCTCGAACTGCCAACCTTCCGGTCAGGAACCTTCCGGTCAGCAAGCTTGCAACTCAGCAGTTTAACCCTCTGCACCACCACTTCCCTTATATGTAATTGAAGGCAAATGCACAAGCCTTGTAGTGTGCCAGTAGTAATTATTTGCCAAGGAACACAAAATACCATAGAACAGTGGTTCCTAAACTCCTATGAGAGAGTTGGGAGCCACTTGAATTGTGGTGGAGCGGGCAAAGGCAGCAATGCGATCCCCAGGATTGCACTGCTACCCTGGGCAGTGGACTTTTTAAACATTACCCCTAGTAGCATTGGCTTCCGAGGGGTGTGAGGAGACCTAGGGAGTCTGGATTTTTTCTCAGATTTAACTTGGGCTCCTCAAGCCTTAAAATGCATTTGAAGTGGGTCATGATAATGTTTTAAATGCATTCCAAGGCTTGCATCCTGGGGCCCATGTTGCTGCCTTCTCCCTCTCCCTGCCCCTTAAAGGGGCAGAAGCAGTTGCTACCCAAGTTGGTGGGTCACTACCCACCACTTTGGGAACCACTGCCTTAGAACACTGTTGTATTGCCATGACAGTATAGTAAGGTACCTAAAGGGTTTTTCTGATATAACTTATTTGAATCTACTGGCTCTGGTTGCACGTGCTTAACAGAGATAGAACATAGTGTTTGTATTTCAGTGGAAGTACAGGAACCAGCGATTATGTAAGTAAACTATTCTGAATAAACAGTATTTGGCCCTCTTTAAAATTAGTTTTATCCTGTAATGTCTTACTATCTTACCTTTTTTGTACTTCCTAATGAATACTGTTCAGAAATTTCTGAACTTGTTATATATGGTACAGATGGATTTCTTTGTTCTGGTAATGAACTGATTAATTGCTTAAAATAGAATGCTTTCTTCTCATAAACTCAGTTTTGTCCACTGAAGACATTTTATGCAAAATTTCATATTATTTCATTGATATTACCCTGAATCAGTTGTTATTCCCCCTTAAGTTTGGTGGCATTACTTTTCCATTTGTATACCTGTCCCTGATCTGATCTCTACCAAGGCTCCATGCTGGTCCCTAGTTCAGCCGGAGGAAATCAAGAAGTTAATCTCCCAAGTTAAATCAGAGAAATCCTCAGTACAGGCCCTGACCTTGTGTTGCCAGAGGTTCTAAAAGTGGTTTCCGAGTGGTGGGTTTCTCTACCCTCAAATTTATTTACAATGGTAGATGAGACTGGCTTTACGCCTGATGAATGGACTAATGCAGTGGTAGTTCCCATTTATAAAAAAGGTGACTGTCAAGATCCCTCTAATTACAGGCCTTTAAGACTCCTCTCTGTTGTGGGTAAGTTTTATGCAAGATATCTGCTGTCAAGCGCCTAATTTGGATGTGAGCCCAGGGGCTCCCGGGACCCGAGCAAATTGGCTTCCATAAAGGGTCTTCAACCCTAGACCATTGTGCCGTTTTAGCCCATCTGGCAAGAAAATACTCCAAGCTCAAAAATCAGAAACTTTATGTGGCCTTTTTAGACCTAAAAGGAGCCTTTGATTTGGTTGACAGATTCCTGCTGTGGGATAAATTATCTAAATGTAACATAGACCCAAGGCTACTGGCCCTTATTAGAAAGCTCCACTCTGGAACCACCTGCCAGATAAAATTTACCCGAACAGGAAAGCTAACACCCAAAATTCCAGGAGAAAAGGGGATGAACCTGGTTATTTTAGTGCCCACCCTTTTTACCCTCTTTCTTAACGATTTAGTCCCTTTTCTGCTTGAGGTAGATGGTCATTGTCCCAAATTAGGTTCTCTCCACATCCCAGTATCATTATATGCAGATGATACAGTGCTGATTTCTTGCTCACCAATTGGCCTTAGATGATTAATAAACAGAAGTCTTGAGTATTTAATGTATAACCTTGTTTAATAACCTTGAATTAAATCCCCAGAAAACTTAAGATCATGGTATTCTCTAATTCCTGGTGACCCCATACTGGGATGATTAAAGGGAATAAAATAGAACAAGTTAAAAGCTTCAAATAACTGGGGATTCATTTTCAGCCTAATTCTTCCTGGGTCATGCATTGGAATTTGGCAGCTCACTTAACCCAATCCACATCCCAGAGTATCATCTGGTTTTTTCATAATCTTAGCAATCGTTACATCCCTGCTGCAATGAAGATATTTAATGCCAAGGTTGTTTCACAACTTCTTTATGGCAGCCCTATATGGATTGGCTCTATACCCTGGAGAGTACTCAGGCCAAATTTCTTAGGGTGATTCTGGGTTTCCCCAGATGGGTACCCTACACTGCCATGTGTTTGGAGACAGGACAGATGACTGTGACAACTAGAGCGTGGTTACTGACTATCCACTATTGGCTTCAAATGCATTTTAACCCAAACCCTGGTAGCTTTGTGGATTTAATGCTAGCTGAATCCGGATTCTCCCAATGGTGTAATCTGGTTAGGCTGAAAATTGAGAGAATTTGTTTCTCATTGGTCTCTCTGGGTGTGTACTCATATCCAGAGTTTTATAAAATGATTGAACTGCTTGATATAGAGTTCTAACTGATCTGGCAACTAGGGTTTTCTCTCCCCTATATTTCTCTATTCCATTCAACTATGGACAGATGGCACCTTATTTGCTGTTTATGATCGGCCCGCCAGCAAGACATGTTATTTCCCTAGCACCGTTTAATGTGTTCCCATCCAGGGTCACTAGTGGGAGGTATAGCAAGACGCCATATGAAGAGCGTCTCTGCCCCTGTAATCGGGGATTTGTTGAATCCCTCTCCCATATAATGCTCCCATTCATTGGTCTCGCCATGCTAATGCTCGCTCGGTTTATCTGCACCCTCTCCTATCTAAAAGAGATAGTTTTCCAGATTTTGTAAACTTAAATTTTTTCTTGAATCTGAATGACAGTCCAGCTGAAGCTATGGAGCTTCAAAGTTCCTACTTGCGGTGGTTTATAAGAATGTACAAGATAAATCGAGCTAGGAATGTTTTCTAACTAGTATTTAAAGTTGAAGTATGCTTTAGACTAACAGCCCCATCCGAAGTAAGGCTGACATAGTAAGGCCGACATAACAGGGTTGTATCCTAAAGCCCATTAGGAGGCAGTAGCAGTGAAATTCAGGATAGGGGGAGGTTTTCCCCTGGCCACCCACATAAGCCCCAGTCACCCCTATGGGCCTGCTTGGATCTGCACCTGCTGTTTTGCAGGCGCAAAGGAATGTGGACAGGAGCAGCCTGAATTGGGGCCGCCCTGGCCTGTGACGGGGTTTAGGATTTGGCACTATGGCCCTGTGCCGCCTGCACGCCGCCAGTGCTGAACTGGCACAAGGCTGGTGCTACAGATGGTCACGGCAGTGCCCGAGTGTTGGCACTGCTGCTTGCGCTGGTTCAGAGCCATAGCACCGACGCGGATGCACTTGATGGAACATTTATGACAGCATTTCGCCAGCGCAAGTGTGTAGCACCAGCGCAATGGGGGTATAGGATTGGGGGTATAGGATTGATGGGTGGATTTTTTTTACTTTTTCTTTTCCTGTTATTTATGCCAATACAGGTGACTGACTGACATTGATATTGTTTCCTTTTACAACAAAATCTGCTTAATACAGCTGTATTATTCTGTTAGGTTTCAATCCATCAGAAGCCAAGATTCGTACCCCAGATGGAAAGGTATGGCGTGAAGAAGAATTTCTCAATCTTAGTAGAGAATTATGTCAAGACTTAGAACTTCAGTTAGCAGGTAAGTAGCAGACCTATTCTTACTAACATTCATGTGAAGATCAAAGAGCTGCTTGCCTATACAGCACGTCATAAATCCTTCAGCTGATACATGACACTTTATAGCAGCATTAAGTACACTTCCTATGGATTTCTTTTTAAAAATGAAAATTAGCAGCATACCCATGAATTCTGATCTGAAAAGTGATTGTGTTAGACCAGCAGTTCTTAAACGGCTGGGATCCACCCGTGGGTTGTGACTCAATTTTTGGTAATTTGCAAAACTGACAGGGCAGATAAGGATATGTGCATCAAGGATTAAACAAGCTGCTACTTGTGTGTGTGTGTGGGGGGGGGGGAAACACTGCTGCCCAATCACTATTATAGCCTATAAATCAGGTAGCAGCCTGGGGACTCTAAAACCCCTATACTAAGTTTGGGAACCACTGCGTTAGACTGCTGAGAGGATGAGGCTGCTAGTATAATCTAGGAAGGCTTGCTGCTCCAGTTCTGATACATCATTTTTTGTGTGGTGGTGAAGAATATTTATATATTGCTTTTCAACAAGGACGTTTGCAAGTTGTTCTTTTGCTTGTGTTAATGGTTCTTGTTTCTTCTGTATCAGAAGAAGATTGTGCTGTGAAGGAGTTACCAGCAGAGAAAAGAAAGGATAGAAAAGGAATCCGACCAGTCCGCAAAATCCAGAAAGTGTCACAGTTTTCAACTCCTGACTCCAAATTGGGTAAATTCAATATAAATGAATTATATAAATCCTATATAAAAAACAGGATTCTACTTAGTTATCTTCCTTATTCCAGGCATCATTCTATAATGTGGGTTGTTCCTTTTCTTTAAGCAATCTGTGCTCTAGCCTGAATGCTTCCTTTGCTAATGATGTTAAAAGGTTTTTAATTGGGAAATTACTCCATGTGTCCTTGTTGGGTATTTGTTTAGGTGGTACCAAAGCAATAAGTGTGTCATCCTGGCGGCATGGACAAAGACTGGCAAAGATTATACTGGGTCCGGCACCTAAAGTAGAGCAGCAGGACAATCAACCATTATCCAGCGACAGAACTGGGAGAGAGCGGTTCACTAACTCTGGTAAGCTGAGCTTTTTTGAAGTATTCTTTTAATGTTAATTATGTAACTTTTCAAATGACGGTAGAAAATGTATGCAACATAATTTGTTTATGAAGTTGTCTGCTCTCGGAAAAATTTGCAGTTAAAAAACCCTCCTATTTCTGTTTTGTAACTCCTGATATCTATAACTGTTCGCAAAAACTGTTTTCCTGAGTTTCAATAGGCATATCTAAATATATTTAATCTTAACGGGAGGGAAGGACATAAATCAGATTTATGTTAGATCTCTCTCTCTCTCTCTCTCTCTCTCTCTCTCTCTCTCTCTCTCTCT
>JAJKFI010000086.1:1234589-1256171 GCA_029204185.1 Lerista edwardsae
TCTCTCTCTCTCTCTCTCTCTCTCTCTCTCTCTCTCTCTCTCTCTCTCTCTGCAGCTATACCTTAAGCTTTGTTTACTCTACCAAGTGTAAAACAGTTGAACCCTCTCAAAGTGTGCTAAATACTAGCATAACAATAGACAAACTAAGCACGTAATGCCATAGGGTCTTTACTCAGTGAACTTGTTGAACATTACATTAGGGCGCAATCCTACACTATGCAGGCCTAGTAAGGCCGACATAGCAAGGCCATATCCCAAGGCCCATTAGGGGGCAGCAGCAGCAACATACAGGACAAGGGGAGGTTTTCCCCTTGCACCCGCGTAAGCCCCAGTCACCCCTATGGGCCTGCTCGAATCTGCACCTGCTGTTTTGCAGGCGCAGAGGAACGTGGACCGGAGCGGCCCGATTCGGCACTACCGAATCGCAGGATTTGGCACTATGGCCGTCCTGCGTCACAACCCCCGTCTCCACCCACTGCGCTGCCCAGTTACGCCCCCGGAACACCCTCGTATAGGCCCTGTGCCGACCGAGTGATACAGGCGCTCAACTGGTGCTCGGCTGGTGCTGCCGAGCACCATAGTGCCAACTCTGATGCGCTTTACGGCATGTTCGTGACAGTGTTTGGCCGGCGCAAGACCGAAGCACCGGATTGTGCTGTTAGTCTTTTTGACAGTTTGGTAGCCAGCGCAGGAGCGACTTATTGGCTTTCCGCTGCGGCACATCTGCATCTGTTGATTCAAGTGCTTGCATCGACACACCGCGCTTTGTGCTGACCCGAAAGTGCTTTCACGACAGTGTTGGGCCGACGCCACACGCGTGTCAAACAAAGGGTGCTCTTGGATTGTGCCCTGAATCAAATGGTGGGCAGATCAAGGCCCTAGACCTCTGGTGGAGCAAGGCAGAGTCCAGAACAGGCCTGTAACCCCCCCCCCATATGTTGTATTTAGGGTGCTGCTTTGCCCTATACTGCCAAGAAAGACTATTCCAAACAGCTCTTTGGGGGAGGATACAAATGGAGACTGCTGAACACATTCAAAAGGCGCTGCATTGCCAAAGCAATGCAAGCTTTGCATTGCTCCTCAGCTCCTGAAGCTCCGCAGCTGAAGCTCCTCAGCTTCAAACAGGAGCTGCTTGGATGGGTGGGGGTTTGGGCTGAGGAGCAGGTAGAGGGAAAACAGGACATTGCCTGCTATGCAAGAGGGGGAGAACGCTGGCGAGAAGGCTGGCCTAGTGCAGGCTGCAGGCACAGTAGATAAAGCAGGGAAGGGACATAAGAACATAAGAAAAGACTTGCTGGATCAGGCCAAAGGCTCATCTAGTCCAGCTTCCTGGTAAGGGCTAGCCTCCTATCCCAATACCACATATTCTCCTGCCAATTCCTGAAGCATTTTGAAAAATCTTTCCAGCAGGGAAAGCAGGGAGAGGGGAGAGCTAGCTTCTTATATATACAACTTTATTTATACATGTAACGTATACACAATATACCATACACAATACACTTACACAATTGTGCACCCCTGTATGTGGATACAATTATCCACATATCCCCTCTCTCTCCAAAAAAATAGAGAATTGTATCTTGGATATTTTCCTTTTTCAAAAACATGTAAATGCATCTCAGATCTCCTTAAAATAATTTATTTTCACAATCCCTTCTTTAAATTTTCCTTTCAATTGTTAATTTGTCATTCACTGCAATATTCCACATCTCTCCATACCAATCCTCCCACTTGAACATCGTTCTTGTTACAGCCATAATAATTATTAATTCTTTCCCCCCCAGCTCAAACTTATATCTCCAAAACTATTTAATAATGCAATTCTAGCATTTACCTTCACCTCCTGTCCCACAATTTCACTTACCTCTTTAAACATCTCCATCCATATTTTCTTCATCTCTATACATTTCAACCACATACAAAAAAGTTCCTAAAACTTGTTTACATCGCCAACATTGAGCTGGCATATCTGACTTAATTAAATTTAACCGACGTTATATACCACCTCCAAACTACTATACTTTTAAATAATTTTCTAGCAGACATCATTTTCCCAATTCTTTTATTCCATACATTTTCCCATTCATCAACACTTATTTCCTCCTCTAAATCTTTCTGCCAAACCTCCTTCAAACTTTGATGTTGTTCCTTCTTTTCTCCTAAAATCTTATATATTTTACTAACCATACCTTTAAATTCTCTTTTATTCTTCTCCTCCTCCTCTCCCTGTTCAATTATTTCTTCAAATTTAATCAACTTTCTACAGTTTCCAACTTTTTTCTTATTTTTTATCCAACTTTCTAATTTCAAAATATTAAACCACGAAATTCTTTCTGCTCATAAATTTTCCCGTATTACCTCACTTATATCTATTTTCCTACTCCAATCCTTTAATCTACTAGTCGTCTTTTTCTTTCAAATTCCCTATTATCTCTTTTTAAAAGTTACCTGGAAATTTTTCTGATAATGGAGTTAATGGGGATATTTCTGGACTTAAAATTTTCTTATGTCTCACTATAAATTTTCTTATAGTGTCTGATTTGGCTCAACATGGGTATCCTGCTCTCTAGTCACCTCTGAAGGCTCTTCTGAGGTGTGCAGTATCAGCAGGCTTCACAATGGCCGTTTAGGCAGAAAAACGAAAGGTTATGGCTTCCCCAGGTCTCGTAATGCTTATAAAGCATTTCAAATGCAACTTCCAGTTTTTCCGAAACTGGTGTGCACACATTCAGATGTGCACGGCCTCGGCAGACCTCAGAAAGCCCTCCGGACCCTCATGTTTGGAGGGTGGGTGGGTGGAAATCTGCAGGCTTAACTACCTGTGGATTTTTTTTTTAATCCACAAATTATATTATTCAGAGATGCAGAGTCAAATCCGAACCCCATGCTAGCTTACATTCGGTATCCCCCTGTAAGGCTAATTATACATCACTGGTTTGCCAAATCAACAAGACTTAGGGTCCATTTTAGGAGGGTTTTGTTTGTTTGTTTGTTTGTTTGTTTGTTTTTTTAGGACCGAGGGTTCGAATACTGTATTGTTGCTGTATTAATTTTATACTGTTTGTTCTACTTCGTATTTTGTTTTATGCCTATTAAAGGTTACTGAACTGAACTTACATTGTACACATGAAACCCCAAATAGATGGTAACTTTTTTCATCTCTTCCTCCTTTCTAGCATCCCACAGTGGGAAGACAGAATCTGAACCTATGCTGGATGTGACCACAAAATCCTGTTCTAGAAGTCCTGAACGGTCCCGGAGTAAAGTAAGAGCAGAGAATAACCTGAAAAGAAAAGAGTCTGCTGTTCAGGATACCAAACATGAAGATGACCATGTTAACAAAGATTTCTTGCCAGTGGAGATCCGTGGGATTCTTGATGACCTACAGCTGGATTCTGTGTCTCAGAGTATGAAGCAAGAGCGGGAAGAAGAACGTCGGAATCGTAAATCAGCAGTGCTTTCTGCATTCACCAGGAGCCACAGCCCAACCAAGAGAAAATCAGACAAGCCAGCTGCTAATGATGAGTCTCAAGGCACTTCAAAGAAACGCCACTATGATACAGATGAAGTTCGCCAATTTATTGTTAGACAGCAAGAGGAGAGGAAGAAGAGGCAGAGTGAAGAGAAGAAAGCACAGAAGGAGGCAACAGAACAGAAGAATAAAAGACTCCAGGAGCTTTACAAGAAACAAAGAGAGGCTCTGTCTTATAAGCCAAAGAGCACATTGACTCCTGAACTAGCCAGCAAGCAACTACAAGAAACTTATTCCAAACTACTGCTGGAGCAAACTTTGCTGGAGGAGTCTTCAAAGCTTGTACAGGTGGTAAAGTCATAGCTGTTTTGTGAAAGGGTTCTTTTCAGTATTTTAGAAAAAATAGCATGGGAAAGACTATTAAAAATTACTAGCAGACAATAATGTTTAGAGATGCTGAGTAACAACCAAACTGAAATTGCCTATAAAACACTATATAGATAACAACCAAAAGAAGGACAGTACTAACTTGTCCTTTTTGTAATTGTATATATGCATACTGTAAAAAGCAAATAGACATTGACGTGCATGAATTTGGCTGATGATCCTTAATAATGATAGCAGTGGTTTTGAACTGCATTTCAGCTCCAGTACACAAACTTATTTCCTGTTGAACCACAGGCAGAAAATTATGTAATACAGTGGTATTCAAACCTTTTAGACCGGGACCCACTTTTTAGAACAGCGCTCATGTCAGGATCCACCGGAAGTGATGCCATTAACCTGGAAGTGATGTGGCATGAAGTGACATCATCAAGCAGGAAGTTCTTAATAGTAAACATAATAAAATAACACTCCGGAAATGCAAATTTGCATTTTTGGATTGCAGCAAATTGTACAACCATGAAGCATCCCTGACAGAAAGCAAGATTAGGACCAAATTTGTAAAAGCATTGAACTAAAAACAAAATGTTTAAAAAACCCTCACTTGAAAATTCAAACTGTTAACACTCACAAAAGGAATATAACGAGTAAAGTTTGCAGTTTCCAAGATGGCAGCTCCCAGCTTTCCGCGACCCACCTGACATCAGGTCGTGACCCTCCAAGTGAGTCCTGACCCACAGTTTGAATAACACTGATATAATAACATTAGATTTGGGTGTCCCCTCCCCCCGTACTGAAGCTTTTTACCTTAGCTATTTAATGAATGCTAGAGCCTTTCAGCACATTGAGGGGCACCTTTGGATCCAACCCAGTGTCCTTAAACGTGAAAGTGAGATACATACATACCTAATGCTGATATTATTGCAATTTAGCCTGCCTTATTATATATGGAACCAAATGCATGTTGTTTGGTCAAATGCCCATCTGACAGAGCCATCCTCTTTCTATTGTGGGTGGGTTAGGTGGGGAAGGTTTCTCTTATTTCTTATTTACATACTTCTATATTGTGAAAAAAAGTTTACCACTTTCTTTTTAGCCCAAACCTGGATATCAGCCATCTGGAGAGTCTGATAAAGAGAACAAGGTGCAGGAGCGTCCACCCAGTGCATCCTCCAGCAGTGATATGTCTCTGTCTGAACAGCCTCATTCTCTTGTTAGGTAGGTGAGCGAGCAAATGAGCAAGCAAGCATTAAGGCAGTATTTGTCTTGGGGGTGGGGAACCTTCCAAACTTGCTATTAAAAAGTTGTCCCTATAGCCATACTTGGCAACATAACATTGTTATAACATAACATGTTATGTTATAATGTAACAAACCAAAGATAACCAAAGTAGCAATTTTTGAGGTATATTGTTCCTCAGTTTAACTGAAATACTTAAAATTCATAATTTCAAAATCATGTATCTGGAGGATTTGATATAGTGACATGGTAATAAAGGTTTTGCTATGTGAAATGTAGTTTGTGGATATCAAGGATATTCTTCCTGCATAATCAGGGCTGTGTGTTTTCTGGCTTCTGTAGAAGGCTCCAGTTGAACAGAAATTGCTCAGTGGCACCTCCTTCAAGTGGTGCCCAGGGCATATACCTTACCTGCCATACTTTAAAGATACACCACTGATTGTTAGCTCCTTGAAGCAGTGACTTAACTCTTCCCTGTATGCAAAGTGCCATGCACATAGATCAGACTTTATAAGTTTAAATGAAAAATTATCATAGCACAATCCTTGTACATGGTGCATTACATACAGTGAAAAGGATGTCCCTGTCCCCAAAACGCTATCTACAAGAGGTAAAACAGAGGAAGGGAAGGAAATTAATGCAGGGAAAGAACATGTGATTATTTATTATACAGTATTTGTTTACTTTGCCTAAGGGTACCATCCTAACCTGGAGTGAAGCTGGCACAGTTAGGCCAGCAAAGTTTGGCTGGCACAGGGGCCACCGTAAAGCGTGTTTGTACCACCCTCGGAGTCAGGGAGGATGGCACACCTCTGTGTGCTGGCCTCTCTGACTCCGAGAGTGTTCCAAAATACTTTACCGTGTCTCTTGTGCTGGCTAAACTTTGCTGGCCTAGCTGTGCCAGCCTAATTCCAGGTTAGGATTGTGCTCTTAGTTTCAGTACAGTTCAGGACTAGAGGAATGGACCAAAGATTTCACAGAAAAGGTGGACTCTGAGCAGGGATTTAAAGGAAACCAAGGATGTGGCATTATGGAGACATGTGGAAGGAAGTGCCAAGAAGTTTTCACAGGTGAAAAGGAAAGATATTTGAGGAAGCAGAACACTGTTGGAAGGCTGTGAGTGATGGAGCTGCAGAGGTGAAACTCACAGGCAGGAATGTGCCGGGATATAAGAGCACAGAGAGAAGCTGGGGGCAGGACGTGGAGGTTTTCATAGTTAGGGATAAGAAGTTTATTCAGGACCTGGAAGTGGGGAGAAAGCTAGGGAAGGTCATGACATAGAGTGATGAGTGAGGTGGATGAGTTTTGCAGCAGAGTGCTGGAAACAGGTGAAGGAACTGACATGAAACAGTGGGAGAAGAGAAAGTTATGATAATGGGAATGAGAGATAATGGCACGTACCAGAATTTCTTTCTGACAGGGTAGAGAGGAAGTAATATGGTAAAGGGAGAAGTAACGTGACTTTGGAAAGGAAGAAAAAGAGGAGTCAAAAGAAAAACAAGACCATATAATATGCCTCATCTACAGGCTAAATTAAAAAGCAGAATAAAATATTTTTAAGCAAGATTGCACTGTTCTCCGCTATTTACTGTCCCATTAGATGTGAATGGGTGTTCGTTCCACCCATAGGAGATCCAGCTCCTATTGGACTGAACTATGAATTTAATATTCCAGATGAAATCTAGAAATTGACATGATCCTAATTTACATATGTAAAACCTATTGAAATATGATGTTCATTCATTGTCTTGCAAAAGTGAGTAAAGTGTGCTTGTTGGTGGAACAGGAAGCCATGTTCTAACTTCCCCAACCAGGTGTGGGGGAGAATAAGGGCAAAATATCATCCTGTACAGGTCCAAAGTGTAAAATTTGTTGTTTCTATAGATGTTTCTATAGATGTTTCTATGTTGTTTCTATAGAAAATCTATGTTTCTATAGATGAGTATTTAATAGTAAAATGGGGCTTAGACTCAGTGTTTGTAAACTTATGAGAATTTTGCCTTATTTTCTAGGAATAATTTATTTGGGTCTTTATGGATGCAGCCAGATAGGCCGAATTCAAAAGCTCAGATTCCGTGCTCACAGTCTTCTGCTGTTTTGAGCAGAGGTTTCTTCTCACAGCTTTTGACCCTGGATCACATGGGTGTTTTTCAAAAGGACTTTGACTCTGGATTATCAACCAGGAGAAGCCACAGCACAGCCATAGGATCCATGTCTTTGGCATCACAGCCATTTGTAACATCTGCTGTGCAGCCCACCATTAATCAATATAAAAGTAAACTGGACCGTATTGAAGCTCTGAAGGCAACAGCAGCTTCCCTCTCGAGCCGAATTGAAAGTGAAGCAAAGAAGCTAGCTGGAGCTGGCATTAATTATGGTGTAGCATGGAACTCTGAGCATGACTTACTGCAAGGAGATCAAAGTGATGGCTACTGGGCAAAGGCTGGAAGCCCACCTGTGAGAGAAGATGATGTTTTTTCAGCCAGGCTTCAGAAGATGTTGGGTACCTGTGTGTCTCATACAAATTTTGATGATAATCTTCCTGGAGTGGGAAATCTTAGTGAGTTTAAAAAGCTTCCGGAGACTATCAGCCCTCACTCTTCTGCTATTTCCTTTCCTGGCAACCACAGACCTGAAGGAATACTAGGAGATACGTCCAAGAAGCAAACATGCTCACCTGGTGCAGAAAGTAAAATTGTAGCTCTACCTGATTGTAGTGTAGATTCAATAAGTGAAGGGCCTCTCAGTGATGGTCATCTGTCTGAGGAGGAAGGAGGGCAGCATGAGTGTTCACCTTTGAAGAAAGCTGAGATGTTGAAGGAAAAAGCATTCTGTGTTGCAGATAAAACTGGCTATGAGCCTATAAAAGAATTTCAGAAGGAAGCAGAGAAGTATTTACCCATTTTCACACAGATGAAAAATGTTTCAAGGCCCTGGGAAGAACTGACTAAGGGAAGTCCCCTTAGTGTAATAAACATATTTGCAAAATCTTACCAGAAGTGTGGGAAAGGTAAGGAAAATAAGAACATGAATGGTTTATTGCTGATTTTTTTTTGTAACTACTAGAATGACTGCAATGAAATCTTAGGTTCAGCAATTTAAATTGTGTAATAAATTTCTAGCTTCATTTTGTTGGTATCTGCGTTTGTTGATTTGCTTGAACAACTGCTCTCCATCATATGGAGGCAGTGTGGCCCTGTAGGAGAACAGGTTGTGGTCAGACAGCACTCAGGTGATCTGGGAAATGCCTCTGGGTGCCTAGCCCCATGTACCTCTCCTCCTCTGGGACTGATTCCTCCTCAGAGACCCTGATAGCCCCCGCCCCATGCAAACAATCCAAAAAGAAATCTAGGGCAAGGGTTCATAAGGCCGGTCTGGGAAAGAAACATCCCTTCTGTAGTAAGCTCCAGTGCAACCCAGAGTTCTTCCACTGAGCTATCAGATTAGGAACGAGAACCCAAGATGGATAGAACAAAAGATGAACCCTACCGTTTTTTTACATTGGATTCACTTCAGATCACTCCTAAACTTTGTATTATTCAAAAAAGTATATTTTTCAAGTTTTTGGTCCAGCAGACTGAGATTATAGTAATACTAATACTTCTCTGTCAGCTTGCTCATCTCACACACCTCTAGAGTGAGATTTTGTGAGATGATTCAGGGTCCATCCTATCCAATTTTCCAGTGCTGATGTAGCTAGGCCAATGGGGCATGCACTGATCCTGCTGTAGAGAGGCAGTCATAAAGGCCTCCTCATGTTAAGGGAGGTGCTGGAAAGTTGGACAGGATTGGACAATCAGTCCTTGTGAAATGCAGTCTACTTTCAGTTTTGACTTTTCTCCCTTTTTTCAGGGTTTGATGAATGGTCAGATCGGGGTTCACCAATCCAGCGACCTGTACTTCCAGTCATGAGCCCTCCACCTAGTATTGCATCATATGATGATGATTTCATCTCATCGCAGGGAAGTGGAACTGTGACAGACAAAAAGGCTGCTCTTGAGCCCAGGTACCTAAGAGTTTACAAATTGCCGCAAAGCAAATTCAGTGAAAAGTGAAGTACATTTGTTTATGCACTGCATGGTTATCTTCCATTTCTTCCTGAGAGTGGAATGTTTCCTTTTAGGAGTATAACCAATCAAAACCAGCAGTAAGTGGTATAGAACTGAATAAATATATATCAATCTAAAACAGCTTTCCCATCTTAATACTTCTTTAATGGCACAAATGGTGCTTTGTTAATTCCGTTATTTTTAACATCCTGAGTAATCTATCTTGAGAATTAAAGTATTGCAGACTTTCCTTTATCAAAATGTTAAATTAGGACTGCCAACTATTCAGTCATGTGTCCAGGAGATTGACAAAATATAAACAAATGTGCATTTTTCTAAAATGTCAGTAAAGGCATCTTAAGGCTAAAGGATGGGAATTTATCACAATTTATTAAGCACAAGTTATTGCATGGTTATAAGAAAATGCCATCTTTATTCCTTATTATAGCAACACATTTCAAAATAAATTTATTGTTATGACTCAGTCAGCAGACTAATCTGTCCTTGATTATACTTTGACAAAAGCTTGCAACTCTAGGTATGTATCTTCGGCAGTTCTTCAAGTGGTCTTTCTGCTTTTAAAAGCAGGTAAAAGTTCTTAGCAGTGCTTTGTATGACTTTATAAGCATTTCAAAAAAATTTCTTAGTTGTATGATGCAATGTTGTAACGAATGTTAACTTTGTCCTTTAAAAGCAATTTTGATATGGATTGGTTATACTTTAGAAATATGACCGATAATATTTTCTGTGCTAGTATTAGCGGCAGCAGCAACAGCCCCAGCTTGAAAGAAGATTTTGCCAGTAGAAAATCACCTTATGGGCTACAAGCGATGGAGTTTACTCACCATTCCTCAGGCCCACCATCTGCAGCTTCTTCTCGTTCATCTGCATCCTCTAAAAGAAGAGGAGGGAAAGAAAGTATGTTTGCCGTTTCCTTTGTTTAGATTTCTTTGTGAGGTGTTAAACATACATTTTTTTTATTGATCTAGGATGCCATCCTAACTAACTTTCTAGCACTGGGTTAAGGGCAACAAACACTCCCTTACCTTGAGGAGGCCTCTGTGACTGCTGCTAAACTGCAGGATGCAACACATGCCCAATTGGCACAGCTGTGTCAGTGCTGGAAAGTTGGTTAGGATTGCGCCCTTAAAGGGCCAAGGGAGGAAGGAGTGCCTGTTCCATCCAAATGCGTTGAAGTCAGTGGGGAGACGCACGTGCAAACCATATATGACAAGTTCTTAATGGATTAGAAAACATCTATTTGATTTCTAAAGTTTGTTAAATCAAGTTCCAATAAAGGCCCACTTGCCTTTTAGGGGTGGGGAGGGTGGAAGGCAGCAATGCAATCCCCAAGATTGCTTTGCTGCCTGGTGTGACGGGCTGCAGTTGCCTTACCTGTCACAGTGCTGGGGTCCGGGGTGTGCGGGACCCCAAATGTCAAAATGAATTAAAAAAGTGATTGCAACCCACTTCCACTTTTGTGATCGCAACCTGGAAATGGATTGTGATTGCCTTTTTTATTCATTCCCACGTTTGGGGAGCCCTGATGTGGCTTCCATAGGGCTCCCCACAAACCCTGGAGCCCAGCGCTGCAACAGGTAAGTCAATTGCAGCCCCTGTTGCCCCAGGCAGCGACCCCGCACACACTTACAATGGTGCAAACTCTCCCTGAGAGTTCGAAAAACGCTGCATTAAATCAAGAGTTCACAGTACACTTAATATTTCTCCCCCCAGTACTGCTATCTTGTTGAAGTTAAACTTCAGGTTTTTTATATGCTTGCACTCATTTATCAGTCTCAGGCTTGGTTCATTGTTCAATTGTCTCCCTAGAATTTATTCAAACTAGAATGAGTAAACTGAACATTATCAGCATACCATGTTACTAAACCTAATGTGTCGAGGCCACATTGCCCAGCACATTCATATAGATCAGCTTTCTCCAGACTAAGACCTGTGGGTCAGATCTGGAGTTTGGAGAAAGCCTTCTTCCATGTCTTCAGCACGTAGCGTTCCACCATGCTGCCAATCATCTTGCCACAAAGGAACGCTCTGGGCAGTCGTGTCTGCCTGAAACGCCTTACCAGGAAAAAAGCAAAGGTAGGCTGACCAAGGGGAATAACTTCAAGTGCAGCTGTTCCCAAATGTTTCAGCACTAGAACTCACTTTTGAAAAGGACACTGTATCAGGACCCACCTAGGTTTACCAGACTTTTTAAAAAAGATCTATAAAGAATTAATAGTTTCTTTAATTATATACTAATAATATATGGGGATGTGGTGGAGCTGTGGGTTAAAGCACTGAGCTGTTGAGTTTGCTGGCAGGAAGGTTGGCAGTTAAGACCACGTGACGGAGGGAGTTCCCATCACTTGTCCCAGCTCCTGCCAACCTAGCAGTTCGAAAGCACATAAAAATGTGAGTAGATAAATAGGGGCTACTTCGGTGGGAAGGTAATGGCTTCCATGTGCCTTGGCATATAGTCATGCTGGCCACATGACCACGGAAACTGTCCTCATACAAACGCCGGCTCTTCGGCTTAGAAACGGAGATGAGCACCGCCCCCTAGAGTCAGTCACGACTAGACCATTTGGTCATGGGGAAACCTTTTTACCTTACTAATAATAATCAGAAAAAAGACCCTCAAATATTTATCTCCATGTATTTACATATGCTTGCTGCAGAAGCTCAGCTTCTTGCAGGACAGTAGCACCTTTCTTGCAAACTTGCAAGAGCTGAGTTTTTTAGATTATCAGCTATCTCATTTTTGAATAGCTTCAGGGTGCGGAGCAATTAGCTGTATGATCTTTTTATCATCCTTATGTGTTCCACCACAAATCAGGTGGCGAGCAGTGGGTCCCAAACCACAGTTTAGGAATCGTTATTCTATTGGATAACACACATTCATCCCTTCCTTGTCCTTTATTGGACCAGCAGCTGAACAGGGAAAACCTTGATAGATAGTACACGCTGCAACCATTCCAGGATACAGGGACGAGGCAGGGCCACCTCTCCTCTCCCAGGAGAGCACTGAATCCCAGGGTTCTTATGAAAAAATCAAATGCAAAGTAGAATCAGTAGGGCAAAGAGACGTTACAATCCACTGAATTATCTATGAACATGAACCAGGCAGACAAGGGACCCAAGTATAACTAGTTTATTAAAAGTTTAAATAAGCAAAAAGGTAAACATGGAGAAAGACACGTGGGTAGTAAAATTACAAGCAGATGGATAAAAATGCCTGAGCTTATTTTGAAAGCATGAAGAAAAGTTTTCACTAAAAGAATGCAGTAAGATAGTTCCCAGCTTAAGCTACTTACATGGCGAGGAATTCCTCAGTCATTGCATTTGAGGTGAGCAAGTTCTCACCTCTTCTCTGCACCCAACAAATTGGTCACTCAGGTGGCTGGTAGAGAGCAACATCTACTTCCTGTGTGCTGGGAAACTTATAACTTTGAATTGATTATGTAATCAAGATAGCTGATAGAAGGAATGTAGCTTTTTATTTTAGAAAAAAGGTGATTGAGCAGGATCAGGCATGATTTAGGGCGCAATCCTAAACTGAAGTTAGGCTGGCACAGTTAGGCCAGCAAAGTTTGGCTGACAAAAGGGCCACCATAAAGCGCATTTAGACCATTCTCGGAGTCAGGGAGGATGGCACGTGTGTGTGCTGGCCTCCCTGATTCTAAGAGTGGTCCAAACATATTTAAAGGTGTCCCATATTTAAAGGTGCCCAGCCAAACTTTGCTGGCTTAACTGTGTCAAAACTAACTCCAGGTTAGGATTGTGCTCTGAGGCTAGTTAAAATTATCTGTAGTTTGGGGGAAGTGGTTAGACAGAAGTGTTTCTCCCTCTCTGTTTCAACACTAGATCATGAGTCATTGAATGAAACTGTCAGGCGATTTAGGACAGACAAAATAAGTAGTTTACACAGCACACAATTTATATGAAATTTAGTGATAGCTACTAGCATGGCAGTTTGGGTCTTTATTGTCTTGTGGCAGTGTCATAGACCGCAGTTTGGATTGGATCAGTGGTATGAAGGTAGAGGATATTCAACCCTTTATCTCTGCACCATTTCCCTACTGAAACAACTATTTTCAGTGTCATTTATGTGAATTTTTCCTATGACACAACTATTTAACTGCTAAAATACCATTTGGTATAGTTTTTAAAATTATGTTTTTGCCCTTACTACAGTCCAGAATATATGGTTCTTTTCCCTTACCATTTATCCCTGCAACAGCCCTGCCTTTGATGTGGTAAGATAAGCTGAGATAATTTCTGGCCCAAGATCATTCAAGGCGCTTCTAGAATCAAGCTTCAAGTTCAACACATTGTGTATTACACTATTCTACTGCGTTGAGTTTGTTGTCTTTTTAAAGCTATATGCAGTTCAGGTGTGAGATAGGCATGTACTTAAGGGGACGCTGCTATAATGAAAGATCAGTCAATGCATTGCCTGAAACCCTCCTGGCCTGCAGTGCTTACTTTGTGTGTAAACTTTCTACATAGATTTCAAGATGAATAACTCTCAGCATAATTGTCATGTGAGGAAAACATCATTACTTATTTTTGTTTTTATGTTCCCCTTTGCCACAATATATCTTACAGGGCTTGAATCTTTCAATGGTGTTTCAAATGTCTCTTTGCGGGAGCAAAACACACTACTTACAGGATCAGACCATGGATTACAAGCAAATAACTCATCTAGAAATGCAGTATCTAATAGAGAACAAGAGCAGAACTCAGATTCTGACAGCACTTTAGAGGAACTATCTGGTCATTCTTTGATGAGGTAAAGTAATGTCAGTAGCACATTATTATGAACAGGGGGAAGCGGGTGGGGGCACCTGGACATGCTGCCGCGGCTTAAACAAAATTGTCCAAAATTACCCAAGCTGTTGGAGAGTGCTTGCCAGGTGGCAGGTGATCCCGCCCAGGAAGCGGACAGGAAGCCTGGACCCATTGCTGCAGCTTGGACAAAAGTGTAGGCGCTCCCACACGCTACCCGAGTCTGGGAACCAAGCAGGGGCAAAGGACACACAGCTACAGCTCGGACGATCTAGGCACTGGCAAGCGTGCATGCTGGAAGAGCTTCAGTGTGTCTCCTTGTCTTCGGTTGAAGCCATGGGAGGCACACACCAAGGCTGGCAGAGCCCCACCTCCAAGGAGAATGCCTGCGTTCTCTACAGGGACGGGTGCTGCTGGCCCCATTCTTAGGGGTACAAATTTTTGCACCTGGGGTGACAGCCCCCCAAGGCCTCCCCATGCAACACTTCTGATTTTGAGTATTTATCTACTGCTCTTCAACAAAAAAGTTCATTGTCCACAGAGATGTGTAAAACTGAGTTTGCATCACAGATAGTATACTCTTCAGCAACAGTTAATTATTGTTTTGAGTGTGTGAGTGAGATGGCAACACACTTGTACTATGTGCTACATAATAATTTGCTACTAGGGTAATATTTTCAAAACTAGATGCTTAAAATGGCATATTTGGGTCATATTTCTATTTTTTTCCAAAGGGGTCACATAATTTTAGTAGAAAAGTGAGAATTATGAATGTTAATTCTCCAGTGATGAAGCTATTTATTCAGATACAATGTGTACATGAATCTCGTTTGTTTCACGGTCAAAATCTTTCCAGGAGAGTAAAACTGAATCTATTAGCTGAAAGATGATCCAGGCACCCATGCTTGCATGTAATACTGTGAATTGATGTGACTTTAACCTTAGACCGGTGGTTCCCAATCTGGGGTTGTGATTCCCCCAGGGCAGTGGTTTTCAAACTCTCTTGGAGTTGGTATGTACTATGCTGACAGATACACCATTATAAAAAATCTGGTCCCTCTGGAATAAAAATGTAAGCACGTCTGAACAGAATCATCTTGGTGCCAGAGGCAAACCCAAGTTGCTATAGTTTGCTGTTTTGTTGGAAAGTGTCAAACTGTTGCTTGTTTAAACTTCGTAATACAAACTTCAAACTACAGAAACAAGCTACAGTCTACTGTTCTCCAATGAAACAGCAAACTGTGGTTTGTTACAAACCACATACAGAAACTTCTAACATCTTAACCTTGTGCAAAGTGAAGGAGAACATGCAAACCTAAGACTTTTCATGGCTTGCACACATAACAAAGGCTCATTTCATTGTGATGTCTGAACTGGGCAACTGTGTGAAATGACATTTTATTTAAAATGCAAGATCTCCAAATTATTACAAGATATATTTTACATATACTGTAATCTCAAATATTGCTTTATATTCCATTTTGTACTGCTGCGGTACTGGTGGGCTTGGTACTTTCAGACAAATTCTTTGCTCTAGCGAGTGCCTTCACAAACAGCGAGTGCAGTCTGTGATGAAGGGCCCCAGACTTTTTAAGAACGTTAGAACTTAAAAACAAACATAACCATGCAGTCAGCCAGCAGTTGGGTGGGGGCTATCCAGTGTTTTGCCCAGAGTGCCACATGTATGACTATATGCCTCTGGGGCATACGTTGTGGGTGTGTTCTCAGTGCAAGGAGCTCCAGGAACTCAGGGAACACGTCTGCTCCCTAGAGCCCTTGGTTGTGGACTTGGAGAAGCAGAGGCAGGCAGAGAGGGACCACGATGAGACTTCTGGGGACTTGCAGGCTTAGTCCCATCCTCAGACAGGCAGCTCATCAGCTGCCACAGAAAGAAGTCTCAGGGCTGGAGGACGTCAACCTGGTATGAAGGGAGGCAGTCCCCCAGTGGGACCCCTTCTTCCAGTGACAAGCCCACGTCCAATCGCACTAAGCATGCTCCTCAGTGGGAGGGGGGGTCGTGGGCTCCTTTTAGTGGGGGACTCTATAGTTAGGAATACAGAAAGGGGGGTATGTGATGGATGTGAGGACCGCATGGTGACTTGCCTGCCTGATGTGAAGGTTGCGGACATCACGTCTCATCTAGATAGGCTGGTAGAGGTGCTGGGGAGGAGGTAGCAGTTGTGGTGCATTTTGGCACCAACGATGTGGGGAAATGTAGCTGGGAGGTCCTGGAAGCCAAATTTAGGTTGCTAGGCAGGAAGCTGAAGGCCAGGACCTCTAAGGTAGCGTTCTCAGAAGTGCTACCCGTTCCACGCGCAGGGCCAGCTAGGCAGGCGGAGCTCAGGGATTTCAATGCGTGGATGAGAAGGTGGTGTCAGGAAGAGGGGTTTAGATTCGTTGGGTACTGGGGAACATTCTGGGACAAGCCAGGTCTGTACAAGACCAGAATGTACTTGAATTTGTACTTGTACTTGAACTGTACTTGAACCAGAATGGAACCAGGCTGCTGGCACATAACGTTAAAAAGGTGGCAGAGCAGCTTTTAAACTGACCCCTGGGAGAAAGCCGACAGGAACCGAGTGAAGTTTGGTTTGGAACTCCTCTTCCCTATGGGAGGAGGAGGGTGGAAGAGTACCACAGAATAATGTCGGAGTAGGAAATAGGCCTGCAAGCGTGAGTGTAAGTGACAGTTGCTCCAGGAGAAAGAAAGGCGGCATGAATGGGTCAAATAAGAGTCCCTCCTTAGGCAACCCCCTCTATAGGTGTTATTATGTAAGTAAGCATCATAGAGTCACTTTGGGTTAAACTGCCAGGACAAAAGAGCGATGTAATAGTGGGGATGTGCTATCATCCTCCAGATCAAAAACGTGAAGGGGACCTTGAAATGAGGAAACAAATCAGGGTGTTGACCAAGAAAGACAGGGTTGTAATCATGGGGGACTTCAATTATCCTAATATCGATTGAGTCAACTGGTGCTCTGGTCAAGAAAGAGAGACCGGATTCCTTGACATGTTAAATGACTGCACAGTGGGGGACTCTATAGCAGCTAGTCCTGGAGCCCATCAGAGGACAGGTGACTCTGGATTTAATATTGGGTGGTACTTGGGACCTAGTTAGGGATGTCAGTGTTACTGAGCCATTGGGGTACAGTGACCATGCTGCGATTGGTTTAGCCTTGCATGTCCAAGAAAGAGTGGAGAACAAATCTGACACAAAACCCCTCAACTTTTGCAGGGCAGATTTCCCTCAGTTGAGGAGGCTAGTGGTTACTAAAGAAGATGTTTTAGATCAAATTGATAAATTAAATATAAATAAGTCACCAGGCCCAGATGGCATCCATCCAAGAGTTATCAAGGAACTAAAGAATGAAGTTGCCAACCTCTTAACTAGAGTATGCAACTTGTCCCTTAAAACAGCCATTGTGCCAGAGGATTGGAGGATAGCCAATGTTACGCCAATCTTTGAAAAAAGGGAGGAGGGGGGACCCTGGAAACTACAGGCCGGTCAGCCTAACATCTGTTCCAGGTAAGATGGTGGAAAGCCTCATCAAAGATAAAATCCTAAAACACGTAGAGGAACAAGTGTTGCTGAAGGAAAGTCAGCATGGCTTCTATAAGGGTACGTCTTGCCTCACAAACCTTTTACAATTCTTTGAAAAGGTTAATAGGCACGTGGATGTGGGAAAACCTGTGGATATCATACTGTATATCTGGATTTTCAGAAAATATTTGACACAGTCTCCCACCAAAGGCTGCTGAGGAAACTTCACAGTCAGGGAATAAGAGGGCAGGTCCTCTTATGGATTCAGAATTGGTTGAGGGCCTGGAAACACAGAGTGGGGGTCAACGGGCAATTTTCACAATGGAGAGAGGTGAGAAACGGAGTGCCCCAAGGATCTGTCTTAGGGCTGGTGCTTTTCAACTTGTTCATAATGTTCTTATGAATATCATGTTTGTCAAGCTAAATGACTAGACTTGGAGGAATAAAATATTTTTTCTTCCTCTTTGTTTTTTCTATTAGTCTCCCAGATAAGGTAAGATCTCCAAGGACTGTAAGTTCTCCTCAATCTCCAGGCTTACAGAAACAACTGGACCCTGTAGTAAATCTAGCAGAAAAAAACAGATCCTCTTCAAGCTCTCCAGCAACTGTAGCTCCTGGATCCAAGCCAAATCTTGTGTTCTCTGATACGAATCTTGGAACCAACAGAACTGGATCAGGTGGTATAAACGGTGAGTGGGGAAAAAAAAGTACAGAATACAATTTTCCTTGAGTTTAAAAACATATTTTTAAGAAGCTTGATGAGCTTGAATAGGTGCTTAATATCCTGTACTTTCCTTACAGGCTCCATGCGTTTCTCACCTGCTAGTCTGCAGCATCGTATGTCAGCAGAGCTCAGTTACTTAAGTGCTCTTGAGGAATCTGTACGGCAGATTTCTGATGTAGAACGTGTGCGAGGTATATCACTTGCACAACAGGAAAGTGTTTCACTGGCTCAAATCCTAAAGGTAATTAGAGAAGTTCTTTGCCTTTATTGGTCTTTGCATTCTCACTGATGTATCTCAGGCAGGTAGGGCCTCCAAGAGTAATTTTGTCAGTGGATACAGTGTTTCTTTTGGGCCCTTTCCCAAAGGGTGGGGGAGGAGAGTGGTGACAGCAAGCATAGTCTTTGGAGCCCAGGTCTACTGGCCCAGATGGCATTGGAATCTAGATACAGATATATGGAAAACCAAACAGATTGCTCTCCCTAAATTCTTCTAAACATAAAAAACATTGCAGAAAATTAGCATCATCATATTTAGATTCACACTGGAATGGAAAGTGTCCTATGTGTACCAAAACTTACTTCTGTAGCAGCTGCAGTTCCGCAGCTGTGTTCCTGAGCTCCTATACACTCCTTCATGATAAGTGGATTCACACGCCAAAGAGCTATTGTAGCAGGTCAGTTTCTCCCTAGATTTGACACTGTATTAAGGAAGGTCATGCATGCCTTCCTTGGCTTGGTGCATATGGTTTCCCGCTACATACCCGCAGCAGAACCCTCAGCTTTCTATGCAGGCAGTGAGTCCAGAGGAGATAAGAAAATGTAAGATCCCAGGAAATTTCTTTGACTCCTGGGCCCACGTTTTGACCATGGGCCCAGGTACAAATTACCCCCTGTACCTGCCCATAGGCCCTGCAGCCAGGAATTAGAACAGTTGCAGTGAGACTGAGAAAATTGTCTTCCAGAGATTCAGTGAATAGATATTGGCTTATTCTTACTCAAGCCACAAAACTATATCAAGAGTTCTTTCATTAAGTGAACAATGTTACAATCAATGTGCCATTTTTGGCTAGGAGGTAACATAATGCTGATTTGGAAATTCTTATCCTTGTTCTAAACAAGCAATTACTTTGAGCTCTAAAATCACTACCGCATTTTTAGGAGAATTTGTATGACTAATTTAAATGCCTTTCATCACCAGTTGGTGATGATCATATCTTGATATGATCAGGGTGCAAATTGTGAAAGGTGAAAGTTACTTCAGCAACTTTTAATGTAACTACTGAGTTCTAATGAAATGTGTTTGGGATTGTCTGAGGATTAATTACCTTGGTCTGTAGGCACAGCAGCAAAGACATGAGCGGGACTTGGCTCTTCTGAAACTCAAAGCAGAGCAAGAGGCTTTGGAAAGTCAGAGGCAGCTGGAAGAAGCAAGACAGAAGGCAGCTCAGGTAATTGGCCTTTCAAATATGCAAAGATTATGAAAGTGAATCTGCTCTACTCTTCTGAAGCAATTGAAGTTAATGAATTCTTGTGTGAGCCTTTCAAATGTTAGGCATGGGAATATTTTATTGAGCAATCTGAAGATATTGACATGCTTCAGTAAATCCTTTATGTACGCAAGATACTGCCCAAGATGTGAGTCCCCTAGTTTCTCTCTCTGTCTGAAGTTTATAGCTATCTCTGGTATTTTAAAAAGTGAATACAGAGTTTGGTTTGCATTGCATTTGGAGCAAATTTTCTGAAAGTACATCTGAGGGCACAATCCAAGCCCTGGACCAGCATTGGGGGGGGGGGGAGTCGGAACAGGGCAGTGGAAAGTGGAGGAGGGCACGCCCATGGGTGTGCTGGCCCAAGGAGATGGTGGTACCAGGATCTGGCACCTGGCCTGGTCAGCCCCAGTCTGGGTTGCTTGAACTTGTGCTACTGATTTCGATGGCACAGATCCAAGTAGCCCCATTCGAGCTGCTGCCACATTACCCAGGGGAAGGAGAACCAATTCCTCTTACCCCAGGTTATGCTATAGCCAGACCCATGCTGGACATGGGGTGGGTCTGTCAGCCTCCCTATTCCAGAATGGGGTTAGAATTGCGCTCTTAATTTTATGCCCTTCCTCTACCAGGAAACAAAAATGTTACTTAAGATGCTTATAAAACATAGGCAAGGAAAACACCTTTTCCTTGCCTGTGTTTTTTGCTGTGTCTTTCAACAAGTTGGATTGATTTATTACAGCATTGTACAGTGGTAGTCCTGGATATTGTACTGCTGGAGGGCAAAATTGGAGGTGTTGCCCCTTTCTAAGGCCACCAGAGGGCCTTTAAATGTCACTTTCAATTTTTGCAGAAAACCGGAAATGATGTTTAAAAGACCTCTGAGGGTTGGGGAGCCTCTCCAGCTCCCAGAATGACAGTGGGCGCAGGCAACTATTGGAGTGGCATGGCTGGGGGGAGGCAATTGACCCCATTGGACACACACACCCCAGGAACACCAAGGTGGTGTTCCTGGATGTCTTCTCTACTTAGTGCAAAGGTTTGCACTCCTACCATCGGGTTCATCCAATCTAGTGTTAATGGAAACAGATAATTTTTTTAAAACCACAAAATTCTGTATAGGCCCATGCAGAATCACTGCAGCAGCTGGTGCAGTCACGGCAAGAAGCAGTGGAGGCTCTACAGGAGACAACATGCAAAATAGCAGCTCAGCAGGCAGAGGCAGCTCTGATCACCACAGATGCTGCTCGCCAGATCCGTGAGGTGAGATTCTGCTGTGAAATCCTTGGCAAGAATAACCTGTAAAATGACTCCAGATAGCTTGTTTACTCTTATGCTTTTCTACCTATGGCTCATATGGAAAGTGCTTTGAAATCTGTTTCTTGCTTTGCTGTTTTGTTTTAGATGACAGAACTTGCATGTGCCCAGATATCTGATGTTGTGAGTGCTCCTGCAGCTCCAATTACAACACTGTTTGACCAAGAGAAGAAGCACCATTCAGCATTCATAAAGCAATTAAAAGTTCATGCTGATATAAGCAGGTATTTTTGAAATAGCATTTTACCTAGGGATGGAATATGGAATGACATTTTTTGTAAAAGGAATTACTAAGGAAAAGGTAATGAGTGTGTGTTTAACTGCAGATTTGCTTGCAGATTTGCTCTTCATTGACTGGTTGTAGGCTTCAGGAAAGACATCACACGTCCCAGTTTTAATCTTCTCATTCTGCTTCTGGCTCAGATGGGAAAGGGGATCAGGGGGTAAAGCCCATGAATTGCTTAGACAGACAGGAGTTTGTTAGCTTTCTCCCACACTTTCTTTTCTAAACAGCTGGGGTTGAAAACAGAGACCTATTATTATTATTATTATTATTATTATTATTATTATTATTATTATTA
>JAJKFI010000086.1:1256181-1290639 GCA_029204185.1 Lerista edwardsae
TATTATTATTATTATTATTATTATTATTATTATTATTATTATTATTATTATTATTATTATTATTATTATTATTAACCACTTTTTTTTAAAAAAAGAGTTCACAATGTGGTTTACAGTACATAACTAGTTAGTTCATGCCTGCAGATCAGAACAATGTCATCCAATCAATTTTTCAGGAAATTTTCTGCCCCCTCAAGTATTTCATTCTGTGTGAGAAGGGGAATATCTGCCCAGCCCTCTGGAGTGGCTCAGAGCACAATCCTAACCTGGAGTTAGGCCAGCACAAATCCCATACGTGTTGCAAACGCACCATAAAGCATGTTTGAACCACTCTGAGTTAGGGAGGAAGGCACACGTCTGCTTTACAGCGCATATGTGACACTCCTAGACTGGTACAAGAGGCCTGTGCCGGCCTAACTCCAGGTTAGGATTGCGCCCTTAGGTCAGGAATCCTCACCTTCTCTCATAGACACTGCAGTTGATAGAAAGTAAGCCTACATCAAGGACACAAAGCTACGTTTTGCACAAAAGAGGATTTAGTAAATGAGAAGAAAATGTAAATTCAGTGATATTTAATTAGTTGTTTTTTATTTATTACATTACATTTCACCAGCTTATCTTGGAGGGTTATTCTTCTATTCAGCTACTTTTAAGCCTTGGCTGATGTCAGGATTTATATCATCATTGTGGTATTGGGATCAAATTGTATCCCAAGAAAGCTATAAAAATAAATCACCTATTGTATTAACCATGAGATTATTTGCAAGTTACCAAAAATCAACAATTTACTGATAATTTTAATTTTTAGGAAAACAATATAGTTGAGTTATTTGGCAATTTTTCTTGCCTCTTATTGCTAGTCAAAAGCTGCTGGAAAGAAACTGGCTTTCTTCCTTCAACAGAAGCAAAAGAAAATAGCCAACCATTCAAACAACTAACTAGATTTTACAACATGAAGGGCAAGGACATGTCTTAGTTCTACAAAAAATGTAGAACTTAAAGCTGCATTGTTCATGAGTGGCTGATTTTAAAGATGCATTTTGGAAGCGATTCTTTGTAAATAGAGTAAAATTATTTGTTTAAAGGTCCTTGCTTGAAATTTGCCATATGCAGAGGTGTAAACTTGGAGGTTTCTTATAAAATTTGCAATAGGATGCAATTCAGAAGCTGAATTAGAAAGCATTTCTCAGCATGAACTCTGCAAATGGCTATGATTTAAAAAATGTATAAAGTAGTTATAGACCTGAGCAGTATTGATGGCTCCAAGAACTATTGCTTGTTACATTAAGGAAAAGTGCAGAATGTGTCTGCTTCCAAATAGATACAATATGATATCAATATTTTCTCTCAATAGAGATGAAAATAACACAATCTGCTCTAAATATCTATAGATGTAAAAATGAACTAGAACATTAAATAGGATTTTGAGTGGTCAATTTGACCCCTTGCACTTTACATAATCATTTTTCTGTTTTCTTCGTCATTCAGATATGGGTGGAGGTGACCCCCAATTCTGTGGCAGGAATTTAGGATTGTAGAATTATGAAAGACTTGGATTGATGTTTTATGAATGCTTTTTCAGCATGAAGGAAAGAGGAGATGGCTCTGTTTTATGTGCCATCTTTAAATCAGTCAACTGAAACTTACTTTTTTATTTCAATAATATTGAGATTTGCTTGTTTTTCTTTAATAGGAAAGCAGAATCCATATCTTCTTCACAAAATAAAGAGGAGACAAATGATTCAAAGCGCCATTACTCTCCCTCATTTGACAGTTATTCAGAATCATCAAGATCAAAGGCACATGATCAGAGGTGGGAATCAAATTGTCAGTTATAAAAATGCAGCACATAAGGTTGTACTTGATGCAAGATACATACAGTATATAATCATGTATAAGTCGAGAAATTTATGCTTAAAAATAGCCTAAAATACTGACATCGACTTATATATGAGAGAATATGGTAAGTACCTTCAGTCATTTATCTGGCTGGTGGGTGTAGCAAGGCCCTAGCTGTTCCAAGTGTTTCTGATTGTACTTGCAAACCACAGAGCTGTGGAGCCTTCTGAGCATGCTCAGAAGGAGCTCAGGAAAATGAATGGAGTCCTTTGAAAAGTGAAGCTGAGCCACACCGCGTTTACGCGTGGGGAGGTGGCCATGCCATGATGTGTTGGAAAGGACAGGCCAAGAGGAATTCAACGTTGCCAGAATGGTCCCAATCCGATGAAAAGATGCCCCCAAAACACTCGAGAAGGAAGTCCTTCTTTCTAAGCTAAGAAGTATTGCTCCTTATGGAAAGTGAAACAGCTACACTGTTTTGTTTACTCATGAGTAAGCAAGTGTTTACTGCATCATGTGAGCTGAGATCAGCAGGGCTCTACAACCTCAAGATGCAGGGATTGTGCATTCATGTGTGAGACGTAAAGGGTCTGCTTGGAAAACACAGGTAGAAAGCTATTGGGCAGGCTCTTTCCAGGATGAGCATTCAGACCACCATGTGCTTTCTTTTGTTCCAAACGGTTTTGTATGGTACTGAGGTACTGTGCAAACTATTGGGGGAGGGGGAGAAACAGACTTTTATTACTCCCAAGTTGATCCAGGAAGGTATGTCTAATCAGTCCTAGCCTTGAACATTTTATGTCTTGTTCATTTCCTCCTATTCCCCAGCCCCACCTCCCACGACTGCATTGGGTAGCTTCTGTGTCAGTGTATCTGCTCTCAAACAAGTTTGATGGGACCATACAGCTTCCCAGCCTCAGTTGGTTCTTTTTTTGCAAGTAGTTCAAGGTGCTGCTGGGCTCCACTCTAGTCAACGGGCAGGAGCACGGGATGCTTGCAGTTTGAGCAAGATCAAACTTTATGGGTAGCCTGCTTGTGTTTAACCCACTGCTCTTCTCTCAGGGCAATTAAGGCACATCAGAGCAGGAGGGAATTGGAGGTAAAACACTGTTTCCTGCCACTTTTGCCTCTTCCTTGCAAGAACATAACAAACCAACTTACCCATAGATTCCTGTTCCTGGTGGAGGAAGGGCATTCCTCCCATCCTTTCTTCTCTGGCCCAGCACTGTAGGAGGTTGTTGAATATGATAGAGAAAGGGTGGTAGTTAAGTTTTCTTACTCAACTCTCCTTACTTACTAACATGGAGATGAGATTTTTTTTAAAAAAATAGAAATGATTGCAGATGCAAGAAATCATTGGCTGTTAAAAGGTTTAGAGAATTGCACAGCTCGGCTATCTATACTGGAGTTGTGGTCAGCCTGCACGAGGAGGAGACTAACAGTTTTAACGGTCCCTACCTACTGTTGGCATAAGAGGGCTTCTCAGTTAATATGGAATGCCCTTCCTCCACCAGGAATAGGAATCTACAGGTAAGAAAAAATTCCTGTTTTTTGGAATGATGCATCAGAATCCTATCTTGCAAAGTTCAGACTTTTAAGGCACAATATGCCAGGAATTAATAAACTGGCAAGAGCCTGACTATATACTGCAGCACTTCCCAAAGTTGCTGGGCTCGTGACACCCTTCGTGTGACCAAACCTGGAAGTCTTGTTGATGTGAAATGTGCCATGCACGGACACCATTTCTGGGTTCAGAGGCCAATTGTAGTCTAAAAACAGTGGCAAGGAGGCCAGGGCCAGTGGAAGGGCTTTTCCAAGCACTAGATTGTCACGCACAGCAGCTTTGCCCCCACTGCACCAAGCCTCCTTACCTCTGTTTTTAGGTTCATGCGTAGGCTCACTGCCAAGGGGTAGGCTTCTAGCAACACCCCAGGGCATTGTGCCTTGCGATACCCCAGGGCGTTATGATACACATTGGGAAACATTGGTATACTGTGTCAGAGATGCCATTTGTTATGTGGAAGTTTCTAGTGAATTGTTTGCCGTGTTTTTTTCTTCTAAACCAGGCCTGCTAAATTGTTAATCTATTAACCTGAATACAGGGGGGCCCATATCTGTGGATCTCATATCCACTGTTTCACTTAACCACAGGTGCATGAGCCCCCCCCCCCGCACCCCACCAGCTTATTCTGGGTGGCCATCCTAATGACTTTTAAAGGCATAAAAATGTCACTTCCAGTTTTTCAGAAAAACTGGAATTTTCTTTTCTTTTTTTTTGCCATAACGGCCGTTCTGACCCCAGGAGAGGCCATGGATGGATGCATGCTGCTTCTCAAGCTCAGATGAGCCTCCAGAGGTGAGGGGAGCCCAGCTCCCCACACCACTGGAGGGTGTGGGAACGTCTCTTATATCTGCATATTCTGGGGCACACCTGTACAAACAACCAGCCAATTATGGTGGCTCACTGGTATGTAACAAAATGTCTGTATTAGCTGCCCCTTCAGGCTGAAAATTCATGGTATGGTCAAGTAGCTTGCAGGCGAGAATATCCAGCCCAGCTTATTGAACAAATTGTACAAGCCTTTCCTGGTTACTGTTTCAGCTCATATTTTAAGATACAGGGACATTTATTTTTGAGGATTTAATATTAGCCTGATGCTCACTTTAATGTCAGTAAAGTGAAGATTTTATTGTAGAGAGAGCATGCAGAGCTATCATAATTGTGGAACAGTGTACTATTGGTATAAAAATAGATGTATATTCCTGGACTTCATTATTCTGGCACCTGCTGCAGTTTAGGCTTTTATAACCCTTGTCCAAGGTTCACCTGTGTGCTTTTATTATTCTTGTTTTTATGGAACAGTAGCAGCAGTCGCCAGGAGAGTCCATCGGCTCCATCTTCCAAAGAAACAAAGAAACTTTCCCATCGTGAAAAATCAACCAGTTCCATTGAAGAGGAGGTTCCTATTGCTATGAACGATAGCTTGCAGAATAATCATATTCCATTGATTCCTGATGAGAGAGGTTAGTACTTCAATGAGTCCTTCCATTATATTACACAGTACAAAACAAATAGCTCAGTGCTTCCCAAACTCTGGGTCAGGACCCACCAGTGGGTCACAACTCAATTCTTGGTGAGTCGTGAAGCTCACAGGCTGATGGGAAAATGTATTGTCCCTCTTCACCCCAGCACAGTGTCTTTCTCGTGGCCGTTGCTGGTGGTGTTCTCCATTTTTTTTAGATTGTGAGCCCTTTTGGGACAGGGAGCCATTTAACTTTAATGTTATTTGCTTGTCAACCGCTTTGTGAACTTAGTGTTGAAAAGCGGTATATAAATACTAGTGATTGATTGAGTGGAAACTGAAAGGAATAGCACATGCATGTTTATTTGCGAGGAGGTGAATGTGCTTTGAAAGGCAAGCAACGCCACTAGAATGGTTCTGATCTGATGAACCTGGAGGAGAATAAATGCTCCAGAATGTGGTCCACCCACCATAGTAAAAAGGATAAAAACAGAAATTTGAGCAGCTGGCAAAGTGAAACATTTTCATTTTTTTCTGGTAAAGCTAGGTAAAACCTGATAGTGTCATTTTAAAAAGTGGGTCCCACTTTTCCCATGTTAAGAAGTCTGAGAAATAATTGAAAACATAAAGCAAAAGAGATAAAAGCAGATCAAGCAAAACACCACATTTTCCTGTATATGGTATTAGCTACTAAACATCTAGGTTAAAAGTATTACATTGCTACCAACGAACTCGGAATAAAAGAGAAGTCATCTATATATATAAAGGAGAACGTGTGTGTGTGTGTTCCGCATAGGCTCCGGAACGCCTGCAGCGACACACACCAAACTCAGCACGCATACGCCTTATGGCCTGGCGACAAACACTGCGGGTCTACGACCCCCCCTAGCACCCCCAGGGGTAGGGGTGTGAAGGGGGTGCCGCGTGAAAATGATCAAAAACAGCCGATATCAGTGTCGAATCCGTAGCTTCCGGGGTCGCCAAGACAAGCGGCGACGCTCCAGGCACTGTTGGAGTTCGGGTTCAGCCCCCGTTGGCATAGGGGGTGCGAAACAAAACGTCCACCATGCCCTGCTGGAACACCTGGAGCGATTGACACCAAACCTGTTACACGTATGCCTTACGGTCTGGCGACAAATACTGTGGGGGGGTACGACACCCCTAGCACCCCTAGGGGTGGGGGTGTGAAGGGGGTGCCATGTAAAAATACTCGAAAACGGCCGAAAACGGTCTTATGGCCCCCATTACGAATATGCAGCTAAAATGGGTTCTCTCTCAGTCTACCCAAGCAATTAACAAATTTTTGAGAACAGAAAGTGTTCTCTATGGTGCAGAACAGAAAGGCTTTGCCACTTCTGCGGCATGCATTTTTCCTCGCTCACCAGACCTGGCCTGCAGGCCAGAATTTGGAAACCCATGTCGCTAACCCATCAACATTTGAATATAGGTTTACTAATAAAATGGATTATTGTCTAAATTAATGTGTAACATATGTGTTACAGAGTGTCGTCATGATCCCAACCTCAAAAAGCAGCCTACCAAATCAGGAGGGCAAGTGATGAAAGCTGTGGAGGTGCTAGATAAAGGCTCTGGGCGAGAACCTGAGCAAGGTAGCCAGGAGCCCCTTGATCTGTACTGGGACAGTACATCCTAAAACAGCACATCCTAATCAGATTTCCCTGAGGGTACCATTTCCTCCATACCCGAGGTCTCACTTTCCTTGGTATCCATTCACCTAGCTCAGGCAACACACCAGGAATGTGTTGGCAGCGTGGTGACAGACCTATACTCCAAGCCAGAGAATTGCCCTTCAAGGCTTTCTGCTTCTCGGGAAGGGGATGGACCTTATGGCGCGAGGGTATACTGGCCACGAGGGGTATTTTGGACCCTAGCTGACTTCTAGACCTTGTCAGAACAAGTTGTCAACTCAGTGCCTTCTGAAACTTCTATCCCCACCAGCAAATGATGCAGATGTATTTGTGTCCCCTACATAGAGTTCCTATATGGACTATCTACATTATTATAACAATGCCCATTTTGCTAGAAGAATATAATTCACACTCATATTTGCCATTTTGGTCATTAAGACTCTTTCATGTACAATCCATGTTTAATTAATCCATGTCTTCTATCTTTGGAACAAAACCTACTTCCTATTCTTTCATATCCGATAACAAAAACTTTTCTTTGAGAATCAGTCTAATATCTTTTGTCTACAGACTCAACGTCAGTTGCAACAGAGTATTCCCTGAAATTTGATGAGTCCATGACAGAGGATGAAATTGAAGAAAAGTCCTTCCGTTCTTTGCTACCTTCTGAGAGTCACCGCCGGATCAATTTGAAGAAACGAGATCACCGGGATTACTCAGATGAGGAAGCTTCTCCTGCCAAGAATACTCTATCACCAGTGAAGGCAAGTTTCAAAATTCTATGGTCGTGCAAGCTTGAGGTCTTCTGATTTGCTTAAAATCATGAACTGTCTTCAGGGCCTGTTTGTGAATTGCAGTACAAATGTCCTATAAATCACACGCTGTTATATTACCGAGACTAAAGTGTTTCTCAAACTATGGGTTGGGATCCACTTGGTGTCAGGTGAGTTGTGGAAGGCTGGGAGCAGCCATCTTGGAAGCTGCAAACCTTACTCTTGCTATATTCCTTTTGTAAGTGTTAACAGTTTGAATTTTAAACTGAGATTTTTAATTTTGGTGTTTGTTTAGTGTTTTTACATAATATTTTGTCCTGTGCTGTCTGTCAGGGATGTTTCATGGCTGTGCAATTGCTGCAGTCCAAGAATGCCAGTTTGCATTCCAGGAGTGTCATTTGATTATGTCGCAATGATGGTACTTCCTACTTGATGATGGTCACTTCTGGGCATGACATCATTTCTGGTGGATCCTGACACAAGTGCCATTCTACAAAGTGGGTCCTTGTCTAAAATGTTTGAGAACCACTGGAATAGACTGTTGCATCTCTAGAAGAAAAGCAGCAAGAACAAAAAAAAGCTCTGAGATTAAACTTATCCTCTCAGAATCTCTCCAAAAAGCAACATTTCTATTCATATTAATAACTTGATTGTAAGTGAGCCCAATTGATCTCAGTAGGAGTTCTTTCAGTACAGATAGATTGAAACCTTTTTGACTGTAAGATAAATGTTGATTACTGAATTTATTACCTCCAGGTGCCATTAAAACGTGAAAGTCCTTTCATTCTCCCCTCACCAATAGTGTACAGTAATAACAAAACATATTAGTTTTTAGAGATTCATGAACCCTTTCAGAAAAAAAAAACCCTAAATTAGTTTATTTTCCCTCATGGAGAACATTATGATATGTTTTAAAAAACAGATATAAAAACAGAATATACTTGAGTTAGGTACATAATGCTTTCCCCTTCTAAGTATACTAGAAAAGTAATCGCCCTGTGCTGCCTCCTTTTCTGGAACAAGGTGATTTGTCTTTTCAACCATCAGTAAGGAAAAGCAGGAACCACTTCAGTTGTATCAAATTCCTTTTGAGAGAAGAAAAATAAGAGTCCTCTAATTCTTCTTAAAGATCCCTTTTGAAAGAAAGCAGGGGCTTCTTTTGAAGTTGAAAAGCAGTAATGGCATCAGTCTTACATCTTTATTATTCAAAACAAATAAAAGAGAGTTGTTTTTCTGCTCTGGGCAAGAAGGAGGTGTGGGAGCCTGAAATGCCTCTGTTGTCATTGACTAAAATGACAATACAAGGCTACAACATTGGGGCTCTTCAGTCTAGAAAGAAGGTGTCTGGGTTGGGGGTGAGGGAACATGATTGAGACATACTGTATAAAATTATGCACAAGATGGATAGAGGAAAGTTGCTGTTTCTCTTGTGCAACACCTGAAACAGGGAACATCCGCTAAAATTGACTTGCGGGAGTTAGAATAGATGAAAGGAACTATTTCTTTATCCAGTGTATACAAGTCATGTTGACTGTATGCATACTCTGGGTTTTAGAGACAGCCTATCTGTGAATATCAGATTCAGTGGAATCTGTGTTGTGTCCTCCCAGAACCAGTGAACTTGTGTGAAATGCAGGAAGCTGGACTAGATGGGCCCTTGGCCTCATCCAGCAAGGCTCTTCTTATGGTAGAACACGACTTGGTTAAGTTTAGATTAGTGGCAGTCTTTAGCTTCCACTGAAGTGGAGGACCTATTGAAAAAGTCTTCCCCTGAAGCACTATTCCCTCTAATGGATCCATGTGGACTCCTTTCAGCAGCAGTATGGCATCGTGATGAGTCGTGATGCTGCCTCTGGGCATTCAGCAATTATATAACTAAACTTGCGGGTTACTGAGTTCCTCACTGCATAGAGCTCAGCTGGGAGGTGCACAGTTGCACACCTTAGAGGTAACACTGCTCTGAAGGTTTCCTAATTTGAATGGCTATAGGAATTCCTCCATTATTTGCTAAACTTCCTCAGTTTTAGCATGGAAGTTCTAGTAGCAATCTGCTTTGATTTCTCCTTTTTTTACCAGCTGTCCCTCTGCCTACACGTCCTGCAAACATTTATTTTCCTAGTCACTTGATACTGATTACTCTGTTGCCCTTTTCAAACCTCACCATGTGTCCTTTTGATCCCTCTCTCTTCTGATTACCATGTCTTCCACCATTTCCTCTTCTACCATATTGTCAACCTTTCTCTTCTTCACTGACTCCTTCTTTATTGCTTTCAAACTTATCATTGATTTCTTCACTCTTATCTCCCCAAAAAGTCTCTTGACCTCTCTATGCAAAGGCAGCAGTGCAAAGGAACCATTTCTATCTGCTACATTACATGCCAACTGGACCCTTTTTAATTAGAAAAACTAGATGGCCTTAGTTGGTCATTTTTTTTAGTCACTTTGAAATTAGACTACTCTTTTGAAGATAGTCTGAAAGCTTTAGTAGGTTCAGAATACACCTGCCCAAGTTCTGCCTGGAGTCAGTTGCTCAAATATTAAAATAGCAAACCAGAAGAAAAATAAACTAGTCCAAACCCATACTCCCAATGAAATAAAACAGTTTTTAAATACTTGTTGAAGTTTTTGTAAGGTGGGGGCCAGGTGGGGTATGTTGGAGGAGGGAGTAAAAACAAACAAAAAGAGTCATATATGTTGCTACCAAAAAAGTCCTGTCCTGTCACCCCACCAACAGCACCTGATGGTACTGATGGTTAATTAAGGCAAATTTTCTTTTTGATTGGATTTATAACAAAAATAAAAGTATTCTGGGTTCTCTAGAAGCTAACATTTTTGTTTTTTTCTTGTATTAGGAGTTAAGCCTGCCATTCTCAGGAGGGCAAGATAGTTTTTCTAAATTTACAATGGAAATGGTGCGGCAATACATGAAGGAGGAAGAAATGCGAGCAGCTCACCAGTCCTCGTTGCTCAGACTACGTGAAAAAGCACTGAAAGAGAAAACTAAGGCGGAGTTAGCCTGGTTAGAACACCAGAAAAAGTATGGGAGCTTGGAAAACATAATAATAATTTGTAATCTAAGATTTGTACTCTTTCCTTGTGATTTATATTAAACATTCTTTGCTTTTTCCTTCAGTATTGTTAACTTCTGCTTCTAAATTTCTTTTACAAATGTTCTGGGAACCACAAAAGAATTACTAAGCAGAGGAGTGTTTCTTATCTTTACCGAAAGTCATGTTCTGGAGCAAGCTTGGTCAAGTGGTGATCCAATGACCAATTTTGCTCCCAAAGCATCTTTTGATAGAACTACCAAGAGTCAGATAAATTTACCTGAAATGTGACTTAAATCTCTTTGCTTGGTGTATCTTGTCAGGGAAAGAAACAGTGGGTTCCCATGTGTATATGTTATATACATCTTATTGTATTACTGTCTCATGTATATTCTGAAGCTGCCCATCTCTCTGGGAAATCTTTCAGAAACCGTATTTGTTCCTTGATTATCTTATACTGTTGGACCTTAGTATCCACAGGGTTTCTGTTCCAGTGGTGTCTGGGAGATTAAGTTGGGCCCTCCACCATGGGTTTGGAACCTGTGGTGAGTCAAATCTGTGGGATCTGTACCTGCAGATAAAAAGGGCCCACATGAACCTCTTTTGTGCATGCGCCTCATATCTGTGAGGTCCTTATTGTTAGCTGATGCCAACCTTGTTGTAGAAAGTGACTATCTTAAGACGGGATAGCACTCTTCCTCAGACTAATGTTTTAGTAGTCTCAAAGAATGGAGGTTGGTAATCTCTGCTCAATAGTCTTAAGGCCGTTGATTCTGTGAGTAACTTTGCCTGCAAATGAATGTGTTGAGATATATAGTCCAACTCAGGTTGATGACCAATGGCTCAACAGTGAATTGATGCATCTGCACCAAGGACAGCTGTCATTACTGGATATATGATATATCTATGATAGCAACATTGCAGAAAGCTTTTGTTTGGCTAGAATATGGGAAGAGGAGTGGTATAGCAGAGCAAGACTAAGGAGGGTCTGGGACCACCATGTCAAGAATTGGTTGATGCAGTATAGAGGTAGATCTTGCCTATACAGACAGGCCCCGGTATCTGCTGGGGTTCCATTCTGGACTCCCCTGTGGATACTGGTGATGCCTTTTTAAAGATAGGGAACCATGCTGCAACAAGTTTACTGTTCCCCTATCTTTTTAATAGGTGCCCCAGTATCCGTGGTTAACAGAAACCGTGGATACCAAATAAGTGGATATTGAGGCATGCCTGTATATTCCTGTGTAGTGAAACTGCATGCTGTAGAACCAGCTGAATGAATTTGAATCCATAGATTTAATTTTTGTTAGCTGTTCATATAATAATTATAACAAACACAAGGCATAGCCCATTGGACTTAGCTGCCACATTTTTCTTGCAAAGGATATGATGGCTTGCTAGATTACAGTATACACTGTTTCATGTGCTGGCATGTTTAGAATTGTAGCTCCAATCAGTAATTTTAAGCTTTATTTAACTTACAAATTTTGCACACTGAACCAAAGTTTAATCATTTGGGAATCGATTTCAATCATTTGGTTTTCCTCTGTATTTGCCAGTATTGAATTCTGCATTGAGCTATATTTTATCAGCAACAAAATATAAAATCATGAATAATTCCAATAAGTGGTGCAAGTCATTGCAATGTAGAAGTGAGAGAAATTGAACTATTTTGTTGTTGGTTCTCTTAGGCACTTACGAGACAAAGGAGAGGATGACAAAATGCCACCTATTCGAAAGAAACAACGTGGCCTGCTTTTGAAGCTGCAGCAGGAGAAGGTAAAAATCGTGTTTAAGCCCAGCTCCTGTACCACTGAAGTACTGCTGCTTGTTCAGTGAATTTTGAACTGGTGTGGTTGGGAGCTGTAAGCTGAGTCTTTAGAATATTGTGTACTGTAAGTGCTGAAAGGCTGTAGTGTTCTAGATTGCGAAGAGGCTTCATTTGATGCTAAATGGATTGTAGCAAAGCGCCAACATCCTATTCAATTATCTATACATCACATTATTGGCATCTTCACACTTACCAGCTGCTTATTTTCAGCAGAGTTTATTGGCTGCTGAACCTGCACAGGCACTTTTGGGAGTTAAAAGTATCCAAAAATAATAAGAAATAGGCAGCAAATGGGGAAAAAACGGCATTAAACTAAATCTAAAATAAGAGAACAAGGAAAAAGGGAAGAAGAATTAGGAGTCTCGAAAAAACATAGGATGACAAACAAAAGTTTAGAAGGGGACAAAATTATTGAGAGAGATAGGTTTATAGAGAATAAAAGGTAAAGGTTTCCCCACGGCCGGATGGTCTACTCGTAGGGAGCGGTGCTAATCTCCGTTTCTAAGCCGAAGAGCCAGTGTTTGTCCGAGGACAAATGTCTGTGGTCATGTGGACAGCATGATTATATGCCGAGGCGCATGGAACACTGTTACCTTCCCACCGAAGTGGTACCTATTTATCTACTTGCATTTTTACGTGCTTTCGAACTGCTAGATTGGCAGGAGCTGGGACAAGTGATGGGAGCTCACTCCGTTGCACAGTCTTGAACTGCCAACCTTCTGGTCAGCAAGTTCAGCAACTGGTTTAACCCGCAGCGTCAACACATCCCACTTATAGGGAATACCCAAAACAAATTAACCAGTTAAGATGGGGGTGGGGCAAGGAACGTTGTCAAAAAGAGAGGAGTCCCAGAAAAGACCTGGCTGAGCAGCAAACTGAAGAACAGAATGAGAAGCTGGAAATGAAGATTTTTATTTGAGACAATTTATATCCTGCCTTTCCCATTCCGAAGCAAATTCCTAAGGCGACTCACAAAGCTCCATAATAGATGCACAATGTATCACAACGAGTAACAAAAACCCCGTCAAAACAAAGCATTAACACGTTTACATTTGTAAAACAGATCAGCAACTTCTTGGGAGGGTTAGAAGGGAATTTATTTATTTTAAATAAATTTTTAAAACTTACTATAACATTTTAATTTACTTAATTAATTTGATTTGATTTTGTTAAAAATTTTCATGCTTGATGATGTCATGACATCACTTCCAGGTTAATGACATCATTTTTGGTGGGTTCCAACAGATTGTCATTCTAAAAATTGGGTCCCAGTGCTTAAAAATTTGAGAACTACTGTACGAAAACTTAAAAGCTAAACTCAACTTACATCATTGAACCGTCAGGGGAAACAATTAGTCCAGGGAATCAATCAAGCCACATCACTATTACAGAGGCACAGAGGGCAAACATCCACCCATCAATCAAATGTTAGATGAAACAAGTAGGTTTTGAGCCCACACCCTAGGTCAGTGATGGTGAACATTTTGGGCTTGGCATGTCAAAAAGTTAGAAAATGCTTGATTCTGCTGGCGTGTCACCCCCCCTCCCAAAAAAGAGAAACAATTCTTTATATATTCATGCATTTAAAAAAGTAGTCCAATCATGTATGGTGCTATCTATGTTACGTATTACATAAATAAATGTCAAACATCAAATAATTCATTACAAAAATGAAATACAAGTAAATAAAACTGAGTTGTTGTCTGGTGTTAGTGAACGTTGGTATGTCAGCGAAAACGTCATGGTGTGTCACCTCTGACACATGTGTCATAGGTTCGCCATCACTGCCCTAGGTCTTAATTCCTCTGGAAGGGAATTCCATATTTGCGGCACCACTGCAAGGAAGGCTTGCCCCCGAGCCACCATCCCTCTTAACTTGGGACAAAGGCGGCACTTGAAGGAGGTCCGTTCAGATGCCTTAGAGAGGGCGGGCTGGAATGTATGGGGAAAGGCAGTCTTGACCCAAACCATGAAGAACCTTAAAGGTAAATTCCCAAATCTTGAACTGAGACCAGAAATGAATGGGTAGCCAGTGTAGCTGCTTGTCCAACAGAATCAGATGGTCTAATCCCTGTAACCACCCAGGCTGCTACATACTGCACTAATTGCAGCTTCTGAATCATCCTTGTGGGCAACCCCACCTACACTGCATTAACAGTACTCTAATATTGAAGGCATGGACTACTGTGGCCAGGTTTGATCGGCTCAAGTACAGTCATAGTTGGTGCATCAGCCAAAGCTGGGCAAATAACACTTCTAGCCACTGCCACCTGGTTCTCCAGAGAGAGCTGTGAATCCAGGAGCACTCTGACTGCACACCTGTTCTGGTAGAGGGAGTGCAGCCCTGTTCAGAGTGGGTAGATAGTAGCTGCATTGAAGGTTTCCTGACTAGGAGGACTTCTGTCTTCTCTGTATTCAGTCTCAACCTATCTGCTTTCATCTAGACCCCAGTCACCTCCAGACAGTGCCCTAGGGCTTCCACAGCCTCCCTGGTTCAAGATGGTAAAGACAGAGAGAGAGAATGATGGGTGTCATCAGCATATTAGTGACACCCCACTCCAAATCCCCAGATGATCTCCCCCAGCGGTTTCATGTAAATGTTAGAAAGCATGGGAATATAACCCTGCAGCACCCCACACTGTAAAGGCCAGGGGGCAAAGTATGTTTCTATTCCCCCAGTTTCACCATCTGAAACCTGTCAGCCAAGATGGAGTTGAAACCACTGCAGAACAATGCCCTTAAGCTCCAGCTTGGGTACCCAACTGAGGATACCATGGCGAGTCGATACCATGGTATTAAAGGCCAATGATAGGTCCAACAGGACCAGCAGGGACACACTTCACCTAATCCACGGTGCAGATCATCCATCAGGACGACCACTGCTGTCGCTGTCCCAGATCAGGCCTGAAGCCAGATTGAAAGAGGGTCAGATAATCAGTCTCCTCTAGAAACCCCTGAAGCTGGGAAGCCACCACCCGCTCCCAAGAAAGGGAGATTGGAAACCAGTTGATAATTGGTTAAATTGGTGCAATCCAGATTTTTTTTTTTCTCCAGGAGGTCGTATACAGTTACAGTCTTCAGGATGTTGGGAAACAATCCCTCCTGCAAAAATGAATTCACAGTGGGTTCCAGCCAATCAGCCAGCCCAGCCCATGCAGTTTGTATTAGCCAAGTTGAGCAAGGGTCAAGCAGGCATGAAGATGGTCTCACGCTCCAGATGATCCTATCCAAATCCACAGGCTGTATAAATTGAAATGAATCCATAATGGTGGGATTGACATAGGTACAGCTGCCAGAACTGTTGGACAAGTGTCCAAATTGTGGCGAATATCATCAATTTTATCTGCAAAGTGCCTTGCAAACCATCACAGTGGTCAGTTGAGCACTCCAGCTCACTTGCTGAAGGAATCAAATGGAGCAAATCATGAACAACTAGGAAAATAGCTACTGGGTGACTTAGCAGACACATCTTTGCAGATACTATCTTTGCTGCCATCACTACCATAGAATAGGCACTAAAATGGGCACTAACCTGTGTTTGGTCAGATTCCTCCTTTGTCGTTCCATGTGTCTACCAAGTAGTTTCATTGCTTGCAATTCCTTGGTAAACCAAGGATCCATCTTAGCTCAAGGCCATTAAGGAGCTACCTGTTTCAAGGATCTAGCCATCTCCCCATAACAAAAGATGGCCAGGGCATCAAATGAAAGATGTAAAGAGAAGAGCGTTATTTCTTTTCTTGTGCTTACCCTTAAAGGCAGAAATCAAGCGTCTTCAGGAGGCCAATAAAGCAGCCCGTAAGGAGAGGCAATTGATCCTTAAGCAGCAGGAGGAGATAGAGCGAATCCGCCAAACCACTATGAAACTTCAAGAAAAACTGAAGTTTGCCGGGGAAAACAAACTGGTAAGCTGCACTGCAAAGGGCTAGAATTGAGCATCTGAGACTTAGCCTGTTTGTAACATAATTATTGCTATTTTCCTATTGAAGAATGAATGTTCCATTGTACAGAAAGGAGTCATATACACTTTTAAAATACATGAACCTAGAAACTTTCTGGTTGATGTTTTTAGTAAGGTTGTGGTGACTTATAAAAAGCCAGAATAACTTTTTTTAAATTGTTGGAATTGCAAATGGTGCTAATAAGACTTGTTCAATAGTAGGTTATTCTGGTTTGTTTTCAGATACTGATCAAGTGTATATGATTGATATAGGGAAGTTCTCAAACTAGGTCATAACATACCAGTGGGTTGCAAACCAATTTTTGGTAGGTTGCAAAACTGACAAGCTGGTACCTGGCAAGGAAAATGGGTTGAGCCCTATGGAAACCCAAATGAAACGGTGCATGCATGTTTACTCATGAGTAGGTGAGCGGGCCTTGGTCCACTTGGAAGTGCAGGCTGAGGTTCCTTAGTGGAGGGGATGCATTCTATACTAATGAATTAGCCCCTGCTGCCAGCCCAAGGCAGGGCCAGCAGGAACCCGTGACTCAGATGCACTTGGCTCCCAATTTCTCAGACTGCTCCTGCCTCACAGTGACAGCGCAATCCTAAACACCATGCAGCACTAGCACAATGGGGTTGCGCTGATGCTGCACCCTTGGCGCCAACACGGGGGCGCCGATTGGCACTCCTGCATCGGTCCTAAGGCAACAGGACCGGCACTGCAGGTCCTGCGGCGCTGCACCCGCGCTGAGCCTTTCTCGTGCAGTCCAAAGGCGGTCAGCGTGAGGGAGGCTCCGTGCTGAGGCAGCATGGGGATTGGAGGGGGGAGGGAGGCAGGGGCAGGACTTGGGCGTGATGTGGGCGGGCTTGGGAGGTGGCCATACGGCCACATCCTAAGCTCGTCAGGGAGGCTGAGCGGCCCCCTCAGATCTGCTCTCATCATGACTGCTCTGCACCCGCTAATCTGAGGAGCACATAGGGGAGGCTGGAGCCTCCCCTACAGTAAGGGAGCACATGTTCCCTTGCCGCAGGGAGGCTACAGCCTCCACCTACCCAGCACTGGATTGGGCACTGGGTGGCCGACGCTCCTACCCCAGCACTAGGTAGGATTGCGCCCTGAGAATGGTTGCCAGTTGGTGGTTCCATCAAACAATGTTTGAATTGGTTTAAAGATATTGGTTTACCCCCTTCCTTTCAGGTTTCACTGCTAGAAGCAGGTTCTTCATGGGTCAGGGAGGAACTCTGAGGCAAGCTCCTGAAGTAAAACGATTACCTCAGAGCTTTGTAACTTGATCACCTAGGCGTGATAGAGATGGAAGTGTTCAGGCTGCAAACTGTTTCCTCCCTGACACTTTCCAGCAGAGGAGAGCGATGATAGGCTCTCATGACCGCTCACCTCAACGATTCAGCTTCGCAGCATGTTGAGACCCAGGAGGGTTGTTGCTTGGTCCGCATTACTCCTGGTGGTGGCACCAAGCAAGAGGGGGATTGGCAGCCCACCTGACCTACCCAGCACTCGTTTTGTTCAGTGTTTGAGGCAAGTAGGTCAGGTAGTGCTGGTTTTCAAAGAGCGTCTGAAGCATGCCCAATGTTTTAAAAAATTACCAATTCTTTTCGGAGAGTACAGGCATCATCTTCTGACTGATTGAGGGCCCAATCCTGAGTCCTGCAGCGCAGGTGGTGTGGGTGTACAGCCCACGTTGCCATTGCAAAAGGTGCCATAAGGCACCTCCAGCGCCGACGGTAAGCCATTACCGCCAGCGCTGGCTTAGCACATCCCGCATGTCCGGCACCCAAAACAAAACACCAGCAAGCAGAACGTTTACCACTCATTGGCGTTGTGTGCTTTCTGGGGAGGACGAAACTGGACAGAGGAGGCGGGAGCAGGGGTAGGATCGGCATCAACCTTCGCCATTGAATCTTATCTGTGTCAGGCTACACGGCCTGACATGGAGGCCCTTGCCAGTGCAGAGGCAAGGAGGCCCATTTCCCACCTGTGACCTTACCACGGGGGAAGGGTACAAATGTCCCCTTCTTCCATGGAGTCTTCTTCAGCTGCCTGGCTGCCACGGATTGCAGTGGTAGCTGTTTGGCTAACACTGTGCCCACAGTAGCCAGGCATCTCAGGACTGGGCTGCCTGAATGCAATGGCAGCAGTCACTGGCTGTACTACCTGTCATTGCAAGTACTGACCAAAAATGGCTTCTGATTCAGGCTCAGGTTCAAAATCTGAGGGAAACGGGTACTTCTAATGCTAGGGATTTGGAAATAGACTTAAATGGGAAAGAGTAGAATTCCCTTCACAGCCGCTGCTATTTGAAGAGCAGATTAAGGAATGCAACACCATTAGAATGGTCCTGATCCGATGAACATGGAGTTTAACAAATATTCCAGAAAGTGGTTCCCTACCATCACCACCATAGTAAAAACGATAAACAGAGGATTAAGTGTCATTTTAAAAGTGGGTCCTAGTGCTAAAAACTTTGGGAACCACTGATATAGGGGAGACAATAATAAAAACTTTATTTTTTATTATTTCAAGACTACTAGACTTGAAAAAAGGCCACACAAACTGTTTCAGTTAACAGAAAACTTTCTTTTGAACGAGAGGTATAGTTTTTCACTGATCCATTTGAGTGCTTGATAAACTGGGAGCCAGCATAATATGGTTCTTTAATTTTTTCAATTATTTGATCTTTTATAGGAGCATCGCAGTGAAGATGATGTAAAACAAACACATTCTTCCAGTCCATTGCCGACAGATGCAGAAACCTGTAGCCCTTCCTCCATGTCCAGCTGTGAGACCAGTAGCATCATGCAGAAATTAAAGAAAATGCACAGCCGGATGGATGAGAAGTAACTATTTTATTGATGATATTAGTAATTGGTTATGATTTTGCTTTTTTTTCAGCATTTGCTTTTGCTTCCTAAAACTGCAGTGATGTTTTCGTTCAACTCATCTCACTGTTGACTTGGGAGTGTAAACTGAACAGATGAAGATATAAAACTGCCCTTTCATCTAGTCCAATGCCATCTACTCTGGCAGCAACTTTCTATGATCTCATGGTGGGGGAGAGAGACCCCCAATACTTTTTAATTGGAGATGTTGGGGTTTGTACCCAAAGCTTTGCATGCACATAACCTTATTTAGCAGACTTCCCCTGTGGAGGGAGTGATGTTGTAGTGGAAGGGCCTGAGTTCTACCATAGGTAGCTTAAGAGAAACAACTTGTAGGCATATGGGAAGATGGGATGCTGAAAAGAGGGAGGGGCCTGTGGTTGTTTGGCCTGTATATATATATTTGCAACCTTGACACAGGCCAAACAACCACAGGCCCCTCCCTCTTTTCAGCATCCCATCTTCCCATATTTTCAATATGGCTGCTCTAGGTGCTTCGCAACCCACCTGAAACTGCTTAAATCGGTGGTTCCCAAATTGGGGGCAGAACCCCCAAGAGGGTTGCAAACCAGTTTTCAGGTGGTCACAAAGAAATTGGGGAAGCCATCTTAAATAGCTGGGTATCACCATTTTGGAAGCTTCGTTTTAGCTAGGGAAGAGGCTTCCCCATTAAACTGCCACTTCCTCAATGCTTGTGGCTGCAAGGGAAATTAGCTTAGCTACGGGCTCGTATGCATGTGTGTGATGAAGTCTCTCTCATCTTTTCGAGCAGGCATGTCACACCTTCCTTCAGCATTTATCGCAAGGCTTGAGAGGGAGCAAAAGCTCAAGAGAGTGCAAAGCAATGGCCAAATACGGAGGCTTTTATAGATTTGGTGCTTGCTTATCAGGAAATCAGTTCTAATTGGGAAAAGCAAACTATTTGTCAGCACAATTATATATTATTTATTTATTTGAAGAATTTATACCCTACCATTCCCATGCTGAAGCAAACGCCCAAGGCGGCCTACAGAGAACAAAACAAGGTACAATGTAACCACAAAAGTAAAACAAGAATTTAAGAACAACAACAACATTAACGGGAACAATGAGAGTAACAAGAATAAAATTAGACCCAATTCTCCATATCAGGTCGTCTGGGGGGAGGGAAAAAACATTTGACCGGAGAGTGAGCTAAACTATGACGGAGAGTGAGCTAAGCTAAACTCCCAGAGGGACAGAGGGGAGACAGCCACGCAATCATCCAAAGGCCAGACAAGATAGGTATGATTTGAGTCCTCTCCAAAAGGCCATGAGGGAGTGCGTAGTTCTTAATTCTGCTGGAAGGGAATTCCCTGTTTGTGGAGCCGTTACAGTAAAGGCTTGTCCCAACAAACTACGTGGTCCCGACAAACTACTACGGTCATTAAAAGATCTTTCATCTCAACAATGGGAGACATTCCTCTCATTAGAAGACCTCTTGTTATGCACCTGCGACAGATAAGAGACATCATGCCAGTCCCATGCCAAAGATAACAGGACAGACACATGCCAACAAAGAGGTCAGCAGGAGATGTTCCCCTCATTAGGGTGGAGGGTACCTAGCTTAATTGGTACACATCAATCAATCAATCAGTCAATCGTATTTATATACTGCTTTTCAACACAAAGTTCACAAAGCGGTTTACAAGCAAATAATAATAAAGTTAAATGGCTCCCTGTCCCCAAAGGGCTCACAATCTAAAAAATGGAGAGAACACCACCAGCAATAGCCACTAGAAAAGACACTGTGCTGGGGTGAAGAGGGACAGTTACTCTTCCCCTGCTGAATATAAGAGGAGCACCACTTTAAAAAGTGCCTCTTACCCAGTTACCAGAGGTAACTCATAAACATAATTCGGGGCTTTGAAGTGGACAACACCTAATCTTATAACATCGACCAAGGACAGTGGCTAAGGTCTTTGTTTTGAGTCCAACTTCTCTTGCTTCTCATGGGAATGCTCAGTGGGCATGCAAGCAACTCCCCCACCTCTGAGAGAGACACAGAAGACGGTGGCTAGATCTTAACATAAAATGGGGAGACAGTAGCTAGGCCTAACACTGGCCATTAGTGCCACAGTGCGTTCTGTGCAATATTGTTCTCAGTGCTGAATCACTGAACAAAAAACTAATACGTCATTTAGACACAAAGCATTCAGAATATTTCAACTTTCAAATAATGTGATTTATTAAAAACAATGATTTCACTTGTTGCTTAATTGCATCACTTCTGGCCCTAGGTCTTACCCCCACCCCCCGACAGGTTGTCATACCTAAAAAGTGGTTCCTGGCACAAAAAAGGTTGGGAACCACTGCTCTCGATAGAATCGGAGAAATTCTATAGAATCTGAGAGAACCTTATAATAGAATCTGTACTCCAAAGCAGTTCATAGACAACTGTTTTTTCTCACCGGTTGATGTTGTCTCCAAACAAAAGATTGTATTTAACTTGAATAGTTGAATGAAGTGAAAGAACAATTGATTCCTGTTAAATTATGTTGTAATTTACGATCAGTACCTGATTTTTGTGTATTGAGGATTATAAATTTTGGAGGAAAAAATTGACCCATTTTAATTGATCAGGACTTGTACCTATAATACTCCTTTCATGGCAGAAAGGAGAACTGCTGAATCTAATTGAGAAAATTGCAAGCACATGAAAAGGGCATCCTGCTGGGTGCCCTCCTTACCTGGTTGATCCTACCAGGACACAGGGGGAAGCCCGGGGGCTGTTCGCCCACCAGGGAGTGGCGCGAGGGGAGCTGCAGCGATGATGGCTGCAAAAACTGCCAGCCGCGCCACCTCTGCCCAGGTCTGACGGGCCAGCGCCTTGGGGACAAGCCCAGCCTGCGCTGCCAGCTCGCCCACGATCGCGTCAGGGCAACTGGCTAGCAGCAGGCCCAGGGCAGCGCATTGGATGATGCAGAAGCATGCGGTGGCCAGGCGACTGCCTGCGTGGCTACAACCCCCCCCCCCCCCGCCGAGTGGTCCACAGGGGAGGCTCACCGCAGGGCGGACGGCCCAACACCAGGGCGATCGGTTGCCCACCAGCTGTCCAGACACCGCCCAGAGCCCCCCAGCTATGGGGGGCCTCAGCTCCCGCCCTGCCTGCCAAGCATCAGACAGCAGGGCTCTGGGGGCGGCCGCAATAGCTCGGCACCGCAGCCAAGTCCCACCCCCGGGCAGCCCTTAGAGGGGATGGGGAGAGGAGGCCTACGGGGCTGCGGGCTGGCTCTCAGCCCTACCACTCAGACTCGGGGGCCAGGCAAGCCCACAGCCAGGAAGGAAAAGGGGGAAGGGGCGGAAAACAGTCCCTGTATAAAGCAGATGGCCAATGATGATGGGCAGAGAGGGCTATGCAGTTGGCTTGCGAGTATCTTCCTCAGTCAGCCACTGACGTTACGCCCTGTTGGGGAGCAACCCCCAGCCTCCGACTCCAACATGGACTCTGAGCTCCTGAGACACTCCTTAAGCCGGGTGGACCGACTCAGGTTCATTGGCAGGGGCAACAGGTTGCAGTTCAACCGAGGCGGTGCCCCTGCCAAGCACCCCTTGGACAAAAGGTTTTTGTGTATTTCACCATGGCCATGTTCTAAAGTTCCTTATGTGGGGCCTCATGCATCAGGCAGGGTTTAGTTAAGCATATTGAGAGTATCTACTCTCAAGTCGGCTTGCCTTGAACATAGATTTGGTACCTGTGAATTTTAGCACCTGTGCGTGTCCCTGATCGTGTGGGGTGGGCTAACCTGGACCCTCCGGAGGCACTCCTGTAGGGTGTTCTGAGCCCCGGACGCATGTGGCCTCTTGGTGGCTCAGAAGAGCCTCTGGACCTGACTGGAACCCAGCTCTGGTTGGGTTTGGAGGATGGGGGCAGGCTGGAAAATTTGAATGAACCCCCTGTAAATAGTGCAGATCTGCTTGTTCTCCCTCTTATTCCTTCAAAAAGCTATCCTTAAAAACTGATAATTTCTCAAGAGGTGCATCTAATGCAGTGCTGGGGACTGCAATCACGCAAAGAGATTAGGGGAGCCCTGTAATCTCTCGAAGCTCTCAGACACATTTGTGGGGCTGTTTGGATCCAGCCTGGTAGCAAGAAAGAAATAGCTATTGGTCCTGGTTCCTAATGTTATGAAGGCACCGCAGTTGCTTTTCATGTATAAAAGAAACCTGTGTTATCAGCTGTTCAGTGTAGTGTTTCTCACAGTGGAAGAGAGTATTCTTGAATGCGTTGCTTTCCCCACATGCTTCAGATGAGACAGGACTATGCAATTAGGGCAGTTTTGAGCAACCTGTGGGAGGAAGCTCCTCTCAGTTCAAGGCCTGTCTTGCTCCAATAAACCAACAGAGCTCCTGTGTTGACAACTGGGATACTACTAGACAGGACATTTTTACCCTGCTTTATTATTTAACAATGTTTGTAACCTGCCTTTCATTTTTGCAAGCAGAGGCCCAAGGTGGCTAACAACAATATAAAGTATGAGGCTTTAATATTGTTGGGGCAGGAAAAGATTTTTTAATTAGCTTTGCATGTCCCCCATTACTGAGTATGGGTTGAGGGGCATCAAGCATGCCCCCATGGGAAATGGACGCTGCCATCCGATCTCTTATTCCCAGGATTGCCTCAGAGCTTCAAAGGTGTTATATTAACTTCTCTCTTTCACTGCCTTTCAAGATTGTGTAACTCGGACCTAGAAGCTACATTGCCACCTTTAGCTGCTACCCATCCTTTCCTGTCCCTTAAGCCCAATACAAGTGTTTCCTCCTTCACTCCTGTCTCCCTTGGAAGTGCTTGTCCAGCCATCTGTCCTGCAGCTCAGTTCTCTTCACAGAGAGGCAGTCTTCCGAAACATGGCTAATACACTGGACTGTGTATGGCTCTTACTTTGGCGGGTTCAATCAAAACAGCACCCTGTGGTTGGTGTGGAGATTGTTAGAGGCACTTGGGCTCCTTTGCTTGCATGTGTACAAAATGTTTAAAGCATCAAACAAAACAGCTCATTCTAACCCCCAGCCAGACAAAAGGTAACTTCCAACTCCTTCCCCTAATGTAAACCAAAGGCTGTAGAGGTGGGAAGGTTGACACAGAGGAAAGGTGCCTCTTGCACAATCTTATACATGGCTTCTCAGAAGCAAGTCCCATTGTGTTCTGTGGGGCTTACTCCCAGGAATGCGTATAAGATGGCAGCCCAGGCAGAGAGAGCAAACAGGCGTTGATGGCACCTTTCCCATTCACCTTCCTCCATTCACTCTTAGGCATTTCCCTGTGTGTTACAACTGCTTCTTGCTCCCTCTTTTCCCCAAGCTTCCCCATCCCTATTCAAAATTCCAACTGATTCGCAGGCCCTCCATAGGCAGGGAAAGGTGCTTTCTGACACAGTTCTGTGCATATCTACTCAGCACAGAAAGTAAACAGCACCTAGATTCCGCCATCATTGGCAAGAGCAGGGTGTTTTCTGCGCTCAGAAGGGCAGCCCTCCGGAGGAAGCTCCTTTTGGCTGGCAAGTGCTGCTGGGATATATGGGGACTTGGGAAGTTTTCCACAGGATGATTGGCAGTGCAGGAGATGGAACAAGCATGGCTTTTGAAGAAAGCTCTGAATTGCAGTGAACACAGGATTTCAAATCCTACATGGGTTGAAACTCAAAGATATGACTCACAGATATAGCTGCATGTTCTGTCTTCATGAGAAGAAATAGCTGCATGTTCTGTCTGGGCCTCAGATTTGCTGGGCAGGTAACCAGGGCTTCTGTCTCTCCATTAATTCATGAAAGTAAGCTGAATATAAGCAATACATTGACTTTTATCTGCTTGAATTTGCTCTTTTACCCCTTTTCCATATTTATAACCACATTTCTAATTTCTTCCACGTCCTTTCCTCTATCATCCTTTTTCATCCAACCTTCCACAATGTTTGTCAAAATTCTTGTTTATTTTTCTTTCTGTTTGTTTAGATATCACACACATGTATATGTGTTGTATTGTTAGTTACACTTTTCACTGGCCAAAGTAAACTTGCAAGCTAAATAAGGGTATGCTATGATAGGCATCCATTTTTGACTTTCATCCATGCTCTGGTCCCTAACCAGACAAATGTGCAAGGTATTTCTGTACTTACTCATTTGCAGAGGTACTTTTTAAAGGTAGGTACTTCAGCAGTTAGTACAGTCTTAGGCTCAAGAAATGACAAATATCCTCTCCTTCTCTGTGGCCAGGTACAAATTTCATCCAAGAATACACGATTCTAATTTTAACAAAAAGAAACATTGGGCTTACTTTCTAATGCAGCATGGTACATCATGTGGGCCGCAAGGCCCTTTTTTGGTAGCCCCAGTAAACCTCGCCACAGCCCCCTGCCTCCTCCCACTTCAGTGGCTTTTCGGTGTCCCTCCTGAGCCTTTTCCATTCTAGCTGAATGCCACTGCAGGGAGATTGAAAAGCCCCGCCCCACCTACCAGCATCTCTGCCTCCTTCAGACAGAGCCTGACAATGTCTTCGGAGGCTCAGAACCTGGAATTAATTGATGGTGACATCACATCACTTCCAATTACATCCACAGCTGTGCAGCCCCCAACTGCCAGAACTTGGACTGCCCTATTCTAGGGGATGAATGGCATCCTGTCATTCTGGAGTGTCTGTACTCAGTCCTGAAGTTACACCTCATTTTCACTACTTTTCATTGAGAGGATTCCTTGGGGCGGGGGGGGTTCCAACTTTCAAGGTCATCTAGAAAGACAGCCAGGGGTTTCATTCTCCATATGTTTTCTCCTATAGTTCTTCTTGTGCAGTTAAAGTTGAATAGGTTATACCTGAGAAAGTTGGAATGTTCTTAGTATCATCCATTTCATGAGCAAAACTGGAAAGGGGGAGGCAGACCCGGGTGGAGGGAGTGCGGCCCTGCAGTTAAGGGATGGAGTTGGGAGCTGTGCTGCCTGGGGCTAACGGGGTAAAGGGATAATGTCCCCTTGCCCCACAGGGAGCTCCAGCTGCCTCCTATCCTGAGTAGGATGCAGCACAGGCCTGCCAGTCTGCCTGCTCCTGCCCAAGTGAGGATTGAGCTGCCCATGGGAAAAACAGGGGATACTTGTCTATGGCCGCTGCAATAATGGGAAGTACAGTTTTTACAGTGCAATCCTATGTACATTGACTTCTGAGTGCTTCTGAGTGTGCTTCTGAGATGTGGGGCTTATTCCCAGGTAAGTGTGCATAGAATTTCAGCCTTGGAGTGTGAGTAAAATTGCCTAAACAAGTTCTTTAGCAGCAGTCCTTACCTAAGCCAAATTGGTGCCTAACGTGGCTCAGATTTGACCATGCCCCTGTTTTTTGTTGCATGTTGCATCAGTGCACACAGCCACCTTTCTGCCTTTTTCACTTTAGCCACCCACTGCATCTTCAGATGGGTCGGATTCTTGGAGCTTTGCTCCCAAACTTCTCTCTATTTGACCAGTATTGAAGACGTATAGGAAGTAGAGGGAGGTGGAAACGCTCATCCTATTTGCTGGGAAGAGATTGCAGCATCACCTTCTTCCTTCTCCATCTTTGCTGCCACTTCCCCCCATCCTCTTCTTGATCATTCTTTAAGGAGAGCAGCTGGGTGAGGCGTGCAAGTAGGTGTGGGTCTTTGCCTACTATCCTGCCCCTCAGTGCAGCTGTTTTGCCCCTGCTTATGGGTAGGGTCAGTTCAGTTTAGCCATATATTTTTGCTCAATGGCGTAGACATTTGTTGCACATTCATAAAGACTAATTGCTTTGTTTCATATCTGAACTTGACAAAAATACTAATAAGAGAAGTTGGTATAAAAATGTAAATATAGTGCATTAATGTACTGTATTTTGTTTACTATCTTGTGCATTGTTTCAATGGAAAGGAACACTTGAAACTGTCAGAAGACCAAATACTGTAGTCAGCTAACTTTATGTTAAGGGCCAGAATGGTAACAAACTGAAGTAATGCTCTTGACCTTGCCACAAATATTGGATTTTATCTGATAAAGTTTTTAGACTTTCTCCTCTGAGTTGACATTTGGTTATCTTGAGATATTCATGTGAACAGGAGCATGCTCTGTCAAAGAATTAACCTTTGTGGTTCTGATATATTCAGTTTTCTAACATGAAAGCATCCTAAATAAAAATGATCCTTTACAGTAATACGTTTATACAGGAGTTAATAACTGATAGTGCATATGAATAGCATGATTTTATCTTCTAATAAGATAAATTCCTTTGTTAATTCCATTGTTTTTTCAATAATTTTGCCATATAGGCATTTCATGGTAGAGATACTGTACTATGTACTATGGTGGATCAGTACTTGAAAATGAAATTGTGTGAGCAGAGTGTGAAGATGAGGGTAAAATTATTAATTAGTGCAAAATAAAAGTGTATGAGGATGCAATCCTAACCAACATTCTAGCACTGGTGTAAGGACAATGCAGCTTCAATTATTCTCATACCTTGAGGAGGTCTCCATGAATGCCCCCCAACTGCAGGATGCAGCACACACCCCATTGGCACAGCTATGCCGGATTTGGAAAATTGGTTAGGATGGCGCCCTGAGTGTCATGTCCCAGTAAACAATCTGCACTATTTTTCTAGATCATTTTGAAATCTTTTACCCAGGAGGTACTTGTTTGCCTCCCACCTCTGGACAATTTAATTCATTGAAATTAAAACAGTTTATCCGACTTCTCATCCTACGAATGAGATTGGAGCAAAGCCTGAAACTTTGGTTGAAGCAACCAGGCCACCTTTGAAACTGAATACTGAAATGGGCAGATGGAATTATGTATTAATGCCTACCTCTTGGCAACAAGAAAAAACATCTTCCAAAATGTAGCAAAAGTAAGATAAGTTTACCAGTGTGAGAAGCAAGCAAGCATGTGACAGGGAATTGTGTTGTATTTGGAGTTTTCTACTTGTGAGCGCATGATATGCTAGACACTTGAGACACATTAAAGTTCTGTGCTAGATGCTTTCCCACTCTCACTTTTCTGTCTGTTTCTTACTATCTTGGCTTAAAACTCTTCCTCCTTATTTTGTAGACACTGCTCTCCTGTTCACTACTTCTTCTCTGTCTTTACGTCTCACCACTGGGCCTCTCTCAGTGTCTGTTTTCCCAACCTCCATCCCAAATTCCAGCTGTATATCTACAACCAATTGGTCAGGTAACTTTGCACTTTTTCAGTGGTAGACTCTTTGATCGAGCATGCTCTGTTCGGTTTTACGTGACTAGGAAACTCTTCCTAAAGATATGCATTTCCCCCCACAAATCTTTCCCTCTCCTGTGTAACATTTAAATCTAACATTATTAAACATGGTGTCTGGCAACCTTCTGCTTCTCTTAGCCAGCTAATGCATAAATCAGTAGTAGGAAGCTAAGCTTCAGGATTAGGCTTTGAATTCAGCTTTATCTTTAAGTACTTAAGTAAAAGATCACCAATTTGAACTTTTTAACTGCACAAGTAAAAATATCATTCAGTTGCAACTTGTCGTTCAGCTGCTTCCACTAACTTTTTCAAACAGATTTGTAAATAAAGTTGGAGCCCTACTTGTGGCCACAGTAGGGGAAACTCCTCTTGCCTAAACAAAGCAACTCCAAATGCTTCATTAAGAACCCAAATCAGAATTTGGAATAGTAATATTAATTAAGCAAATTTGTTTTTTTTCAATGATTTCATTATTTTCAATGAAATAATTTGAAATAAGTTTATGGGTTAAGTTTATGGGTTAGTCATAAAAGATGGAGAAGGCATGGAAACTGATGTGTGGGCAGAGGTGCAGTAAGAGCAGGTGGCCAGCTAAAATAAAGATGTAGGAAGAAGAGACCATAAATTGTGTGTTGTTCTGTTTCACAGCCACTTGACTACTTTGCCCAACCCCTCTTTGACCAACAGAAAACAGTTTCTTAGCAACAACTAAGGGTTTTTTTGGCCTTCATCATACTCACTACATATTTCAAATATTTCCTTTTTTAATCGCAAGCTTTGGGCTTGCTTTTCTAGCTTTTTAAATTATTCTGAGTTTTTGATTTGTTTTTTTTGTTTTTTTAAGAAAATGGGATACAGACAGCTAGATTCTCTATCCCTGTGGAAGGTGATATATGCTTTATAGTAAGCTAGTTTAGTTTGCTGCATTCTCTACATGCAGCAGGAATCTATCCGTCCATTGATTTGCTGGAAATGGGTATGTAGGTGAAGAAGATAAGAATTACAGATCTGAGACTTGAGTTCAAAGACACCAAAAACAGGAACAGGTACTCTTTGGCCACAACTGCTTCTAAGTTGGTGAATGGAGATGACCAGGCCGGGTAATGACATTTTTAGTACAACATACTGGTTTAACCAATAAATGACCAAAACAAATTGTCTCCAACAATAATCATTGCACGACTTTGATGATTGTATTCTTAAAGCTTTGGAACTATAGCCTTCCAGGTAAAGCTTGGCCTGAAAGATTTCATTTGAAGCACAGAGGCTCCTAAACCAGCCTACAGTGCATTTGTGTAGGTCCACTATGTCTCCTTGGAAGTGTGCCAGTCATCAGGGGAATTGTTGATCATTACTCTGGTTTAGGTCATGTGGCTTCTAATTAAACACAAAAGCACCACAAAAGTCACAGAACTAATTATCTTAAATGCAACACAGAAAGTCGCCCAATACATGGTCTAGTCTCAGTTTCACCTAGCTCAGTATTGTTGGTGCTGATGGGCCGCAGCTCTCAGCCCAACCTGAAGATACCAAGGATTAAATCTAGAACCTTCTGCTGCAAAGCACTTCCGCTGAGCTATAGCCTCTCTCTGAATGTCTGCTTCTAAGCTAACTGGGTAACTTTCTTGCAGTCATAATCTTGTATTCTGTTTATCGTTCCGCCTTATTCCTAGGCAGAACAAGGTGGACTTCCTTGGGTGGCAAATCTTAGGATAATTCTTGAAGGGCATTGAATGATGATTACCTCTACAGTCCTTAATACACTTACCTGGGAGTAAGTCCTATTGAGGTCAGTGGAGCTTACTTCTACCTAGACATGTATAGGATTTCAGTGATAGTTTTAATACTATTACTGCCAGCATGGAAAGATGCTGTTAGGTGTTCCGGTGGCTTCAGTACTAAAAGAACTTAAGTTTCCTCTACCGCAGTAGTTCTCAAACTTCTTAGACTGGGACCCACTTTTTTCAAATTGCATTCCTGTTGGGACCCACCAGAAGTGATGTCATTGATCTGGAAATGATGTCATAGCCAGAAGTGACATCATCAAGCAGGAAGTGCCCTTATTGTGACATAATAAAATGACACTCCTGGAATGCAAACCAGCATTCTTGGACTGCAGAAATTGTACAAACATGAAACATCCCTGACAGAAAACAAGATTAGGACAAAACATTATGTAAAAGCACTGAACTAAAAACAAAATTAAAAAAATACCCACTTGAAAATTCAAATTGTTAACATTCACAAAAGGAATATAGAAAGAATAAGGTCTGCAGCTTCCAAGATGGCTGCTCTCAGCTTTCTGTGACCTATCTGACATCAGGTTGTGACCCACCAAGTAGGTCCCAACCCACAGTTTGAGAAACACTGCTCTATGATGTTTATATAATGCTGACTTATCAAATTTTGCCATTGCAAAACAGTCAAGCTTCAGTTTTTCCTCTGTGCTTTTCTTAGTCTCTTTCTCATGGTTGGTAGCGTATTTTAACCAACAATATTTCTATACTGCTTTTCAACACAGCGTGCACAGAGCGGTTTATAGGCAAATAATAAATAATATTTGGGAGTAATTGTTGATTTTTGGAATGAACGTTTGGACTGATGGCGAGGGGTGCATACCATCCCAACACCAGCTTTCTGGAAGGAAAGGGAAAGCTTAATGTATAGTTCCTAAATTAAACTTATTGGTAAGTAAGACCTCCTGAGACAATTATTTAAAGCTGATCTTTCTGATTTTGGAGGTGATTCGCTCTCTTTTTCTAGTAATGCGGTTGAAACAGAAGGATAAATGCTCAGAGTTTTGTGAAGTGGGAAGCATTAGCTATGACACAGGTTAACTTGGTACAGTTCTTGTATTAATGGCGGTAATTGAAAGATGCTTCCATTGTATGGTTTGTCTTGACTTCAAGCATCTTAATAGAGAGTAGGCTATCCTGTTTCCTACCATTGAGGGCAATGGTGACCAAATTCACACTGTTTTGTTTGCCAGGTTCTTGACTAAGCGGGAACAAAAACTGATGCAGCGGCGTCAGCATGCTGAAGAACTGCTGCAGTGGAAGCGCCGTCTAGATGCAGAAGAAGCAGAAATACGTCAGATAGAGAAACAAGCACTGGCTGCCTGGGACAAAGAACTGCTCAAAGCAAAAGCAAACAAAAAGGTGCCAGGAGACCAGAAGTCTGATCAGAAAGGTACAAAGATTCAAGAATATACAGTCAACCCTTGTTACTCATGACCTCTGTACTCACGACCTTGCCTATCCCTGAGGGGCTGTTTAGTGACCTACCCTCACTTCCCATGACCTTTTCCTCCATATCAATGAGGAAAACAGCCCCCTCTGGACTTTCTACTGTATGCCTGCCTCAGTGCTCCAGGGATCAAAAGAAAGCTCCAAAAACAAAGAAAAAGAAGCATTGGCAGCCAGCCAATTCTAGTACTACAGCCAAGGGAGCCACTGCAAATTTCAACCCGTAATGAGTGATGAAAAGCAAAGAGGGAATAATCTCTTGCCTTGATCTGTCTTTGCTTTCCTTTCCTTGTTGCATTTATTCTTTGTTGTCACTCCCTTAGTCGTCCTGGCACTTGCTGCTATGTTTGTTGCTCTCTTCTGTTCCTGGGTTTTTCTGTCCTGCAGAATTCTTTGCAGAGTCTTTTTTTTGGGGGGGGGGGAGGGGGAATTTCTCCTGTGATCTGTGCTATTTCAGGTGAGAGCCAATTTTAATATGACTGCTTCTCATTGTTGTCCTGCACTTTGGGGAGCTTGGAAAACCTAGCAATGTTTTCTCTGTACTGGCAGAGAAAACATTGCCTGAATCTGCTCGTTTTCTGTGGGTGTGTTGCTAATTTTGTGTTAAAGTACTCTGTTATAACAGGTGGAGTGCTTGCAATGCACTGTAATTAAAAAAAAAAAAACCTGCTTGGAAAACCAAGCAATGCTTTCTTTGAATTTATTTTTTCTGTGCTGTACTGCACCTTCATCTGCTCATTTTCTGGTTTTTTTCTTAAAAAATATAGAATATTCTTTTATAGAATATATAAAAGAATATATATAATAAAACAGAATATTACATAGTATATGCAATACAACAACAATATGCAATACTGTATTACAATAGATTTTGGTTCATAATGTCCATAGTGTTTAAGGTGAAGAGGGTCCCCTTGCACCTAATCCCATGTTTCCCATAGGCTCAATAATTCAGTATCTACTAACTAGGTTTTCCAGGAACCTAAATACACTAGGTTTTCCAGGAACCTAACCCTAGCAGATAACAAGGAGTGATTGTGTATAAATTAAGGCCCTATTTGGCAACATGCCAGTTATGGAGGAAAGCCCCATTGTGGTTCACTCTGCAGTGTGAACATGCCATATACATTGCTCCCACACCTCCAGGAAGTGAACTGCCTAACCCTGTGCTTCTGAGACTTTTTGATGTGGGGGGAGGGGGGCTGGCAATTTATTGTCCCCAGTATTCCAGGGCTTGGTACCATAGCTGTGCCATATTATTACTATTGTTTCCTTCCTGGAAATTTGCTGTGGATTGGCAGCCATTGGCTCTTGGACCACCACGTAGAGTAACACTGGCCTAGCCCAGGGCTGGCCTTAGGATATGTGGGGCTCAATTCCACACAGCCAGTATGGGACCCTTTCTCACTTCACACTCCCCCCTCACCCACAGTCAGCTGGTTGCAGGGCTCCCTGCAAAAAAGCACTGGCATTGGCAACAACATGCGCCACTGGATCTTTTACCCGAAGCCAGGACTACAATTCCAAGGGTACTTCACAAGGGAGCATCTTGGCGTTGGGTAGTGTGGTGTAAGGCACCCTGGGAATTACAGTCCTAGCTTTGAGCAAAATGAACCAGTGGAGCTCATTGTGGCTGATGCTGGTGCTTTCTTGCAGGGAACCTCACTTCAAGTTCTGGGGTGAGGGGAGGCTTGTGGGTGTCATTTTGACACTTCCACCTGGGGGCCCACCCTTCTTGCCCCCCTCCAAGTGATGCTCCTGCATGCCTGATGCCCTTGCATGCCAGCCTCTACGTGGAGGTTGTATGCAAGATGCCAACTGCTTACAGCCTGCTCTCCCCACAGGCCCTCCTCCCCCGCCCCAAAATGGGCCCCACTTGGGCAAATTCTCCCAAATTGCTAGCACTGGACTAACCGTGAGTTATGCCATTACACATGATCCTTTGGCGGGCGCTATTCTTTGAAGAGAACCAGTTGTGGGGGGAGATTATCAACCCAGGTTTGGTTTTCTCATAGTTGCTATGTGATTGCTCTTGATCTGTTGGTTGGCTTTGGTACTGTCTCATGCTCTCCCAGTTTTTATACCTTCGTTTATCTGTGATTGTTGGTGGTATTTGTGGGGAGGATGTATGTTAATGTTTGGAATGGCAAGAGGAAGATTTTGACCATCATTCCACTTTTTTAAGAACTATTTTTCCCCTCTCCTGATCTTTCTGGGTATGTGTTTCTCTTTCTGGTTGTAAAGTCAGACAGTGAGAGAAAATGGTAACCAGGCATCAGATAATACCTTTGGGCACAAATACCTTAACATTCAGATAGTATTGTCATTATTCTGGGTATAACTGTTGATGTTACTTATAGCTAGATGGGAAACTTGGCTCTTGGGCTCCTTTGAGTTTCATCCCCAGCTCAGTAAAATGTTGACCTGGTCCAATTCTAATGGTTTTGATCTTTTTGTGGTGTTGGTTGTGTGTCGCCTGACTATCTGTCAGAGCTTAACTGATATGTTTAGAATACGTTATGAGATAAAATTGCATACAGCTTTGATATTGTATAGTTTTTATTAGAATGGGTTTGGCTGTGATCCTAAACACATATAAATGAATTTCATTGAAACTAATAGGAAATACCTTTGCTGTGATGGTGCAAGTACTTGAGCTCAAACAGGTACCATAATCTGGGAAACCGCACGCACGCACACATGCATGCACGCACCTACCTGTGCCACTTCATACAATGTTTATCTTCCTACAGTATGTGGTGTCTGAATGGGAAAAGTGAAACCCAGAAATTCCAAGACATCTCTTAAATGTTCCCAAACATGGTGAAAATACAGTCTTACTGTGGTTTCAGCTCTATTTCTGCAACTGTTGAAATAAGGAGGCATTATCAGTTACCGTTGTTAGTAGGTTTATTGTCAGTAGGTTCACACCTCCAGGACTTGGGACACACACACACACACACACACACACACACACACACACACACACACA
>JAJKFI010000086.1:1290649-1303483 GCA_029204185.1 Lerista edwardsae
ACACACACACACACACACACACACACACACACACACACACACACACAGTATGACATTTATGCTTTCAATGTGGGTGTTACTGCTTACCTCATAAAACATCTTTATACACAGTAGTTGTACCCTACTATTGTAAAGTTATGACATTACAACGTTGAGGCTGGAATCCTGCATAGACATAAGCTTTTGTGAACACACTTCATGGGACTTACTTTTGAGTAAACATGTGTACACTTTAAGCTGCTCTCAGATAAACTGCATTGTTTGTATTTTCAGTTTATAATATTGGCTTATGTGATTCTAATATGGGTTTCTGAAAGTTGGATTTCTTCCCCACCCCTGGGGTAAGGGAGAATAAATGGACCGATGGTAGAGTTTCATGAAGTTGTTCTTGCTTGTCTGACCCAACTTCACTATCTCATCCCAGAGACAGCCAGTGAAGAAGACTCTTCAGTGCCACCTTGTTCTCGCCTAAATAGTGAAAGCTCTGTCCCAGAAGAACTGGGCAGCCTAGCTATTGATTCTGGCCCATCAAAGGTTTCTGAGAATCAGGAGCAATTAGGAAGCCCAGATCCTGATACACTTACTGAAGAAATGGTTTATACACAGGAACTAGCATCTGCTGCCTCGCCTGGAAAACTGGTAAGTGAGCTTGCTTATCACAGTGCTTAGCTACATAAATACTTTCATTTTTGCCATCCTTTAAATATGTGGTTGGCTTGGGCATTGTCCCTGGGCATGCATGTAAGAACAGGCCAAAAAGTGTCCGAAATATTTTCTTCCTTAAATCTGTTTTAGAATATTAACCTTAGGATTCTTGCAACTCTTAGTACAAGCGGCATTTACCTAAAGTAAAAAATAGTGCTTTAATAAAATGTGCAGCACTGAGAACACAACTCTACCTTCCTTTTTAAAATTGATAAAGATAGCAAGATAGCATGCTAATCCTAAACATTTCATTCATGTGTTTGAACTGTCAATGAAAAACGCCAGAGAGATTCCTAAGAAGATAAGTAGAAATAAGTCTCCTTTCTGCCTTGAAAGTTTTTAATTTTGATGTAATAAAAATTTGTGATTTAAAAGTTTATACCAACTTTCGGGGAAACTTGAGCTCTAAGAACTATTCTAGAAATAGCTCCAGCCTTCTAGACATTCTTGCATGAAGCTATAATCCTCTTCTCTCTCCCCATCACATAAAAATCTTCATATCAACATTGGTTTGGCTTATACATCAACATTGGCTGATATTGTACCTACATTGAAAACACCATTCAGCCTTGTGTTTGTTCCTTTTCCACAATTTTTTATTGCATTTTCTTTTCTACATTCACATGAAATTCACCTTTAAAAAAAGTAGCTCAGGTAATCAAATTGTGGGTATCTGGCCACAGGTTGCCCATCTTGTAGGAAATGTGTTTAATGCTCAAAAGCTGCTTTCAAGAAGATAATCTACCTTGAGGCACTTCTTTGCCTTGCTGAATATGGAGAAGTCTTCTCATTTGAAGCTGATGCTGGAACTTGAACTCTGGTGATTAATAAAACAGTAATATAGTATCAACAAATACAAAGCATGCCCTTAAACCAGCCAAAATGTTTTCTACTGAAGGATCTCAGGCATCTCTGTGGCATGTTTAAGTCTATTATGTGCACCAGGAGTGTGAGCATCAGTGTGGCTTCCATTTCCATTTTTCTATTCCTATAAAAGGAGTGTGTGTGACTGTTACAGAAGAATAGGGTTTGTTGACAGGCAAGGAAGGGGGCATGGGGTAGTGGGTAGAAAAGTGTAACATGCAAGAATAATTTGGTCAGAATAGGTTGGGAGGGTGATTGTAACAGGGACAGGTGCCCCTTCCTGTTAGTTAACTTTGTGCATCTGCCCTTTCTGTAACTTTCTCTGATCTTCCTCAGCTAACTTTGTCTTTTGCCTTCTCCCTTTCTTGCTGTCTGCCTTTGATCTTCATTCCTCACAGTTTCTCAAGATCCATTTTTTCTTTCTCCTTACTACTACTTATGAGTTTGCATTAGAACTTTCTATATCCAGTCTAGAACACATCAAGTAGCGTTGATGATGTCCTTGTTGAAGCAAAACCTTGGCTATTTCTTATTAATTGTTTATAGTAAAAAATTGCCAACAGAACTCTTGTAAGGGTTTTAATATCTTGCATCTAAATATTTATGACCCCAGAATGCTTTCCATATATATAATTTGGTAGAAAGTGATAGCATGATTGATATTTTTTAAAGGTGCATTTGCAAGCAGATTATTCTCTTTCCTCTTTGGATAGTCTCTTTCCAAAAGTAGTGCATCACTGTCAAAGCAGGAGTCCATCAAAGGGACTCACAGAAGTGGAGGGCAGCAGCATTTACCTATGAAATCCCAGGATGTATCCTATAGTTGGTCTGATGAGTCTCTATCCATGACCCAGTCAGGTAAGAGAGTGCCAGTTTTACCATTGTATTTCCAATGTGATTTTGTTGCTCAATAGTAAGAATTGTGGATACAGTGGAACCTCATTGTCCACGGAGGATCTGTTCCATGACACCACCACCCCTATGGATACTTAATTTCACAGACAATGAAATCCATAGGGGCCCATGTGTAGCAAACTGGAAGTGCCTGTCAGAAGCATCCAGGAGGCCTTTTGAGTGTGGGGAGGCCATGCACATTTAAGAATGCCTCCCAGACACTTCTGAAAGGCACTTCCGTTTTTTCAGTAAACTGGAAGAAGTTCCAGTCACATCTGGGAGGTCTTCTGAGGCGTGGGGAAATCGCACGTGATCTCTCCGTGCCTCAGATGCAACTGGAAGGCATTTTCCAGTCACGTCTCTGAGGCCCTCCAGCTGAAGGTTTGGCATCCATGGAAAATCTGCAGATACGGAGCCTGCGGATAAGAAGGGCCCATTGGAGTTGTTGAAATGGGCATTGGTTAGTAATATGACTGCATTGATAGTCTTACAGCACAATCTTAGGCTTTTCTGCTCAGAAGTACATCTCATTGAATTTAATGGGATTTACTCCCAGGTAAATGTGTATAGGATTGTATTCTTGGATAAAGAAGTTTGTCTCTTGGGTAGGGGAAGGGACTATATCACTGTAGTTCTCATTGATATTTAGATATACAGTATATGGCACAGTCTTGAGAAATTTGATATTGGTGTTGCATTTATTAGAAGGGAAGGAGGAAATCAGAGTAATCAAAGTATCCTCTTCCTGTGGTATTCCACCACCCATGCTAGTTGTTACAGCATGGTGGTGGAATACCACAGGAAGACATACACAGGAGCAGAGGCTTGGTTAAAGTTTCATAGCAAACACCTTACTCACAGTTCATAGTTGTATACATGCATTATCTGATTATGATCAGAGGCTCTACTAATTTGGAACAGAGAACCCTAGAGCTGTTGCCTTTGGGTGGGATGAGGATGTCTTGACAGGCATGGAACTCTAGCATATCCTTCTACCTTCACTGCTTGCGAAGAGAGATTGTGTGGAAAAGGGAAGGAAAGAAATAGTGTTAAGGACCATACCTCCCATAGGAACCATAGTAGGTGACTAGACATAACACTGCCTTCCAGAATCCTGCAGGCGATATTGCATTCAAATTCCATAATCACATATTTGCATAATCACTGCAGTCACAGCCTGATCCTGTGATGCCGTGCTCCTATAGGAGCAGCAGTGCCAAAATGGCCACTGCTGCTTCCTGCAGGAGCTGCCGGCAGCCGCTAGAGTCTCCTCAAGAGAAAGGGAGTCCCACCCTCCTCCCAGGGCCACTCCTCCCCAAGCCCACCCAGTCTTGCCTTCCCCACACCTTTCCCCTGTGATAACACCACAGTCCAGCAATGTAGCACCCAACCCCACAGCTCAGGCTCACAACCGGCGTTCCCTCCTCAACACATGCGGTAAATGTGCCTTATGGCACATTTACGACACCCGGAGCCAGCAGTACTCTCATACCACTGGTGATAGAGCCCTCAGAATTGGGGTCTCATTTTCATTCATATCGAAAATAAGATAGGGTTAATTTTTTGTACTCCAAAATTAAGGATTGCACCCTTAAATACAGTTCACCAGTTTAGGTCGCACTTACAGGATGGGCAGAAAACATTAGTGCTCTGCCCCAAACAAATGACAAAAGGAAGAGAGGAATGGGAGAGGCAAAAATAAAAAGGAATGAACATAAGCAGATGCAGTGATACATACTTACATGAAGATTAGGGGCTTAAGTAATGAATAAAAAGAATGGGTTTTGAGGAAGGATCCTTCTGAAAGGTGGCACCACATATGTGTGTTAGAATACACTTTAGCCACTAGCATTTTATAGTATACAAGGTATGTAACTTTTTTTAAAGCATTAAAATGTATCATTATCAGAAACTACATCTGATCAAAGTGATATTGAAAGTCGAATCCGGGCTCTGAAGGATGAGTTACGGAAGAGAAAATCTGTTGTCTATCATCTGAAAAAGGAACAGAAGAAGAGGCACAAGGAGAGATTGAAAGCCCAGGAGGCTAGTTTGATCAAACAATTAGAGGTAAGAATAAATATGAAAGATGTATATAGAAACCAAATGGTATGGGGAAATTGTATAGGATGCATCCTTTCTTCTCCGTATCATTGTATCAACCCCACTTCATCGTATCAGCCCAACTGTTTACAGATTAGACAAAAATGATTACGGGGCTAGGGCACCTCCCTTATGAAGGAAGTGTGCCGCGTTTGGGGCTCTTCAGTCTGAAAAAAAGGCACCTGAGGGGGGACATGATTGAGACATATAAAATTATGCACGGGAAGGATAGAGTCAATAGAGGGACGTTCTTTTCCCTCTCTCACAATACCAGGACCAGGGAGCATCTGAAAAGTGAGTGTTGGGAGAGTTAAAACAGATAAAAGGAAATACTTTTTTACCCAGCGGGTAATTCAGCTATGGAACTCCTTGCCGCAGGAGGAGGTGATGGATGCCTTTAAAAGGGGACTGGACAGATTTCTGGAAGAGAAGTCCATCGTGGGCTATAGGCCATGATGGGTTGGGCAACCTCCTTACATTAATAGTAGGCTACTTCAGAATGCCAGGTGCAAAGGAGTGGCAACAGGATGTAACCATCTTGTTGTCTACTGAACTCCCTTAGGCACCTGATGGGCCAGTGTGAGATACAGGAATCTGGACTAGATGGGCCTTTGGCCTGATCCCGTGGGGCTCTTCTCATGTTCTTATATGTTCTTAGATTAGCATTTCCACATTTCTTTTGAAGTTCAGGTCAAATTGAACTGATATAGCTATAAGCTATAGAGCAGTGGTTCCCAACTTGGGGGTCGGGACCCCTAAGGGGGTTGCAAACCAGTTTTCAAGAGGTCATTAAGAGCTTGGGTCAGCCATCTTAAAAAGCTGGACACCATCATTTTGGAAGCTTCATTTTCGCTAGGAAAGAGGCTTCCCCCATTAAACTGTCACTTCTGCAATGCTTGTTGCTACAAGGGAAAATCGCCTTGCTATGGGCTTGATGTGTGTGTATGTGTGTGATGAAGTCTCTCCTGGGTTTCTTTCTAAGCGGGCATGTCACACTTTCCATGTGCATGCCTAGGTGAGTCTCAGCACACAAGGAAGAGGAAAATAGATACTGTGAACACTATCTAAAATTTGGCCTTACCACCTTGATCAGCAATGGCATAGAGAAGCCACAATGAGAACAATATTGTTTTCTGTGCTAAATTAGGGCGCAATCCTAAACAACTTTCCAGTAACAGGGTAAGGGCAATGCAGCTCTGAGATAAGAGAACAAACATTCTCTTAAGGAGGCCTCCATGACTGCCCCCCAACTGCAAGATGCAGCACATGCCCCATTGGCGCAGCTATGTCAGTGCCGGAAAGTTGGTTAAGATGCACCCTAAATCACTGAATTCAAAACTCAAATGTCACTTAGATACAAAGCATTCTAAACATTCTAAAAAGGATGCGTTCTTTCGACTTTCAAAATGTATGATTTATTAAAAACAGCAACTTCCTGCTTAATAACATCACTTCTGGGCCTAGGGAGGTCTCGATAGATTGTCATACCTAAAAAGGGGGTCCCGGTGCAAAAAAAGGTTGAGAACCACAGCTTTAGAGCAACCATTTTCAACCAGTGTGCCATGTATGGTCTGCAGATGTGCCGTGGGAGTTTAAGGGAGTCATGTATCAGTAGGACCACTGGGGGATTTGAGTCCCCACTAGCAGCATAGTATGCCTGGTCAATTGTCAAGACTAATGGTGTGCCTTGATAATTTTAGTGCAATGTCAGCGTCTTGCAAAATAAAGATTGAAAATGCTTTAGAGCAGTGGTTCCCAAAATTGTGGGTCAGGACCAACCAGTGGATCATGAGCCAATTTCAGGTCGATTGTGAAGCACCTACAGCAGCAATACTGAAAATATGGGAAGATGGGCTGCTAGAAAGGGGGAGGTCTGTGTGGTTGTTTTGCTTGTGTCAAGGTTGTAAATAGGCTTTTTTTCCCCTTTCTGATTCACTTTGCTATTGGAAAATGTCTGAGAAATAACCCAACTTATTGCTGCATTCTCAGGAAAGCAGCAGGCTCTGGCTTCACAATGATGGCACTTCCAGCCATGATATCACTTCTGGTGGGTCCCAGACAGATTGTCCTTCTAAAACGTGGGCCCCAGTGCTAAAAAGTTTGAGAACCAGCACTCTAGATAATACTTGTCACAATTATTTGATTACATTGTTCTGGCATAGGAAGGAAGGGAAAAAGTCTGGAATTCTTAATGGATGAGTATACCGTATACACTTGTGTATAAATCAATCTCATGGATAAATCGAGGGTACGGTCTAAGCCAAAAATCATGGAATTTGTTATGCCCTGTGGAAAAGTCGAGAGTAAAACTTAGGAGTATCAGCAATTCTTTGAATTAGATAATTTTGTCTGATTTTCATAGAAACATAGAGTTGGAAGGAATCTACAAGGTCATCTAGTCCAACCCCCTGCCTGTAGCAGGAAATCTCCCTAGAGCATCTCCAGTCTATCAAGCCTCTACTTGAAGGTAGCCAGTGAGGGAGAATCTACCAGCTCCCTCGGCAATCTTTTCCATTGTCGAAGTGCCCTGGTGTTTACCCAACACCAGATTCTGACAAATGATCTATCAGTAATGGTTACTTAAGAACTATACAGTCTACTTATTTATTGAAGTAAAAAGGTTAAAATTATAAGGTGCTTTTAATTATAAGCACCTTATAAACTTATAATTGATGCACCTTATAAAATTATAGAGTGCATCAAGTGTAATCACTATCATGTCAGCAGACATAATCATAGAAATAAAACAGACATGTATACCCAGCGGTGTTATGCTGCTGGAATGCTGGGCGGGACATCCAGGTGATCGACAGCCCGCCTGTTGCGTTCCGGAGCGTTACGCCATTTGCGTAACCAATTACGCCGCTTGCATACGTTACGCAAACGGCGGAACACTGCGGAACGCAACGGGCGGGCTGTCGATCACCCGGATGTCCTGCCCAGCGTTCCGGCAGCATAACACCGCTGTGTATACCTCATAGAGCACAATTACATGCAATGCAATCCTAGGCATGTCTACTCAAATGTAAATTCTACAGTGTTCAAAGGTACTTACTCCTAGGTAAGTGTGCATAGGATTGCAGCCATTCAAGCTACTTGAATTCGACTTACAGGAGCCATTTAAGATTTGCATGCTATACTTGCATGAACAACTATAATGAACGTAATGCAACCAAACTCAAACAAATTAAAATATAACCAAATTAAAACATTGAGAAGATAGCAACTTGAAGCAACAGAATTGAACATAGCATTGAATTGCTATGTGAAAAAACTGGTTTTGAAGTGCAGGATAAAACGAAATAAAACAGCAACATAGCAAGCAACCATTAAAACAGTTGTTCCCAAAAAATTTAGCACTGGGACCCACTTTTGAAAATGACAGCCTATGGGGACCCACCTGAGGGGATGTCATTAGAGACAAAGGGCAAGGCATGCTGGTATAATGAAAGAAGGCACGCAGAATTGTTCAAGGCTAGAACTGATAAAGCATATCTGCCTGGATCAACTGGGGAGCAAAAAAGGAATGCATCTCACCCTGCCAAACTCAGTTTACCTGCTTGGGCTGGCTTCTGCAGGGATGATCCCCTCCCCCGAAGTTGGTTTGTTATGTTCTTGCAAGGAAGAGGCAAAAGTGGCAGGGAACAGTGTGTGTATTTTGCTGCCTCTTCCCTCCAAGATTCTCCTGCTCTGATGTGCGGTAATTGCCCTGAGAGAAGAGCAGCAGGATAAATACACACTGGCTACCCATAAATAAGGTTACCAGATACAAACTGGGACAGAGTGCCTATACCTTTAACCATTGTATAGAATTTTGGCAGGTGCAGCTTTTGAAACCTTTCCATGATGAGCTGCACTTGCCCAAATTCCCTCTTCTATACAAAGGTTAAAAGTATAGGCACTCTGTCCCAGTTTGCATCTGGTAACCCTACCCATAAAGTTTAACCCTGCTCAACCTGCAAGCATCCTGTGCTCCTGCTCATTGACTAGAGTGGAGCCCAGGAGCACCTGGAATTACTTGCAAAAAAAGAACCATGAGAGGAGCAGCTATGGCTGGGAAGCAGAAGGCTGCATGGCCCCATCAAACTTGTTTGAGAGCAGATACACTGGGACAGAAAAGCTGCCCAGTGTAGCCTTGGGAGATGGTGGGGTGAGGGGGGCTGGGGAATAGGAAGAAATGAAACAAGGCACATACAAATGCTCAAGGCTAGGACTGATTAGGCACAAGTGCCTGGATCAACTCGGGAATAATAACAGCCCATTTCTCCCCCCCCCAATAGTTTGCACAGTACCTCAGCACCACAGCCTCCTGGAACAAAAGAGAGTACATGGTGATCTGAAAGCTTGTCCTGAGAAGATCCTGCCGAATAGCTTTCTGTAGCGCAGTTTCGGTTTCCCTAAGGTTCAATATATTTCTCAGTTTAGAGAGAAGGACTTCCTTCTTGAGTGTTTTTGGGGCCTACGTGTATCAGATCAGGACCATTCTGGTGGCGTTGCATTCTTCTTGGCCTGCCCTTTCCAACGCACCATGGCACAACTGCCTATTCATGAGTAAAACATGCAGTATAGCCAGCTGCGTCATCCTCAAATTAAGTTCCGGAACGCTAGGCGGGACTTACCGCTTGATTGACAGGCTGTCCGTGATGTGTCGCTGCCTGCCCGCCCGCTGCGCAGGCTCCCTCCAGTTGGTGCGTCCCTCTGCTGCTTGCCCAGGCACCCGGCGCGCCCCCCAGGCAAGCGGGCACCCCCTCCGAAGCCAGGAGTGCCCGCGCGGTGGGCGGGCAGGCAGCGACATGTCACGGACGGGCAGCCAATCAGGCGGTAAATCCCACCTAGCGTTCCGGAACTTAATTTGAGGATGACACCACTGAGTATAGCTCAGTTTCACCTTCCATAAGACTCCATTCATTTTCCTGGGCTGCTTCTGAGCATGCTCAGAAGGCTCTGCAGCTCCATGGCTTACAAACATAGCCAGAAGCACTCAAACAGCTAAAGCCTTGCTCTACCCACCATGTGACTGAAGGCATTTACCATATTCCTTCTAATATAAGTCAGTCAGGTTTTTCTAGGCAATTTTTAGGCATAAGTCTCTAGACTTATACACAATTGTATATGATAGGTTTACCCAGTGATGTCATGCAGGGGGTACGCAGGGGTATGCGAGTACCGGTTTCTAGGATTACAGCTGGCCCCGCCCATTCACCCACCCACTCATCGACTCCGCCCCCTGCAACATTTGAATTTCCTGCACGTTCGAGTTGCCTGCACGTTCTCAGAGCCAGGAAGGCAGCGAATGGAGCCTTGCCTTGCCTTGCCACTGAAAAATGAGCTGATCTGGGGTTTTGGAACTGTTGGGTCACTTTAACATGATGCCAGGCCTCCTTAACATGTTCTGGGGGTGCTGTGGAATACTGTTGCAACTGTTGGGTCAGTTTAAAATTGTCTGAGGCCTCAAAAAGGGCTTTTTTCATGTCACTTCCTGCCACGACCTCACTTCCGGCTTATGATGTCACTTCCGGTGGGCGGGTCCCGACACGTGCCAATCAAAAGTGAGTACCTGTTGTTAAATCATTTAGATGACACCACTGGTTTTACCTGAACTATAGTAATGTGTTCAGTTGAAAGCATAAGAGTACATTATGACAGGATATAAGCAGTAAAACTAAGGTGTGCCATTTGTACAGTACAGTGAATTCAAAATCAAGCAAAAGAAAATGTTCACAAGAACCCTCTTCCCACCAGAGGAACTTGTTCTACCTGTAGATGGTTGTGTTTCACAGCATAAAATATGACGTTTATAGTCTTTTTAACTGCTTTCATATATCAGACATATGATGAATTTATCAAGAAAACTGAAGCAGAACTGAGTCGGGATCTAGAAGCAACACCTACAGCTAAACCTCAAATTAAAACTCCATCTTCTGCTACTGAGAAACCAAAGATCAAGCCACCTCCACTCCACAGGTAATTAGTTGCTTAAGTCAAGCATCCGTTGGTACATTTATAGGTATACACCAGTTAGCTTAAAAAAAATTCACCCTGTTCCTGAAGTAGAAGATTACCGCATGGGTTGCAGTCTGAAAGTTCTCTGTCATATTTATATAGGTACAGAGATCAAAAAGTGCTGACATTTTTCAAAGACCTTGGCCTGGTAGCAATCCTTTGTCTAGAGTTTGATACCAAGTCGAGTGCATAGTCAAGCTGCATTGTATTACAAAACCAAGACTATTTCTTTTGTGAACAAAATTAAATTTACTTTTCTCTCTGAATCAAGAGAATAGATCTCTGTGACATCATGTAAGAAAAACCTTCATAAAAAAAACCCTGAATGTTAGAATATTGAGGGAGTGGGGGGTAGCAAGTAGGGATGTATAGCCATTGATGAGGTAATCTGAATTTAGGAATTTATGTGGGCTGTTGGATAGAATGTTGATGTTTTTGTGTCTGGTTTCAAACTCTCAGTCAACCAAAGACTCTCTAGCCGCCCAATCCTACGGCCCTGTGGCACCCAGTGGTACAGTGATGCCGAAATGGCCACTGCTGTATCCTGTGGGGCCAGGGCAGCTGCTGGAGTCTCCTTGGGGTAAGGGTACATCTGCTCCCCTTATCCTTTGTCAAGATCTGCAGTTGTCAATGGTCTCCTTGGATTTGCAACCGCTCTTTAGCTGTGCAGAACCAAGGAGATCCATCTTGGCCTTTCAGGCACGTGAAGGGGTCATATAATTCGGTGGCAGACTCTGCTGCCATCCCCACCCCCTTTTGGGCCTGATTTTACCCCCAGTCTGCCTATCTCTGCCCATTTCTGCCCTCCCACTTCCCTCCTGCCTATCAGGGCAACTTACCAGCAGGCGCCCCCACAGTGTGCCTTCCTGGTGCTGAGGCATTGCACGGACTGTCAGTAATTCAATGTGCCAATGTGCCTTACAATAGTCCCATCAATAGCAGTTGCTGAGGCAGTGCGCCTGCCACCGGCCTGCCCCAGCATAGAATTGGGACCAAAGTCTACTGTATCTGTGGCTGTCTCTGGTTTCAGGATTAAAAGGATAGAATTAATGCAAGTTCGGCCCAAGTTAGATCACACCTGAGGCCATATTTGAATTCCACCCCATCTCTGGTTTGCTTTATGCCCTTGGCTACCTTCTCCTCCACTGAACTGGCTCCCCCGCCCAGTTTAGAGGAACTGATGGACCAGGACAGGAGGCAATAGCAGGATAATAGTGGGAAACCCTGTTAGCAGCAATCTCTTCCAGCTTTGCTGCCTCTGTCTTTAGCAATGAAGGCACTCACTATCTCTTTTTACCTTTTTCTTTTTCATCTTTGTTTTACAGCTTTGAAATAGTGCAGCAAAGCTGCTGGAACAAGGAAGAGAGGATAAGTACCACCCCACTTCAAAAAAAAATTTTCTTTGGGGGAAATGGAATGGTGCTTCTCCCAGCTTCCTTGTTCCAGACCTGGTCTGATGCTCTGTTTCAAAACACAGAGTGGCAGAGGAAGGCTGGAAGTTGTAAGGGCCAAATGAGGGCAAGGACAGGTGGTTGTGGAGATTCAGTGGGTGCAGGATACTGTCTGATCCCATCTTTCACCTGAGATGATTCAGCCCACCTCAACACATGGATGAGCTGGCCCTGAGTTAATATTAAAAATATTATGAAATTATATTATGATCTCAGTTCTTTTATCTTCTGTTTTCTGTGGGTTTCTCTATGGTGTACCATAATTTCAGCATCTATAATGACTTTACTGTTTTTTAAGGTCTGAACCCACAAAAAGTTGGAAATCACTAACTGATTCTGAACGTTCCAGAGGGTCCTTGGAGTCCATTGCAGAGCATGTCGGTATGTAGTTGGAGAAAAGAAATGCTGAAGGAGTCCCGTATTTAAGGAGCCTGAGTAAAGCTAGACCCCCAAAAAGAAAAACACCTGAGCTGAAGGATTCACTCTCCTTTTGCACTATAATTTTTGAATAATGTAAATTAAATGTTTGCCTTTAGCTTTTAGAATTCTGTTTTCTTTCTTTTCAGAAAATGAGTTTCTCAGATGCCAAGAAAAAGGAGATTATGTTCAATCAGAGTTGGAATTTTTAAAATATATTGGACACATTTTCTACCATTTCTTGCAGGGGCGGACCTAGTCAAAATGGTGCCCATGGCACGCCCCCACGGGAGCCCAGGTCTACCCATCGGAAGCAGCCGCGGGTAGACCTGGACTCCGTACAGGGAGAAAATGTTGCATTAGAAAATGAGCACAAGATTAAAATAACAAATAATAA
>JAJKFI010000086.1:1303493-1320699 GCA_029204185.1 Lerista edwardsae
TTATAATAAAATTATAACAAATAATTGAAATGTTTTCAGTTTCCCCACCATATCATTGTTGCTATCCTGTTGAAATAAACTATTTTTATTAGGAAGTGACAGATGAAAAAATTTGAAAGGGTATAGTAGGACATTAAAGGCATTGAAGTATGAGGCATGTGCCCTCTTATGCTTGTAAAAAATTCATTAACCTGATTTTGTGGTCAAATAAACTTCAATTAAAGGGTCAGTTTAAAACTTAGCATAACAGTGTTTAATGTAAAACACTACTTAATAAATAGGGAATTTTGTTAAGTGGGTTTTAGTGTAAGGATGCAACTGTACCCATATCTGAGATTGTGCTAGAACGCTCTAGTTGATTCTTATTGGATTACACATCCATGCATCTTTCCTTCTCTCAGAACATCTGAATATAAACAAAAATATCCTGAATGGTTAACACCTCATGATCTTAACATGCTGCTTTAAGATAGTTATAATGCTAAATATAAATTTTCACTTCCATTTAATAACCTTAAACATGGAACATTTCATTTTTTTTCCATGCATTCTGACTGAACCCATGCTCTTGTCATTGAAACCTTCAAATTTTAGTGTAGTGAACTTTTTAAGGAAAGTCAGAATTAAAATGAAAAAGAAAAATCAATCCCTTTTTTTTTTTGAAGAATATATGTGGAGTGACACAGGATAGAGAAAAGTTTTTATCATATTTTTAAGAACATAAGAAGAGCCCTGCTGGATTAGGCCAAGGGCCCATGTAGCCCAGCTTCCTGAATTTCACAGTGGACTATCAGACTCCTCTGAGAGCACATGGACAACAAAATACCTATATCCTTTAGCCACTCCATTGCATCTGGCATTCAAAGATAAGCTATCTTTAAAACCCAGAGATTGCATATAGTAATCATGACCTGTAACCTGTGATGAACTTCTCCTTCATAAATTTGTCCAATCCCCTTTTAAAGGCATCTAGGCTAGGTGCCATCACAACATCCTGTGATAAGGAGTTTTACAGACTGATTATGTGCTGGGCTTGTCTGTCTTTGTAAACCATTTTGAGATATGTTTTGGCTCCAGATGTATAAATCTGCAGTCCTATACGTTCTACCAAATTCGCATTCCTGGAACCCTCGTGGATTAACCCTTAGCATAACATAACCCTACATGACATAGCATATAGCTTAATTGAGCTACGCAAGCCCCTTCACCACGACAAGACAGTGATCCATGAAGGGAGCACTTTATTTTAATGCTTTAGAAGGCATTAAAAACTTCACTTCTGTTTCTTGCCAAAAACTGGAAGTAGCTTTTTTGGCTACTTCAGAACGGCCATTCTGAGCCCCACCAAGGCCATGGGTAGATGCACACAGGCTCGGTGGACCTCAAAAAAACTTCTGGACCTGACCAGTTTATAGCTCCAGTTGGGTTCAAAGGGTTCGGGGCAAGGCCCAATCTGGCAGGTTGGAACCCGCGATGAAGCAAATTCATGTGTTCCAAATCCATGGATAATTAGGCTGGAGTGTACTTCTGAGTAGAAATGCACAGGATTGTTCTGTGAGTATTAAATTGGCATTTTCACATGTACTTTTATTATTTACACTTGAGCTAGTTGTCAGTCCTGTTTAGCCTTGTTATTAATAGTTGCACCTTTTCCATTATAATGCAGGCATTCTTAATTGCTTTAATAAGATTAATATATTTAAAATTAATAAGTAATGTAATTAATATATTAAAATAATAAATTTAATTTAATAGATTAAATTAATAACTGATTGTGAACTGCGTTTTGTTGAAAAGTGATATATAAATATACTTAAATATTGTGGAAAATGATTCAATATTTTGTTTTGAAATATTGTTTTGTTTGTTGGTTTTTCTTCCTTTTAAGATGCTTTTTCTCAATCTGAGAGACCTATGCCGTCATACTCCAAGAAATTCATTGAGGCAGAGATTCGGACAGAGGAGCATTGCCGAACTCCATCTCCACTTCTCAAGGCACCAAGGAAAACTAGAGCAGAATCTGGTGATTCATTGGATAGTTTGCCTTCATCTGCTCTTTTCATAGACATAGGAGATACTAATAAAACACCCCATCTTCCATCAAACAAGTTTGAAGAAGCAACAAGTTATGATTCTCATGTTTCAGCTAACAAATCTGTGTTACAAGAAGAGATGGATTCTGTAAAATCAGAAGAATTGGAGGCTGAAGTAGCTGATAAGGCTTTTGAAAGACTGGATACTTCTGTGCTTTTCATAGAACAAAAGAGTTCACCTCCGGCCACTCTAAAGGCAGATGTCTCTCCAGAGGCTGATCAATTAAAAAAGAAGCAGATTGGCTTGGCTGTTGAACAGGATAGAAAGGAGATGTCAGAAGAAGGATACAAGGATGAAGAAAGTGCCATAGCAGTCAAGTCCTCTTATAGACTGGGCAAAGAGTTATTGAAAGGCGATTCCTCACTTTCTGAACAAAATTTAATTTTCAAAGAGCTATCATATTCTAATGATTTTGAAAGTTCTAACTCAAAAAAAGATACATTGAAAGATAGGGCACCTTCTACTGAATATTGCAAAGATGATTTGGACATATCTGCATTGTCTCTTGGTAAAAGTCCTAGATCACAAGGAGGGAAATTGTGGCATATAAAAACTTCTAGGAACAAATCTAGTAGTATTGGAAGTGACAGTGAAATAAGTGAATGTCTTGATGACAAATCTTTGTCTGTAGCTGATGGTAGTCATTCAGAGAGGTTATTAGAACTTAAGTCTCCAACAGAACTTTTGAAAAGTGAAGAGCGCAGTGATATGGAGAAAGTACCAGCTGATGTTGATTCATCACTTTGGACTTCTAGTGCCAAGAGAGAAGAAGGAGAAGATGGTCTGTTAGATTTCAGCATTGGTGACCGAGTCCTTGTCAGTAATGTCCAGCCTGGGACTCTGAGATTCAAGGGCCAAACAAGTTTTGCTAAAGGTCTGTGGGCTGGTGTGGAGTTGGACAAGCCTGAAGGAAACAATAATGGCACTTACAATGGCATTACATATTTTGATTGTAAAGAAAAACATGGTATTTTTGCTCCTCCACATAAAATCTCACAAATTTCAGAGAGTTTTGATGATTACATGGACATAAATGAAGACTCTGTCTGCAAACACAAGCTAGATCATCACCACCACAAAGCAGATCAAAAAGGCAGCAAGAGTCATAAAGAAGAAGATGATGCAGAAAACAATACGAATGAGAAATGGCCCCCAGATAAGTCTCAAAGAAACACATCTGTTTTAGAGGGCTCTCTCGCAGGTGGCGATTATGTAAAAGTCACTGCCCAAATAAATCAAGTGGCAACAGTTGCTGCTGCTGTTGAAGAAAAGCTTGCTCAAGAACAGGACGTGATTGATTCCCTGAAGACTTCTGTAGATGACAACAGCATCTTATCTGCCTCCATTTCTGATGCCTCTAGAGAGGCTTCTGCAGTTGCCGTAGAAGGGCCCCTGGACAGCATCTTCCCTGAGAAATGGAAGCAGCCCTCTTGGCAAGAATATACTGAAAAGTCAGATAGCCTTGCTCCTAGAGTTTTGGAGAAGCCTGCAACTCCACTCCTGGACTTGCTGTCAAAAGAGAGAAGCCAGTTAGAAGCACAACTCAGACTCCCATCCCAAGAACAGGAAGAGCTAAAAGATCAAGAGGAAAAGGTTGGTTTGCTGACTGACAGTCTCCTACAGGCTTTTGTGAAGGACACAGTCCATCAGCTGCAACAAATTAAAAAGGTCAGGAATGAGAAAATCCAGGTCAGCAATCAAGAACTATGTACTGTCCAAGAGAAGAAGTTGGCAGCTGGTAACCTGCAAAGCATTTTAATAATCTCTGAATTGGATGATGGAGAAGAAGTTTCCTCCCCAGATATGTGTCCCAGGCCTGTAAGTACAGTGTCTTAGAACAACTTCAAAAACAAATATTGTAGAAATGGGTCAGTTATGAACTCCTGTAGCAGCCTCTTGGGTACACCTTCCATTGTGATATATAATAGAACGTTTTGTGGAATGTGTATATACAGTATATTGATGTAGAAAACATTGTCTAAGATCCAAAGAGCTGCTTAAGCTCGCATAAGGGACTTGTGCTAGCTCAGTAGAATTCTTTTTTAAATCCTTTGGGCACAGGTTGGTGGGCTTCTTTCCTTCTAATTAAGTAAAATGAATATTTTTGCTGCTGTGAGGGCACAGAGAGTCCATTCACGTTGACTAGGTGTTAATACAAGGTATAATATTCATTTTTAATGTATTGACTTTTTCCCATAGGGACATGCTAAGGGTTGCCATTTGTCAAGTAATGAGATACTTGTCAAATAATGAGATCCAATGAGATATCATGCGTCATCAAAGTTCAATTTAATCAACTGCTTGATATCTCTAGGAATTAGAGTTCCTAGATATTTGATAAAATTGGGACACCTTCAGATTTCCATGAACTAAATATATCTTGCAAAATACTGTGCCCAAGAGGCATTACTTTGGATTTGCTCCAGCTGATGGTATATCCAGAGATATTATCAAAAACATTGATAAATTTCAGTAATTCAGGTATAGACTCAAGGGGATCCACAACAAACATTCATTGATATACATAATAATTTTATGGTCATTACTATTATATTGAACTCCCCAAATTTTGGGATTTTGCCTAATTGCACAAGCTAATGGCTCTAAACAAAAATCAGAAATTAGAGGGGAAAGTGGATAACCCTGTCTAGTCTAAATGGGACAAATACCCATTTATTAATATTTGTGATGTAGGCTCCGAATATAGTATTTGAATTCATTGCAAAAATTCTTAAGGTATTCCGAATTTCATAAGAGTAAATAAGATAAATTTTCAGTGTACCATATCAAAGGCTTTATCAGCATTCAGTGAGAGAATAGCTGTCTGATGGGCCTCTTTAAATTCTAAAACTGATCAGGTCCATTAAGAGTCTTAAATTATTGACCCCTTGCCGTTCATGTATAAATCCTACCTGGTCGGGATGAACAAGAGTTTTAATCAATCAATCAGCAATATATATATATACCACTTTTCAACACAAAATTCACAAAGTGTTTTACAGGCATATAAACAGGCAAATAAAGTAAGCCCAGTATTGGATGAATGATACCTAGTTTTAACCTTTTCTTTTATTCTAAAAGTATATTTTGATATATGTATAAAATTATATTAATGTAGGTGTTTCTGATACGAATAAAGAAAGGCAAATAATAATAATAATGATCTGCTGCAATCTATTGGCCAACACAGTAGATAGAATTTTCACATCTACATTCATTAACAATATAGGATGATAATTAGCACAGTCAGTGTGGTTTTTATCTGGTTTTGGAATAAGTGTAATGTACGCTTCCGCTACAGAAGAAGGTAAAAAGCCTGTTGCAAAAATCTCATAAAATAAAAGCGGCAGTGGAGCCCGGATATCAGAAAACATCCTATACCATTTCATGGGAAATCCATCAGGGCCTTATGATCTACCTGTACAGAGTTTAAAAACAGTAACCTTGATTTCCTCCAATTTCAATGGTTCAGCCGGAAAGTGATGTTGGTCCTCATTTAACCCAGGCAACCTCAAATTTGGCAACCAAACCTTTCCATATTCTCCGAAATGCCTTTTCACATCTATGCAATTTGCAGCACAATCCAATGCTGCCCATCATGTCAACACAATGTCATAGTGTTGACCCGGGGGCGCCAATTGAGCTACGCGAGCCCCATCGCCACAACAAGGCAATGATCCATGAAGGGGAATGGATTAAATTTTTTAAAAATTGTTTCATTACTTGTCATTAAATTTTTTAAAAAATTGTTTCATTACTTGTCATACACATAAAGTTGTCACCATTTAAGGAGGAGATGTCAAGATGCCATGGTTTAAATACCTTAGCTTCACCCGAAATTGTGAAAGATATTGAAATTGGAATGGTAATACAGCAAGATCAATATCAGTTTTGCATAACCTTGGATTAAAAAAGACTTAAAGGAAAATAGTCTATTCTGGAACATGTATGGTGGACCGAGGAAGGGTATTCTTTGTATGAAGGATGCAGTGCACACCACGAGTCTCTCAAACCCAGATCTTCAATTTCTTCACTATAAACCCAGATCTTCACTATATAGCTCAGTAGAATTCCTTTTCATTTAAAGTATTTTATGTACCACCTTTCGGTCGAAAAGGCTTTCCAGCACTTATGAATTTTAAAAAAGTGAATAAAACATCACACTTTCTGGGATGTTTCAAAAGCAGTTTGCTATTCTGGGGGAAGTAGATGGCAGGCAACTGCTATTTTAAAAACATGCCTAATGCTTTCCTTGGCCTCATGGATCTAGCTCAACTTCCATAGACTTTAGTAAGACTCATATAGCAATAAATCTTATACAACTCCTATTGAATTATGGAGGGGGTTATCCAGCCTCTACTGTTAATTATTTAAATGTGAATTATATCACAGGCAAAATTTAATGTTATGCTGAGAAGTAATACCTTATTTATTTTTGAAACAGGAAAGCCCTGTGTTTGGTGCCAGTGGGCAAGAAGAGCTTGCCAAGAGACTGGCAGAGCTGGAGCTTAGCCGCGAGTTCCTGAGTGTATTGGGAGATGACCAAGACTGGTTTGATGAGGACTTTGGACTCGGTTCTCGTAAGCTTCCTCAGAAGCAAGCTGAAGAATCAGCTGTGCTGCCCAAAATGGAGCCCCCCAAGATGCCCCCTAAGCCATTTGAAGAGCCCTTGGCTGTACCACACACTGCAGGGGAAGTGGAGGCCCTGGTGCATGTAGCAGCTGAGGAACTATGGAAGTGCAAAGAGCTGGGGCATGATCTTCAAGCTATCAACCTTCCTAGAGACCTGAGTGATTCTCCTAAAGATGATGGCATTGAAGCCATTAGCAAACACATCTATAAACAGGTACATTTATGGGGACTGTTGTTCTCATCCATCAGTTGAAATCATCTGAAACTTGTAGTGGACCTTCTTGTGGTTTGTTTGAAGAATTTCTACCCTAGCGTTCTCCCTGTAAGTGCACTCATATGATTAGGAGAAAAGCTGCAAGTTTGGCATTCCCAAATATAACAAAGGATGATACCTTGGCTAATATTAATTACTTGTGTTCCCAAGTCTGGCAACAAGCAGGCAAAGAAGAGATGGGGAGAAAGGTGATGTGCTTTCTGGTGCATCAAAGAAGTCATTAGGAAAGATGAAACCCTTTTGGAAAAAAAATTTGAATTCTCTATTGGCCTGCAGCATGATTAGTATGTGTTGGTTGGGAAAGGTAAATCTTGAAAAACTCTGTATGTGTGCTTGAGAAGGAGAAATTATAATTTCTACCTGTACTTCATCTGAGAGATTTGCCTTTCAATTTGAGAACCATGGCCCCAAAATAGCATATAGGCGGAATTGAAATTCATAGACTTTACAATGAAATATCTCTGTTGTAGATAGAGGTAATCAGAAGTTAATTTTTTGCCCACCACTAACTTTTCAACATTACTTTTGTTTGCCAAGGCTGTATTTGACTTAACAAAAGAGATATTTGGGGAAATCTTTGCAGAAGATCCCAATTTGAATCAACCCATGTGGATGAAACCTTGTAGGATCACTTCTGCATATTTCCGTCGAGTAAAAGATCCAAGTGACCTTGAGGAGGTCAAGGTAGGAATGAGCTGTTAACTTGGCACAAAACATATGAAGGTGGAATATCTTTTTATCTAGAGTGCTTGATGCAAAATTTGATATTTGTCTGAAAATTATAATTGATGGTAACAAATACTGACTTCCCCCTTCTGTTTCTTCTTGTCTGGATTTAATGTCTTATTGCTGAATTACCTATCATAGATCAGATACAGGACTAGAATCTATGCAGAAGATCCCTGCTGATATTGCTGATACTGTTTGCAAGGATTAGGCCACTCAGAGTGGGATGATGAATCCTTGCTTAAGCATCACTTTAATTCTAACAAACTAGAATTAAGAAGCTTAATGCTTGCTAACCTCTGCAACTTCCATAGATTTTCCCACAGATAGGAACAGAAATGCTTGGTTAACATGGAAAAACCACCATGGTAACAGTCTTTTCCAGCTTGAACAAATCGTGGCTCTTCCCTTTTGCTGAAGCTCTTGGGTTGGGTCATAGTCAGAAACCTGCCCCATTCCTATACCTGCCATGAATCAGAGTATATCTGGTGTGATGTGAAAATTGGAGTGCTGCTTTTAGAATTCAGAGATCTTCTTCCAAAAAAATGCTAAATAAACTTTTCAGAGCTGTTAGTCATCAAAATATCTGACTTGTAGAAGTGCTGATGATGAAGAGGAATGCATACTATACTTTAATTCCCCCTTCCAATCAGAGATGGAGCCCCAAGTGTGCCCATGGCAGGGTGACGAAACCGTGCCCCCAGCACATCGCCCTGCCCCCATGCGTTGCCTCGCCATGCCTCCCTGCGCCCGGAATAGCTCCATTTTGGAGCAGAACAGACACGAGGGAGGGCAGGAGGGCCAGACAGCACGCGGTTAGTCCGCGCAATGGCACCCCACCGCTGCCAGCGCCCATGGCTCGTGCCACCCTGAGCTACACCCTTCCTCTGCCTCTGCTTCCAATCTCCCTTTTTAGCAAAACTGCATCTTTAGCAATTTGCCCAAAGTTGTAGAATTAGAGCAGAAAAAATTTTGTAGATTTTGTGTAGACATTTGTAGACATTTGGACATTTGTAGACATGTGGAGCTGTGGCAGTTTCCAAGCAATGCAAAGATGAAACATTGTTAACCACAGCTGGAGCAGGAGCAATGGATGACCTCTCTCTGGATTGGCCAGTAGCACTTCTGTATACTTTCTCTCTTCTCATCTGTTTTCACGAGTCATCTTTACTATCAAAGAGCATAGGACACAGACAATCTCCATGGCTCAAGTAGTAAATGTAGAGACTGACAAACCTGGATCACCTCTTGCAGGAGGCTTTCTGCTGCTTGCATTCTTGCTCAGCAAGATGGCTTTCATGGAAGCAGTGTGTTGAAGTTGATTCATAAAAGGTCCTGTACATCAAGCTACCTTCCAGCTAGAGGTTCACCAGTAAGGCCTATGATTGCAGGAAGTCTAACAGAACCTCAGCCCACAACTAGTTGAGAGTCTTTTATTCATGAACCTGAACTGAAGCTTAACCCTAAACATTCTTGGTTGCCTCTTATCTATGACTGCTTGTATAGAAAGGATCCTGTAAACAAGATAGAATTCCCTCAAATACGTTTACATTCATTCCTGTCTAATTTTCCCTAGAACTTCATAACAACTGAGGTGCTAAAGCTGTTAAATTTGAAAAAAGAACTGAACAACAAAACAGACTGGCAGAAAATGATGAAATTTGGGCGCAAGAAACGTGACAGAGTCGATCATATACTGGTCAGTAAATTTTTGTTTAAAATTTGCTTTGTATCCAGAAATTAGTAGATCTCCTGCAAAAAGTTGAGAATGCATTTACTTACCAATTTCCTTGTTGTGCTGGTCTGTAGAAATCATAGGCATGATTCAACCAAAGTTAAGCACTTCTAAGTATTTATCACTGTGGGATACATTTAAGATTTTATTGGAGTGTTAACCACTGGCTGTGGTTAATATGAACATGAATAGCAAGGACTATAATTATTTGAATTTGAAGGAAAAATGGTAGTTTGTAGAGGTTGAAAGGAGTAAAGAGGTTTCCCCACAACCGAATGGTCTAGTCATGACTGACTTTAGGGGGTTAGGTGGTGCTCACCTAAGCTTTTAAGCCGAAGAGCTAGCGTTCGTCTGAGGTCAGTTTCCGTGGTCATCTGGCCAGTATGACTGTTTGCCAAAGCACATGGAACACTGTTTACCTTCCCACCAAAGTGGTACCTATTTATCTACTCGCATTTTTACGTGCTTTTGAATTGCTAGGTTGGCAGGAGCTGGGACAAGCGACTGGAGCTCACTCTGTCACGTGGTCTCGAACTGGCAACCTTGCGGTCAGCAAGCTCAACAGCTCAGCGGTTTAACCCGCAGTGCCAACACATCCCTTAGAAAGGAGTACTTTATCTTAAATAGATATGATATATAATGATGCACTGTGGTGCTATGTTGCATCATCAGTGGTGCTGTGTTGTTTCATTATGTGCACAGAAGGGACAGAACTTACAGAAAACAAGTGGCATAACTTTTAAAATGCTCAGTTCTTGACAAGAGAAGAGAGTAATTTCCGTCAAATGATGGCAACACTGTAGCCAAGCTAAAAGTCCTCATTTTATGCAATGAGATGCAATGAGTGTTGTCCTTTGTAGGTGTTGCATCATTTTCAAGTTTTGATTTTAATCCACCAAATCACTAGCAACTTTGCTGTTTACCTACTTTCCGGTAAATTGTCCTTGAAACAGTAAAAACAGCTATAGGCTATTTCAAGAGTAATTACCTACTTGTTTAGATGTGCATTTAATATAGTGATGTTCTAATTTTCCACTTCTGTCCCTTCTACATTTTAAGGTCCAGGAACTGCATGAGGAAGAAGCCCAGTGGGTGAACTATGATGAGGATGAGCTATATGTGAAGATGCAACTGGCAGATGGCATTTTTGAGGCCTTAATTAGAGAAACTATTGATATTCTTAATCAGATCAACGAAAAACAGGAGAGACTGCTGCCTCTGTGTGATAACCAAGCTATACCATTGTCATAGCAATTCTGCTTCTGGAAAACAGTATGTTTGGCTGAGAAGTTATAGAACATGGTATTGCACCACTCCCCATGCTACCTTTTGGAGACTTTACACTGGATTTGTTCCATACAGATTTTTTTCCCAATTCACCATGAAGAATAGCAGGTGGCATCTGGTTTTGTGGCAGCCTTGTTACAGGGACAGTGCATTTCAAACAGGTTTTTTAAATAGTTGGGTTGAAGCACCAGATAACCCTGCATTGGAAATTTAAGTCATTAGTAAACCTTGTTCTTCATTTTAATAACTGCTGTTCTAGTCTGTTTCTAATTGTAACTTTAACTATCTTATTGATTTAACTTGCAGCCTAAACATGATCTCACTCCTGGTTTGTTCATTTCTTTTCCATCTTTCTGGGTCAAACTGTGGCTCTCAGCAGTGTCTTTAGCATAATGCAAACAAAGCCGAAGGACTTCTGCTCTATGTTCAGCTAAAGATTTTCTGCTGCTGCTTTGGGGCAGAATGAAAGCCTGGCACAAAAAGATTAATCTTGAGTGAATTTTCCTACTATTCCACTGTATTCATTCTTCCCACCAGCTGGCCCAAAGTAAATTGGGTACTCAGGATTCTCTCAGGCACTTAACACATGACAGATGGGAAAAAAATGTGCTTGCTAAATGGCTTTTTATTCCTTTACTTTTCTCCCTTGTTTACCACCCTACCTTAATGTATTGGTGGGGCAATTACTTGAACATTAGAGTTAAGAGTGTATGCACCAAAGAGAGTGATGCTCAGTGCTCCACTCTGGGCTTGTTTTGTATGCATGTGGAATTTCTTTAACTTATTTTATAACTTGTATGTTAGGAATATGTGTCTAATGCTACACTGGTTGCACTACCATAGGATTTAACACAAAAGGTGTCTGTAATAGGACTGTATCTGTCCTATAAACCTAGCAATCCATACTCTGTGCAAAAATTCCATCTCAGAGCAACAAAGGAAATCTCCAATGACAACAACTACCCCCAAAAACCCCACATAACCCAAACTCATGTTTTCCACTGAAGGGTAAAATAGGGTGTGTGTAGAGGCACAATATGTGAAGCTTTTGGGCTTGCCAAAGGGATGAAATGGAATGCGTAAACTCCTCTTTCCCTCTCCTGTCCCCCTTCCATTTCCCTCAGATGGTTCTTCAGTGTGGTTCTTCTGCACAGCCAGTCAGATATAATATGGAGGTCTGATCATACTGCCCAACCCCTTCGTGTTTCTGCAAGGGAACACAAATAGGCTTGAATGTTGATGCCTTAATTTGAAATCTGGTTTACTGGACCCAACACATTATACCAGAGCAGATTCAAAATACCTTAAACTGTCTTAGTGTGGGAAGAAGGCACTCTTAAGACTATGTGAACCAAGAAATGCCCATGGGATGAGTTAAAACCTTTTCCCTTTTATCTTATATTGTTTCTTGGGCTTCCGATGAGCATGCCTCTGCCAATACTCCTTTAGTAGACTCTTCTTTTGAAATTTTTTGGTGATTTATTTGCCTTTTGCACAATGACACACAACCAAGGTAGTTCCTCACATCCAGCGACTGCACAGAGGACATGGTTGGTATGGCATTGCCAGGATCTTATTTTTAAGCTTGTAATGGCCGGTCTTACCTACAAGTACTAAAGAAACAAAATGACAGAGAAGCGTTTGTGTATATACAAATACCCAGAATGTATACCTGTTCACATTTTTCTCCTTACAGAGTAAGAACCAGGTGCCAACTTAAAAGAAAAAAAGCTGTTAGAGCAAGTTGCTGATATGATTTGTGTCTCTATTCACACTGAACCTCCGAGCTGTCTCAGTGCATTTTTAATTGCTAAACGAAAGCTGCTTTTTTACATGCCTAATGCCATTTATAACACTGTCTTAGTTTTTACCATTTCTGGGCCAGCCATGTTTTTTAACAGCCAAAATAAATTGTTTGAACCGGGGGAGGGAACCCCTGTGAAACTGGGAGCTGCATAGCCATTTCTGAATAGCAATAGTAGCAATAGCACATTTGAAAGCTCTTGCCGTACTGATGGCTGCTGAACATAGCATCAACCATCAGGTTGCAGCCTTTCCACAGTACTATGCAGCAACAACCAACATACAAATAGAAGACTGTTCTACAGGTGTTGAGATTATTCTTGTAGGGTCCGTAGTACAGAGATTGAAAAGTCAGTCTTGTTGCAAACACAGGGTGTGAAAGCATATTGGGAGAATACATTCAAATACCTCTTGCGTGCCCTGAGAGAGGCATCTATATTTGCATTTGTGTGGCAATGTCTAGTACATTTTAACACATGCCTTTGTCTCCCAAAGACTCGTGAAATTGTTCATCTGTGAGTGAGATGTGTGTTCTTTTCAGAATACTTCTTCTTGTCCATGCAGGTGGGAGTGACCGCCCTCTATTTTAGCAGAGAGGCCTTTAATCTGGAACTTACTGGCAACTATGGAAACATTTCCCTTTTCACACCATAGTTCAGGATGAATTGTTGAAACAGCACAGAGGAGTCTAAATAGGAGGACAAAATTCCTCTTCTCTTGTTCTGGGACAGTGTTCCCCATGACCATACAGTTGACGTATGTATGTCTCCCAACAGTCACACAAAAGACCATATGCAACACAGCTAGAAAACAGCAAATTGAGTAAAATGTATTGCCATTGCTCTTTGCTGAAAATAATTAAGGCAAGATGTAAAAAAACCAGAACTTTGCAAATACAAAGAGAGCTTTTCCTGGTCAGGCCCCATTGAAATGAAAAGGTGTTAGAATTGCAAGTTTTAGAGAAGATATTAGGCTTCCAGCTCTTCTCTTAGTAACTTCTATTCCAAAAAAGGCTTGAAGTTGCGCCCCTTTTAATTGTCCTTTGCTTTCAGAAAACAATAGCAAAGTTTTGTGTCCTGTTTTGAGGAGAGGGCAGAGAAGACTCATTGTGTTCTTTGAAAACGTGGCCTTAGCATTTTTGCAATACTTGAATAAAAGTGTGTATTTGCAAAAAAATCAGTAGCACAGCTTTCAGAGACCGTTGAACTGCACCACAAAGACTTTTTCAAATCACTTTTTGCTACCTTCAAAGAATCAAGTACTTATTTTACAGCAGCAAAAAAACAGTTCACACGTAAAAGTGTTCCTTTGTAACTTTAGGTTTTTTATATTTTTACAAAAGTTGGTCCATGTGGATAAGCAACTCTCTTCAGACATAATTTGAAATATAACTAGAAAAGAAGGAGAAACAGCCTGAAAGTTTGCTCTAATCCATCAGAATAAATAGGAGTTTTTCCTTAACGTTTTTGGCAGGGCCTTTTTATATACATTTGCAAACCTGTTTCGGGGAGAGAGACCCTTGTTCCCCATGTACTGTATTGTGCAGATACTAAACTGCTCACTGTGTGTGCATGTATGTCTGCGTGTGTAAATAACATTGTCAAACTGGTTTCTAGGCCAATGTCAGCCAGTAATCACACATCCCTGTGCAGCACGGCTCAGTAGATTACAGGGTGTAAGGTTTTTTTGTGTAATTATGAATTGTAAAATAATCAGGGTAGTTCCTGTGTACACCAGTGTAAATATCTTTGTTAATTTGAGATGTACTTTAAGAGAATTAAAATTGTAAATAAACTGATTTATAAATTACTTCTTTACCCAACTTCTTTTCTTTGAAATAAAGCACAGCTACACAAAAGGTGCTGTATATGTCCCTTAAGGCCCAATCCTAAACCCATTGGTGCTGGCGGGATGCTCGTACTGCTGATGTCTGTGTCGGTGGTGTGATCATACTGCCGGTGCTGGGCCAGCCCCAGGAGGACATGGCGCTAGAGCGACCCGGCGGTGTTACAGCCACCAGCGGTGTACTCAGCGGAGGGGGTCGGAACTGGGCGGGGGAAGGGAGGGTCAAGTCCACCATGACCAGTGGTGGCCTCCACTGAGCAGCCCGACACAGAGGTTCTCAAGTCTGTGCCAGCAAAATAGCTAGCATAGACTTGAGGTGGCCCATTGTGGGGCCAACGTCCTTAACTGGGGGAAGGGGATGAATGTCCCCTTCCCCCTAAGAGCCTCGGATAGCTGCCACAGCTCCCATTAGATGCAGTGGTAGCTATTTTGGCACTGCTTCTCCTACAGAAGCTGGACAGCTTGGGCTGCCCCTCTCTTCCAGCTGTTACACCTATTTACAAGGTATAAAGTGTTAAGTAGCATAATTGCTTTACCTGATCAGACCACTAACTAGTTCAGCATTCTGTTTCCAACAGCAACCAGCCAAATGTGTCGGGATACTCACAAACTAGGTATGACTTCAGCAGACACCCACCCACCCCTTTTTGGCCTTAGCATCAAGTACTCCTAAGCATTTGAACATTGGGTAGCCCAATCCTAGCCTGTGCCGCATCCTATGCAGGGTAGGCAGAAGCAGGAGCTCGCTACTGGGGAACGGGACATTTGTCTACAACTCACTACAGGGTAAGCTCCAGGCTCATCTCAGACCTACACCAGTAAATCACTGGCGCAAATCTGAGTGCCCAGATCCCCCCGCCTTCCTCAAGCCCCCGCCCTGGCTAAGCTTGACCAACATAGGGACAGCTTACCAGCTGGTCTCCACAGTGTTCCTGGATCGGTGCAACTGCCTACTGTAGCCCAGCGTCTCTTGTGCTGCTGCAGTCATGCCTTATGGCATGTTTGCAACAGCATTGGGAAGAATTTCTTGATAATAAGGGCAGTTCGACAGTGGAACAGATTGCTGAGGGAAGTGGTAGATTCTCCCTCCTTGGAGACCTTCAAGCAGAGGCTTGACAGGCACCTGCTGGAGATGCTCTAGGATTTCCTGCTATAGGCAGGGGATTGGACTAGATGACCTTGTAGGTCCTTTCTATGATTCTATGACTCAGTTAGGTCTTTGCTTCAGCAGCTACACTGGCTGCCAGTTCATTTCCGGGCCCAATTCAGTGTGCTGTTTTTGACTTTTCAAGCCCTTTATGGCTTGAGTCCGGGGTACATGAGGGACCGCCTCCTTCCATACAATCCTACCTATACTCTGAGGTATAGGTAGGCCCTTCTGACTGTGCTGCCACCAAGAGAGGTGAGGGGGATGGTGGCCAGGAACAGGGCCTTCTTGGTGGTGGCCCCAAGGTTGTGGAATACCCTCCCCTTAGAATTAAGAACAACTCCCTCTGGCAATCTTGACGGGGACTGAAGACTTTACTCAAAAAAGCTTTTAACTGCTGACATGTGGCTGGCATTTAAGCTACAACTATGGGATCCATGGGGCCTGCTCATTTTTAAATTCTATATTTTAAATTGTTTTAATATTATTGTCTTCTTATCTTATTTTAACATTTATAATTTTAATATTGTAAGCCGCCTTGGGTGTCCGTGGGGCAGAAATGCGAGATAAAAATCCCATAAACAAACAAATGATAGTCGTCTTGAGTTCCCCCCCCCCGTCAGGGTATCCTCCGGTCTTCTGCATCTTTGTGATGCTGATTCTTCGGCTCTGCCCTGCCTCCCTGGGAAGGACACCTGGGGACTCCCTGCAACCTACTTCCTTGATGGGATTGACCCTGTGTCTCTATTTTTTTTTCCCTAGATACATCAGGCAGGCACAGATGTTCAGGCTGACCCTGATGTGGAGTCCACTGAGAAGGGGGATTCACAGGTAAGTCCAAATCTCCCATTCTCCAGTCCACATCAGGGTCAGCCATTGGATTGTGGGTCTTGCCCAAGCCTTGACTCCTCAAGGTCACTTGAGGTGTGTGAAATCAAATTTTGCAGTACGCTCCTGGTGAATGCTGCATCTTTGGCTGCACATGTGCCAATCTTATAGTGTTTTATAAAGGAGTGAAGTGAGTTCCAAGTGGCCGCCCTGCACGCCTCTTCCAATGCGGGGGCAGCCTGGAAGGCCACTGCGCTCCTGAGATGCTCCTCTGGCCCTATAGGCCTCCGCGATGGCTTCTCTTATCCATCTGGAGATTGTGGGCAGGGAGACCTTGAGGCCATTTGCAGGGCTTGTAGGACACAAACAAGGCCTCGGTTTTGCAGAAGGGGCAGTCCTGTCTAGGTAGAAGTTGACTGTCTGGCAAACGTCCAGGGCATGCCACTCGTGTTCCCTGGGATGGGAAGGGTTGGGCAGAAGGAGGGAAGGGTGAACTCCTGAGAATTATGAAACATGGAGTTCACCTTCAGCCGAAATGAGGGGTCAGTATGTCCTCATGAAAAATACAGAGCTCCTGAGCCACAGAAAGAGCTGCCAGTTCTGACATGCTTCTGGCTGAGGTGATGCCCACCAGGCAGACAATCTTCTGGGTGAGGATCCTGAGTGGGCAGGTGGCTAGGGGCTCAAAGAGGGGCCTGATGAGGGCTTTGAGGACCAGGGGGAGGTCCCAGGAGGGAAACCTGAGAACTGGAGGTGGGTTGAGCAATGCATCTCTCTCTCTCTCTCTCTCTCTCTCTCTCTCTCTCTCTCTCTCTCTCTCTCTCTCTCTCTCTCT
>JAJKFI010000086.1:1320709-1452367 GCA_029204185.1 Lerista edwardsae
TCTCTCTCTCTCTCTCTCTCTCTCTCTCTCTCTCTCTCTCTCTCTCTGCTAGGTTCCCTCTGTAACTCTGGTCTCTCCCCCCAGCAGGCCTGAGCGGGGCACAGGGGTGGGGGAAAAGAAGCACCACAGCATGGACCTTGGCATTATCCATGCAGGCCAACTCTTGTTTGGTGCAGAACTCAAACATCTCCTTCCTGAGTGGCAAGAGGTGAGCTGGTGAGTGCCACACCGTAGTGCTGGGGGCACCTCCAGCCATTTTCACACCTGGAACACAGTCGCCTTCTGGCCTTTACTTGCTTGTTGCCTGCTGACACTTCAGGCCTGGCACCTGCTTTACACCTGACAACAAACAGGGGAGATGGAAGACACTGCTGTGAGAAACTTCCAGCAAACCTTGAAAGAAATGGCCCCCTCCCTTCCCAAATGTGCCACATACCCCAAGTCACAACCCCTTCTTACGCCCCTCTTATTCACTTGGTGGGTTGCCTTCCCCTTCTCTCCCTCTCTCTGTAGACTGCCTGCTAAATAAATTCACCTGGGGCCCAATTTGATGCATGTCTACTCAAAAGTAGGTCCCATTATAGTCAATGGAACTTACTGTACTGTGGATAGGACTACAGCTTTGGGGGGCCGTCTCCCCTTTTCTCCGCAGCCTGCCGGGTTCCACCAAGTGAATTTATGTCATTCTCCCTAGCTGGTGGGAAGGGTAGGCTTGCTCTTCTCAAATATCTCACATTGCAGTTTTTCAGACTTTGAGTGATTCTTAGGGGTGGTGGCAAGTTTTTCTTGTGTGGAGTGTGTGTGTGTGTGTGTGTGTGAGAGAGAGAGAGAGATGGGGGCCAACACATACCCAACAAACTAGCTCCAAATTGCTTGACAGGTTCCCCCCAACCAACCGACCGGGTCCCCCCACCCACCCACACACCCACACACACGGCAAGCGCCGTTCCTGGTGATACTCCAATTGGTCCCAGTTTCAACTCTAAAAATTATGGTAAGTCTAACTATTGACCGTTGTGTTAACCGTCTTTTGTCAAGTCTCAAACCCTTCTAGGCACGGCTTTGAAGGTCAAACTCATTAAAAATGTTTCAGAAGGCATGTGGGGAAACAGGCTGGGTTGAAAAGCAAGGCTCCAAACCTGGCAAGGAGCTTCCAATGTTCAGTACCAATGACTGTAGTGGGTGTGAACACACAGAAGTGTTGCCAACATAAAGGCAGATGAGGGGGCTCTCACCCGTAATATGTAAAGAGCTGCTGTGGCAAGAGCTGTATGAGGAGAAATCAAGGGTAGAACTTCTCATCCTCTACCTCTTGGGCTATCTGTATTGGCTCCCTCCCTTACGCAAAACCAGCATGTTTCCTCCTATTCAGAGATGACACAACTCGCAAACTCTACAAATCTCCAATAGAAGGCTAAAGTGAAGCAAGTAGATAGGTAGCCCAATCCTGAGCTGCGTGGGTATCACCGAGAGCAGCAGTAGCCCTTTGGCTACTGTATCCCACAGCAGCCGGGCAGCTGCCAGAGGCACCTTAGGAGAAGGGGACATTTGCCCCCTTCCCCTGGGTAAGCCTGTAGCCCCGCCAATGGGTCTCCTTGTGTCTGTGCCAGCCATTTTGCCAGTGCAGAGGCGAGGGTCTACATGTCCGGCCACATGGCCCAACGTGGAGGATAGGATCCAGAGGCATCCAGCCTGTTTGGCTCTCCCCAGCTTCCTAGAAAGAGTGCAACTCCACGGGCCGCTGAACTCACCACCTGCCAGTCCTGCATTGCAGCCTCTGGGCGCTCTGCTCTTGCGCTGGATCAGCGCAGGCAGTAAGCCCTTATCACCCATGTTGGAAGTGCCTTACGGCACACTTGCGACACCAACGCAGGTGACACGCTCATACTGCCTGTGCTAGAGGGTTCTGGATTGAGCCCTGAGTGCGTTTATTTGAAGCATAAAATGCACGGGTTTGTTCTGAGGGTGGTGTTGGCGCATACCCTGGCTCATTTGTTGCTTTTACCTTTTTACAGTGATCCTACAGGGGGCAGCTCAAGGCAATCTGGCATCTGTGGTGGTGTCACATTCTGCCACCCACCTCCCCACCAGCATGCCAGCACCAGCGTGTACTGTTCTCTTCCCTCCTCCATTACCGCTGCTGCTGCTGCAGCTTCAAAACTGAGATGGTAGGATATTGGGAGCAGAACCTCTCTACACCCAGCATCATCTTCCCCACACAGATAGTAGGAGAAATGGCATACGAGGAGGTGGCTCATGAAACAAGATTTCCGTGGCAGTGACCGCCTGCTAAGGGCCACTGAGAGCTGGCATTGGGCTCAAGGCAAGATGCCTGATTGGCTCCCCTTCTTAAACTTGGTTTGTATTATGGTTGTTATTGCCCAGGCCCCCTAGCAGCCTGGGCCTTGGCTCTTGCTCCCCGCTCCTCAGATCAGCTCCTGCTCTGCTGCCGTAATCCTCAGCAGCGATGCTAGGGGAGGAGTTTGACTTCCCCCACCCTCTTCCTGCACACCTTCCAAAGAGACCACACAAGAATCAGCAGCATCCGGGTGAAATGGCTGAACAGGTGGCAAGCTGGGGGAGGTCACGGATTGGTGCAGGCTGCCCTGCCAGTTTTCTGCCTCCCCCAACCCACTGCTTGAAGCAAGCGCTTCAGCCAGCCTCCAGCCTTGCTGTTCTACATGGTTTCTTCAGCATTGACTTCTGCCTCTAGTTGCCTCATGTTTCCTCTTCTTCTCACTCCTCTGCCCAGTTCTGTCCATGTGCTCTTTCCATGTCAGCTGAGGTCTAGGAAATTATAGAACTTCTCACTGCTTTGCAAGGTTTGTAATTTTCTCTCTCGGATATTGTTGAATAGCTCAGGAATAGCCTGGAGGCATCAGCTGGAAAACAAGCACAACATACAGGAGAGCTGCTGCATCATGGACAAAGCAATTCTTACTGCAGCCAGCTGTAGGAGGCAAGAGGTCTGGTTTAACCTCTCATCAGGTTTTGGAATGTTAATTGCCACTAAAAAGTTTTATTTTCCTACAGCTAGCAAAACCTGTTGTCTTGCATGTCTGGGCAGAGCCCTTAGGAGCTTATTATGGCTTTGTTTATTGGTTAGATCGAAGGTAGGAGCAGCTGTGTTGACAAGGGTTAACAAGTCCTGGGAGCTCATTGGCTAAGAGGAGTTGTAAGGTGAAGGATTGATTGGGGCTTGGCCTAGGATGTCATGGTTGCTCATTGGCTTCCACTGTTCCATGGGAGTGCGCACGACTTACATGAAGTGTTGCAAGCAACTGGAAATGTCGTCACACATATTCTGGTAGGTGAGGGTTATATAACAGAGAGGGGTCAGGGAGGATACTGCTGACTGCACCACAAGTATCTGGTGACTAAATTCACCAGTTGTATCTCACACAATTAGCCTTAAGAGCCCTTAAAAGACATATATCATAAAGAAATGCAAAATAATGGATGGATTTTGTGTTACACATGGTTAGGTCATTTGGGGACATTAGATAAATGCACTAGAAATGCCTGTATGGGCGTGAATGTCACAAGGTGCATGTTTTTTTTAGCCAGAAATAGTTTAGGAGGAAGATTAATGTGTGGAATAACCTGAGGTTATGGGGCTGATAAGTTTTAAATTTTAATCTAAGCTCCCCGAGAGTTTAAAAAGAAGGTATATTGTTCAATTCTTTTACATATTAAGAAAAATTGAAAACCACATGTCCCCATGCCAGATAATATAGTTAACAGTTACAGATAGAACTAAAAGACCGTAGTTAGCCCACAGCGCAATCCTAACTTGGCCATGAGCCGGCACAGCCATCCCTTCATCAGTGCCAAGTGTCAGAAATGTGCCATGAAGCATGTTTGTAACTATTTGTGAGCTGGCAGTGCCGGCCCAACGAGCTGTGCAGACTGGCACAGGCAAGATTACACTGGGTAGTGGCAGGGCTGGGATGGAATGGTGAGAGGGTGTTGTTGGAGGTGGGGAGGGGGCTTTTCTGGACAGGGGGAGGGTGGACGTGGCTAATTGGGCCCAGGAGGAGGTGTCTGCAGAGCAGTCCTTGTGCATATCCTAACTCCCCTCCTGGCCCATCCAGCATTACACTGAACGTCTTGAGTTTTTGCCAGCTAAATAGCTTGTGTGAATCCAAGAAGCCCCATAAGGGACAGATGCATCTCTATGAATAAATAAATGCCCTTAACCTGAGAAGACCTCCAGCCATCTCCTGAGCTGCACTGAATGTAGAGTAGGCCATGCGGCCTGCTGCACCAGTGTAGTTTAGGATTGGGCTGTTTGTGGTTTACTATGCATCCATCCCCATAAATTTTTTGTATGTTCTTCTCCAAATGTCCACTTTTGGAACTTAAATTCCGCTCAAAATTAGAAAGTCACAGTAAACATCTCCCTCATGCTCTTTTTATTTTCCAGCATTGTGCTGGATGTGTCTTGCAAAAATCATAACAAAATAGCTCTGACTCCTGAGAAAAAGAATTTATTTGCTCATCTATTGATCTCTGCTGTAAAACTGAAGCAATATATTTTAAATCCATCAATCACTAGTATTTATATACTGCTTTTCAACACAAAGTTCACAAAGCAGTTTACAGGCAAATAATAACATTAAAGTTAAATGGCTCCCTGTCCCAAAAGGGCTCACAATCTTAAAAAAATGCAGAAACAGTAACAGCCACTAGAAAAACACTGTGCTGGAGCGAAGAGGGACAGTTACTCTCCCCCTGCTAAATATAAAAGGAACACCACTTGGAAAAGTGCCTCTTGCCCAGTTAGCAGGGGTAGTTCTTCATAAGTCCCAAGAACCACTTCTTCATAATGTCCCAAGGCCAAACATGCGTGCACTTCGATTCTCAGTGACCTTATGCAAAGAGTAACTGTGGAATAGGGTGCCCTGATCTGGACTGAAACCTTGGTTCAGGGAAAGGGAGAGTTAAAAATCAAGCAGGAACAGGATCTACCTAATTTGCCAGGAGATACTCATTTCCAGCAGGGAACTGACCCCAAGCAACAGACATTCAAAGAAGTGAGTGTATACGCCAAGTTTTAAATTTTTTATTTATTTAATAGAACATAAACATAACATCGAACAAAACACAGAACAATAAAACAACCATGCTTCATCCAATAATTGATAGCAAAAGCGAAGTAGTATACCCTAATTACTAATATTTCTTCTATCTTCTAATCAGCCTTCCCAATTTGCTCTCCAAAGGCTTTTCTTACTCTTGAATCTCTTCTCCCTATATCAAACCTATTTTGGCAGAGGCGTTTCTAAGGTATGGCAAGGGGGGCACGAGCCCTGGGCGCCATAAGGTGGGTGGCACCATTGGCATGGCGTCCCCACCCGCTAATTTGCGCCCCCAGGAGGCGCACCTCCTGGCTGCCGCGTGAGCACTTTAAAGTGCCCGACCAGCAGCCAGGGGAAGCTGCCTGAGAAGGGCGCTTCCCTTGGCCGCTGTTCGGGCAAAACAAGGAGGTGGGGCTTGAAGCCACACCCCGCAATGTCATGACGTTGCGTGCCATGGGCACGGTTTCGCCCTGGTAAGCCTCTGTATTTCGGATCTCTCTCTCTGCTATATCCACCAATCATTATATCATTCTGGGGTGGAAAAAAGAGTTGTAATCTTTTCATGCAAGAATGAATGCCACGAGTTGGGAGGAACTCTGACAAGAACATTGACATCTAGTGGAATTAAAGAATACTGCATATACAAATCTTAAGAAAAATTAACAAAATGGCAGCACAGAGACGATTTTAAGATGAAAACACCATCAGCAGAACTCACCATAGAATTTCTTCAAGGGATACAGGGAAAATTCGAAAGGAGGATCGAGAATCATTTGGAAGTAAAGCTTGGGCAACTGAAACAGGACTTTGAAGATACAAAAGCAGCACTGAAAAAAAATCTTAGCCTATTTGGAATCAGCTTTGGAAGAAACAGAAGGTGAACTACAAGGAACAGAGAACAAGATAGAAATACAAGAACCCCTGATGGTCATTTACGAAATAGAGAGGGAGAAGAATCTAGTTACAACTAGCCCTGCTAGATTTAATGAAAAAAGAAATGGTAGGGAGATGGACAGCGCAATATTAAGCAGTGCTGGAATGGCGAGGCCGGCCGGTTAGAATTTTCCCCTCCCCACCTTGATCTAATCACCTGGATACTCAGGAGTGGTTTGCATCTGAATGATAAGGTTGCTGTTTTAACTCTGGTGGGAAACCAGTGGCTTAGTCCAAGAAGGACTTTCTCGAATAGATTTAGGCTGAATTGGTCTTTACAATGCCCCTTTTGCCAGATATCAGATTTGCATAACAAGACCCTGAGGTAAGGGAGGGAATGTCTTCTGGCACCAGTTGCATTGTCTGCATTACCTTGTGCTATCTCCCGAGGCTCACTTCTTGTGACCTTTACAGGGGAGCAGCTTTCAGGAGCAGCTTTCCTAGCAGGAAGTCACTACAAGTTGAAACCAACTTAGCCCTCCTATACTGTACTATTATCTTGGTTTTGTTTTTTTTGTTTTTTCATAGCCAAAGGGTAGTCTCATTGAGAGTCATGTGAAAAGGCTAATAAACATCCTTTCTCAAAAAAGAAAAAAAAATCATCACTCACATAATCCCCAGGTTTCTTTGGAGGTAGCCGTGATCACTAAACCAAATTCAAAGGGATTATGTAGGTGTGTCCTCTGTTTTGCAACATTGGCTTGGCATAAACCAAGGGCTCAGTCATTCAAAATCTCCACGTTATGCATCCCAGCTGTCCCCTTAAATGTACTTTCATAGAAATGTAACCCATAGACTGTCAGCTATGCAGCTGCAGCTTCTTGGCATAGGGTCTGAACCTTTACCCCTGCTAACTGGACAAGAGGCACTTTTTCCAGTGGTGCTCCTCTTATATTTAGCAGGGGGAGAGTAATTGTCCCTCTTCACCCCTGCACAGTCTTTCTAGTGGCTGTTGCTGGCGGTCTGCCTTTTTTTAGATTGTGAGCCCTTTTGGGACAGGGAGCCATTTAACTTTATTATTACTATTTGCCTGTAAACCGCTTTGTGAACTTCGTGTTGAAAAGCGGTATATAAGTACCTGTTGATTGATTGATTGATTGATTTACTTACATATTTTATGTCATAAAATTCGTAACAGAATAACAAAGTTTTTTAAAAAAAACACAAACAGTAATATATAATAATGAAACATCTGTGGATGATTGGGTTCCATATGATGTACCCAGCGGTGGGATTCAAATAAATTAACAACCGGTTCTATGTCCTTCAGGGCGGCCGCTGCCTTTCTTCCCTCTCCCAACCTAAAATTAACAACCGATTCTGCAGAACTGGTGAGAACTGGCTGAATTTCACCACTGCATGTACCCCTAGGGATAGGTGAGCATTTTGCATGGAAATAAGAATTTCCTTGTTTTCTGAATTTTCTGAATACCTGAACAGTCTCTGTGTTGTCTACTGAGTCCCTCATCATCAGTGACTACTTAAGGCAGTGAATATTTCTTTTGGAAGACTTCCCATCTAAGAGCACCTCTCGTCACTCTGCTTGGCCTGTGGTAGCATCGGCATCAGCACACACTCTCTAGACAACAACAACATTCTCTGCCTCTAGCAGTACATCTGACTAGCCAAGACTGAAGCATGACAATACAATTGGAGGCCGCACCTGCTTGGGTGGGCACATCTTGTCTCATGTGGTTCTGGTGTGCTTGACAAATATTCCAACTGTCCAATGGGTGGACCATCCCTGCAGTTTATGAACATGTATCTTCTCTTCAGATACCGTAAGAGTTTAGTTCTCAGATTCTAGCACTTCTGTCTCCTCATTCAATCTCCAAACGCAAGATAAGAAACATTGGTTTCTTTGACATGAAAGTCTCCTGAGAGGAACAGCCGAAGGGGTGCTAAGGCTGCAATCCTATACACACTTACCTGGAGGTAAGTACCATTGACTAAGACTTACTTCTGAGCAGACATGCCTCTGGTTGTACTGTATCCTCCTCCTCCTCTTTTATCAGTAGGAATTGAAAAAGTTACTTCTCTCCCTTTTGTGTTTGCAGGAGGTGATTTAATTGCACTAGACTCTGGGAGAAGACATGGGAAACAGAAACAACTACACAGGTGCCAAGGTTTGAACTGGGCTGGGACCCAATACAAAAATATCTGCCACAAACATTCAACGTCCTCATTAGCAGTGACCCAGGAGCTGAGCAAACTTTAATCCTTCTCTCCTTTCCCTCCCAATCTAGGGGAGGTACAGTCCCAAGCTGGGCAAAATTTTCATATACAGGCTCAAGCTATAATTTACGTTGGAGAGGCTTTATTGGATCTCCTGATGTTTTGCTTTTTTAATGAAATGCAGCGATGGGAGGAGCCTTCTATTTGATTGGAGCAGGTGTTCTGGTTGTAACCCTTTCCCCATTGTGACTGGACTGTTTTTCAATCGAATTTGTCCTCCTCAAGAGAGCAACTGGAAAAATGAATTAAAGTAGCACACAGGGAAAAGTGTGCTGTGTGAGAGAGTTTGTTTTTTTTAAAGAAAAGCATACATCATAAGATACAATCACAGATCTCCTGCATGATGGACAAACGCTCTGTAAGACTGAATCCCTTTAGCCTTGATGTGCAGATTTTAAGTGAGCAAGACCCTGTCCCAGGTGAGTGGCTGGCCTGCCTTGCCAAAGGGCTGTAGCTGAATGACAGAATACATGTTTCAATGCCACATGCCCCAGGTTGACTCTATGGCATCTCCCGTTTAAGGATCTCAATTAGCAGATCTGATAGAGTGGTCAGTGCTACTCCAAGTAGTGGTCTTTGGACCAGTGCCAGTCCATGAGCCATCAGCTACTGATCCTCAACAAAATTCTAGGATGCAAACAAAATGGTAATAATAAGGCACAGACATGGTACTTGGCCCTGGCACATTGGGAAAAAAAGTTGCTGGTCACCGCATCAGACAGTTTGAGAAACACTAGTCAAGACCAGTGTTTCCCAAACTGTTGGTTGAGACCCACCAGTAGTTAGCGAGCTGATTTTGGATGGGTTGAAACATTAAAGCAAAAACTTTGCATGCACCCTTGCCCAGATTGCAGAAGAAAATGGTTAGGTGGAATAATAACCTGTGGTATGAGATAATGGAGTGTCACTTCCCCTGCAAGAAGAGGTGCACAGTCTGGGAATGCTACTGGATTCTCAGCTTTCTCTGGAAAACCAGGTAGCAGCTGTGGCTAGGAGTGCATTTGCCCAGCTTCGATTGGTGCGCCAACTACGACCATATTTGAATCGTTCTTACCTGAGCACGGTGTTCCATGCAATGGTGATTTCAAGACTAGACGACTGTAATTTGCTGTATGCAGGGCTTCCTTCAAAAACAGTTCAGAAGCTACAGTTAGTACAAAATGCAGCAACCCAGGTGGTTACAGGGGCTAGATGGTTTGACTCAGTAGGACCACTCCTGACTCAGCAGCTGCACTGGCTGCCCATTCACTTCCAATCTCAACTTAAGATGATGGTACTGACCTTTAAGGTCCTTCATGACTTAGGTGCAGCTTACCTAAAGGACTGCCTTGTCTCATACATACCAGTTCGCCCTCTTAGATAATCTAAAGGGGATCTCCTTCAAGTGCCCCCTCAATCCCAAGTTAAAGGGATGGCAGCTTGGGGGTAAGCCTTCTCTGTAGTGGCTCAACAAATAAGGAATTCCCTTCCAGAAGAATTAAGAACTAATCACTCCCTCATGGCTTTTCGGAGGGGGCTCAAATCATATCTATTTCCTCTGGTCTTTGGGTGATGGTTGGCTGTCTGCCCTCTGTCCCTCTGGAATACTGTCATAGTTTGCTTACTCCCCTGTTTAATTGTTTCCCACCTTCGAAACGGCCTGATAAGGAGAATTCAGTCTTGCTTTATCTTTGAACATTCTCTGTGTTCATGTTTAATGTTTTTAAAACATTTTAATGTGCTTTTCTTGTTGTGGTTACATTGTACTTTTTTGTTCTCTGTAAGCCGCCTTGGGCATTTGCTTCGGCATGGGAAAGACCAGGGCATCCCTAGCAAATAGCACCCAGCACCCATCTCTCTGTCCTCCCACAGCACATTTCTAATTTAGTACAAGCTGTGAAAAGGAACTTCTCAGTGCTACAACCCAAAGCTCTAAGCCTCAGCTAGCCTTGAATCTGCCAGAGGTCTAACTCAGATAAGAGTTAGAGATTCAATACATTATTGACTTGCCTTGGACAATTTTATCATTCAGAAGGTAAAAAAAAGCAGCAAGGGGGTCTGCTATCCTGGACTGCTATCCCTCTGCTATACTGGACCGTGGATTGGGACCCACCAATGGGCCGATATTTGGTGGCTTAGGAAAAGTTTTTGAAACCTTAAAACACAAACACTTTTTGGTAGAATGGAAGTATAGTAGAATGGAAGAAAGGTGGAGGTAGAAAAAGTGGAAGTGGCAGGGACTTTGGGTGAAAAGTGACCATATCATCTTGAAATTTAGGTAGAGATGGTAACGGAACACATGGATTACCTAGTTATTTTAAATGAATGTCTGTCCCCAGGACTAGATGAACCATATCTCAGGATACAAGCTTGTAGCTGTGAGAGCTGTTACCTGCTGTCTCCTGAAGGATGGGATAAGGAAGTCAAGGGCCGGAAATGAGCAAATGTTGTCCCTGTCTTTAGAAAAGGGGAAAAAGAAAGATCCAGGAAACTGTAGACCAGTCAGCTTGACGTCAATACCCTGAAAGGCCTTGGAACCGATTATTAAGTGGAATGTTTGGGAGTATTTAGAAAATAATGGGGTGATTTATGGGAGACATCATGGGTTTGTCAAGAACACATCATGCCGGACTAATTTCACCTCCTTTGAGATAATCTGTACTAGTCTGGTAGACTGTGGAAACTCCACACAGTGCACCTAGAGTTCAACAAAGCAATTGACAAAATCTCCCATGGTATCCTTGCGGATAACATGGTACAATGTGGACTAGGTGGAATTACTGTATATACCCATTACTGTATATACTGTATATATTACTGTATATACCCATGTATATACCCAATTACTGTATATACTGTATATATTACTGTATATACCCATGCATAAGTTGACCTCACGGACAAGTCGAGGACAGGTTTAAGTCAAAAATTATGGAATTTGCTATGACCCATGGATAAGTCAAGGGTAAAACTTAGGTGTATATACAATCCTTTATCTAATTCAAAGAATTTTGTCCGATTTTACCAGATGTCAGATCCTAACCAGTAATTATTATCTAAGAACATAACCAAATTTAAACATTGAGAAGATAGCAACTTGAACCAACAGAATAGCATTAAATTGTTATGGGAAAAGTATGATTTTAAAGTGCATTTTAAAGTAAAGTGTTTGTTTTAAACAAACAAAACACCAATATAGCAAGGAACCATTAAACAAATTTGCTTATTCTCAAGTAAATGCAAACATGTAACTCAGTTTCGCTTTCCATAAGGTTCAATACATTTCTCAACTTAGAGGGAGGACCTTCCTTCTCGAATGTTTTTAGAACTTATGTTCATTGGATTGGGACCATTCTGGTGGTGTTGTGTTCCTCTAGGCCTGCCCTTTCCAATGGACCAAGGCACAACAGCCTACTCATGAATAAACATGCAGTGTGGCTCAGTTTCACTTTCCATAGAGCTCCATGCATTTTCCTGGGCATGCTCAGAAGACTCTGCAGCCAGTTAGAGCTCCATGACTTACAAGCACTATCAGAAGCACTCAGAACAGCTAGGGCCTTGCTCTTTCCATCACATGTCTCAATGCATTTACCGTATTTCCCTGTGTATAAGTTGGTGTCGGGCTTTCTGGGCAATTTCAAGGTATAATTTTTTTTACTTATACATGATTATATATGGTACCGTTAGGTGGGCTCAAAGCTGGTTGAACAACTGTTCCCAGTTATTGCTGTCAGCAATATGTCAGCTGGAGGGAGATACTGAGTGAGTGCCACAGGACTCTGATTTGGGCCTCTGTTGTTCAACACGTTTACAGATGTTCTGAATGATGGTGCACAAGGGGTGCTTATCAAGTTTGCAGAAGACTCAGTGCTGGACAGGATAGCCAACATCCTGAAAGAGCTGCTCAGGGTTCAAAATGAATTTGACAGGCTCTGCCAGTGGCCCCACACCAACAAGATGAAGTTTAGCAGAGATGTTAAATTTACAAAAATTATAGGCTGCCTATTAGAAAATCATAGATTTGTTGTAGATTGTCAGGGACAACAATCCAATCCAAAGAAATGGACTGCCACGGGGCAGCATGCTAGCCCCCATGCTGTTTAATATATTTACTAATGACCAACTGTTCCCAGAAGCTACCAGAAGTTTTATTTATGCTGACAACCTGGCAATCACCACACAGAATACAACCTTCGAGGCCGTCGAGGAAAGACTGACTGAGGCTTTGAACCTACTGAATATACTGTATATTATAGGGCTAATCAGTGAAAACCAAATTGTTTGAAGACACAAATCTGCGCTTTCCACCTGAAAAACCAAGAGGCATCAAGAACATTGCAGGTATGCTGGAATAGACCCAGCTTAGAACATTGTGCTACCCCAAAATACTTGGGAATAACTCTGGATCATAGGTGCTGACTTCGTGGGTGCCAGGGGGGTGGAGGGCACCCAGAATAATTTGTTGTGTGGGCTGAGCCCCCCAATATTGTCCCCCCCCACAGAACGGAGCACCCCATGCCTGCACAGAGAGGGTGAGCAGGCCGAGGGCACCCCCATGCCCACCAGCCGCCCTTGGCTGGGCCGGGAGTGGTTTCGACGCGAGCCGACCACTACGCATGCTGAGGTTCTCTGGAGATTGCGGGCATGCGCAGTGGTTGCCTTGTGTTGAAAGATAATTTCCGGTCTCCAAAGACTGAAAAGCTACCTTAGATCAACCATGACCCAGCAGTGCCTGAACCATTTGGCCATACTGGAGGTGCATGAGGAGCTGGCCAACGCGGTGGACCTTGAGGTGATTGCTGACTAGTTCATTTCTAGGAAAGTCATGTGGAAGTCCACCTTCACAATGAGACCCTTGACCTAAATCTCTGTTCTTCATACCATAGTTATTTGGGGGGGGGTGCCTCACATTTCTCAATTAGAGGCTGTGCTGCACTGCCTCATTTGCAAGTGCTTCAACACAAACCAGCATTGCAGGACCCAAATTAATCAGAGTCCTGAATCCCATCCCTCCCCTGCCATTGTGGCAGGCACCCCCCCCAATGTCTTCTGAGTCAAGCACTATCATCTCCTCTGGGTCACCCTGTGTTGCCATGCTGGCGGTGGCCTGCCTGCCATTGTGGCATCTCCTCCCTGTCCGCTCCTCACTACAGTCTCAGGACTGGACAGCTCCAGGTCAGGCACTCTGCCCTCTTCGAGAGTGTCCTGTACTACCTCCTCGCACCTATGCCATTGTGTCTTCTATCTCCTCCCTGTCCATTCCTCACTACAAATTCCCAGTCCTCCTTGGACTGGGCGCCTAGCTGGGGTCAGGCACTCTGCCACCTTTGCGAGTGTCCTGCCCCCCTCATAAGTGCCTCTGCCATTGTGGCATCTCCTCCCTGTCCGCTCTTCACCACCACGTCAAAGTCCCAGCACACTATCCAAAAATTTGGATAAAAACACATAACACCACAATCTGCTATTTTAATCAAGCAAGTTTGAAAAAACAAAAACAAAAAACAACTACCCCTAATCCTTGCTTTAGAAGGACTGACACTATTCACAGCTGGAAAGGGAGGTGGGGGCAGAAATGATTCAGGTACTATTTGTGTTCAATAGACTGTGCATGTAATTTAATTTGAAGGTGCTATTTTACTGCTGTGTGGGTGTGGCTACATCAGGGGGCATGGCCAGGGGTTTGGCTATATCAGGGGGCATGGCTACAGGCACTGCCAATGTTGAAGTCAAGTTGGTTCCCCTGCTCTAGTTTGTACACTGACTTTTAAGAATCACTGTTTTAACACCAAACAGGAGGTCTTCACCAGAAATAATATCCTGAGGAAAATAACAGACACAAGATGGGGTGCCCAACCGCATGTATTAAGAACTTCTGCTCTAGCACTATGCCACTCGGCTGGAGAATATGCCAGCTCTGTCTGGTATAGAGGTAAACATGCAAAACAGGTGGATGTGGCATTAAATGAAACAGCAAGACTGGTCACAGGATGCCTAAAACCGACTCCAGTACAAAAGGTGCATTACCTAGCTGGCCTTCCCCCTCCCAAATTTCATCAGGAAAGTGCAGCACAGAAAGAGTGGGTTAAAGCGACATCCCTAGAAACACACCCACTGTGGGGCCATCAAATCCCACCATTAAGATTGAGATTGCGGAATAGCTTCCTTAGGACTGCGGCCTCTTCTAATAATCAGTAGCTACAGACTGCTTTGGAACTATGGAAAGCAAGCAAGGAGCTGCCGAGTGAATGGGCACAAACATATGTATGCCCACCACCAGGCCAAGAACAGCCGTGGCCTGTATGGAAATCCTTAAATCGACTGCGTGCTGGGGTAGGAAGATCTAAGGACAATCTGAGGAAATGGGGATTCCCAATAAAAGGAATGGGGAATGTGTGAATGTGGAGAGGAACAAACCATCTCACATATGTTACAGTGCACACAGTGCCCCTCTACATGCACAATGGAAGATCTTATGTTAGCAAGGGAGAATGCTGTTGAAGTGGTCCAGTATTGGGCAAATGATATCTAGTTTTAACTTTTATTTTATTCTAAAAATATATTCTGATGTATGTATAGAATTATATTAATGCAGGTGCTTCTGATACTGATAAAGAAAGAAAGCAGAGAGAGGTAAAATCCTGCTTACAGGGGGTTAAAAACAGAATCACATGTAAAACATAGGGGCAATCTGACTTGACAGCAGCATGTGTGAAAAATATCTAGGTATCTTAGTGGACTGCAAACTGCATGTGAGCCAGTAGTGGGATGTGGCTATAAAACAAAAACACAAATGCATTGCTGGGCTGCGTTAACAGAGGCTTGGAATTGGATCACAAGAAGTGACCATTCCACGCTATATTGCACTGGTCAGACCTCACTTGGAATGCAGTGTCTGGTTTTGGGCACCACATTTTAAGAACATAGATAAGGTCGAGTTGACAAACTGCAATTCCTGTTATGGCAGAATGGAGTCACTGTGGAGCTGATTAGCCAGTGTGGGAATGTGTGAGAAGGCCAATTGGCAAAAAAATGGAGTACAATCTTGAGGACGTGCCCAGACTTGACTTACATAGGCCTGCTGAAGGTTGATGGCACACAGCCGGAGGAGAGAACCACTTGAATGTCTGACTCTGAGAATTTGGTGGGCTTCACCATCTCGCAAGCGGGGTCAGTGCCAGTCAGGCTCTCTGGGAAAGAAGGAGAGGGTCAACACCATCTCCACAGGAGGACAAATGTGGCTCTTATGAGTGAATGATTCAGCAGCCCCTTCAGCATGCTGAGGTGTCACAGAAGCCTCTGAGGAAACAGAAAGAGCCAAAAGATTTATTTTTTTTAAAGGTGAACATCATCCACGAAGAAAGCAGGCAGCCCATGGTTGGTTCCTCATGACTAGATTTATGTGATTATGTGACTGAGAAAGCAAAGATGAAAAAACACACTGGTTCTACAGGTTCTACTTCTAGGGAAAAAAAGAACTTAGGTAAATGCCACTATTGGGCGATAACATCAGAAAACATTTCAAAAGCAGTCAGATTACAATACACGTATTCATGGATGGCAAGATTAATAATCAGGAAGGCACAGACGGATTCAAACAAGAAAGAAGACATGGATTAAGCAAGTGACATGGAGTAGGCCTTTTTCGCTTGCTTGCTTGCTTGCTTGCTTGCAGAATTAAAACAGACTGTGGCACAAATTAGCACCTGGATGGAGGGGACTACAATGATAAGTAAGTTCTAACTACTAGTTAAAGGAAGGATTTTCTATTAGGCCTGCTGGCAGCAAGGAATAGGCCATTGCCTTGCTGGAATTATGGTTGCTAGTTCTTTTAGGGGCAGACCAGTGGTGGGATTCAGGGGGTTCGCCCAGGTTCTATAGAACCGGTTGTTAAATGGCCAGGCCCCGCCCACTCGCTTACCTGGGGTGGCTTTGGTTTTTTTTTTTGTTTTTTTGGCTCTGGCTATGACATAGAACCGGTTGTTAATTTATTTAAATCCCAACACTGGAGCAGACCCCAGACTTTCAGAGGTTTCTCTTCTCTCCCCCTCCCCATGTGACTACACATCGCCCTGCAGCATCACTACAGTGGTCCCATACAACTTGAAAATGGTGCGGGGGTGGGGGGAGGAAGGAAGGAGAGAAATGTGCTTTGCCAGGGAAGGCTCCACATGAGCAGGAAAGTGTTGTGGAAAGGTGTGACTGGGAAACCACCACCACCTACATTTCTCTTCTGGATCTTTGGTGAGAAGTCCCTTCCACCCAGCAGACACCTCCCTGTCTCCAAGCTGCCCATCTTCATATGGATGGGTGGGTCCCTTTACTTATGGAAGGGGTTGAAGGGGAAACAGAGCTTTTCCCTTCCCTTCCTTGGGTGACTCTCTAGTGCTCACATGGCCAATGTGCTTCTTCCTACTAGAGAACTGGGCTTCTGGGGCTGCTGCCCCTTTCTAGTCCACAGAGCTGCACACATCATCCCCAGGATAATAGGACTGTGCTGCCAATACTCACTTTCCTACCCAGCCTTTAAACGTTTTTTAAAAACTCTGCCTTTGGAATAGTTCTGAGGTCACACAGAGCTGTACCTCGAACCCTTTTATAGGCAAGAGCTAACAGACACACACATGACTGCGGTGTGTGGATATAGATGCTTGGGTGCTGGCAGGGCCCTGGCTTACCAGAAAAATCTGGGAGAACAATCCCTCTCCCAGCCAGTGGACACCCAGACGAGTCCACAGAACCCCCATGACAGGGCCCGTAGCCCAGAGAGAGGCTAAGCACAGTGAAACAGCAGCAGCCATGACATGCAGGGACCACTGGACCAGTTGCTGAGAAGATGCTGTGGCAGCTGCAGTTTAGGCAGCAGCAAGCATCTGCCGGGGCCTGGAGGCAACTGCCCTGCTGTGGAACACACCAGCATGGCTTCCTCTGGCTGAGGGGCCGGGTGGCCCTCACCTTCTGCCATGGTCGCCAAGCCAGCAGAGCAGACGTGGGCTACACTACCTGGCCTCTGGCTGTTGGGGACATGAGCAAAGGGGTAAAGTACAAGGAGGAATTTGGTCACTGAGGAGCAAGGAGCACTGAGGGTTGAAGGAGGGCAGGATCCTCCTTGAGGGTTGAAGGAGGAGGGAGGGAGGGAGGGGCGGGTCCAGAGGAGCCAGCAAATGCTTTCTAAGTCAGGAGCAGGCCAGGGATGAAAGTCCGTGGTGGGGATGAGCCTGCCTGGTGAGGAAGCTGGCCGGCCTGTGAGCCTACAGGGAGCCACAAGCAGAAAGAAGGATGATGTACCCCCTTTTCCCATAGCCTATCTGAGGCCTTCCGCTCTGGACCTAACCTCCCTCTCTGACCACGGGCCCTGAACCCTTGTGGACCCTCTTGAGCCTGATGCCCCCAAGGAGGCAGGTGTGTGCCCACTGAGGTGGGACAATAGAATTTCCACGTGTGCTGACCAGCCCTGGCATATTTTCCACAGTCACCTGGTGCTGATGGAAGAGGCCTGAAGCTTGGGGACTATTGCTGTGGAGTCTCTGCCAAGCAGAACCCTAACTAGGGCAGAGCCTGAGGAGCACCCGCTCCAGGCACTAAGCTAAAAGGGTTGGCCCCAGCTCCGCCCCAGTTACGGAGGTGGCTGTCTTTGCACCGCAGGCAGTGCAAGGACAGTCATCTCCAGGCTCTCTCCAGAGGAGGGGGCGCTCGTTGCTTTGTGTGCATGCTCCTCCAGGGAAACACTGGAAGAAACTGCGCAAGCACAAAGGCAGTCTCAGTCTCCTCTGGGCTCTCCCTGAAGGAGGTGGCGCTGCCGCTTCACATGCCCACCCCTCCTCTGGGGAGAACCCATGACATCACTGTGGGGGGGGGCGCAAATGGGCAGAGTCATGACATAACTGCCCCAGGGTGCTGGGGTAGGACATTACGGCTCTGCTGCCAAGGTGCAACTTTCCTGGCTGTTTCTGGGATACCTACAAATAGAAGGAGCAAAGGAAGGCAGCAGGGTGATAATCCACACGACTACCTGCATTTGCTACTGTATCTGGGGTTGTGGTGGGAATGAATTTACAACAACCTCCCTCCCCCCCAAACAGGAATACATGAAAGTGTCCTGCTTGCACACTAGGGTGTGTGTGTGTGTTAGCTACCATTCATGTGGTATTATTTAGTTGGGGATTGTGTTCACAAGCTCTCAGTAATTTCCACATTTGGGGATAGTAAAGAACTTTTCCAACGGTTAAATCAGTGATTTCAGAAAAACTGATGGTGTGCTTTGACCTTGTCAGTCTGCAGTACAATGAAAAAGATGAGAAATTGCTGGGTTAGATCAGCAGCAAACCTGGCCAAGGGTATGTGGAATTGCTGTGGACTGCCCTCCCCCAGCAGCTTACAATAACTTTCATAAAATAATAAAAATCAAAAACGTTAGACAAAACTCAAGCTGTTAATACTGTATGCAGTCTAACCCTAAGAAAGGCCAACATGACAGGCCTGTATCCTAAAGCCCATTGGGAGGCAGCAGCGGCAACGTGCAGGACCAGTGGAGGTTTTCCCCTTGCACCCATGTAAGCCCCAGTCATCCCTATGGGCCTGCTTGGATCTGCGCCTGCTGTTTTGCAGGCGCACGTGCACATGCGCAGGAGTGGCCTGAATTGGAGCTGCTCAGGCTGGGGACGGGATTTCGGATTTGGCACTATGGCCATCCTGTGTCACAACCCCCATCTCCACCCACTGCACCACCCAGTTATGCCCCCGGCATACCTCTGGAACACCCATGGTGAGGCCCAGCGCCAACTGTGTGCCACCGACGCTCGACCGGCACAAGGCGTGGCGGTTGCGACGGCGCCCGAGCGTTGGCGCTGCTGCTTGCACCAGCCCAGCGCCGTACCGCCAACGCTGATGCGCTTGATGGCACGTTTGCGACAGTGTTCAGCCGGCGCAAGAGTGTAGCACCAGCGCAACGTGGGTATAAGATTGCACTTGTAATTAAATAATGCCTATAGTAATCCCTAGGTAAAGGATGTAAGGTCAGAATGGAAAAAGCCTCTGCCATGCATTCTATAGAAAAGGGGTCTCCGAACGTTTTAGCTGGAGGGCTGCATCAAATATCTGGCACGGTGTCGAGGGCTGGGAAAATAATAAATAAATAAACTTACATGTAAAATTTAAATAAATACATTAGAGAAAGAACTGATGAATGAATGGGCTCAAAATTCCAGGATTCCTCCCAACTCCAAAACACACCACAGAAATATAGCACACACTTTAATGGACCCATTCCCCAACCCCTTAAGCAGCTTACTTAAATGCACTGGGGTAAATATCTGTGAACCAGCAGATCACAGGAAACACCCAGAGCATGTTCTGAGAGCCGAGGAGGCCTCTCCGGGCCTCATATTTCTGTCTAAGGCCTTCAGAGGGTCTAAAATAATCTCTTCTGTATCTTTGGGAAAACCAGGATGATTTTTGGCCTTCCAGGGGCATTCTGAGGATTAGGAGGCTGTGCAGGGCCTCCCTGGCCCTCAGAACACCCTTTGCATACAAGCAGAGCACAGCTTGGAGGGTGCAGCCTGTGCCAGCAAGGTCAGGAGGGCCAGAGACTCACAGGAGACCAGAAGCTTGCGGCAGGCCAGAGAGGCTCTCCAAGAGCCACATCTGGCTCCCCGGCCGGGTTTGGAGACCCCTGCTGGTGCCATTAGTGGGTGAAGACTTGCATGATATCACAGCAGTGATTTCCTTCAAGGAATCCTCTTCAGACGAGGAAACCCTTCACATCACAAAGGAGTCTGAGGCATGTTCCAGGAAGTACACTGAGATACAAAGTGCACTGGCCAAATCTTTGACACCTGTCATGCTGCATGAGTATGCCCCTGCTGCACATTGCATTAGTGTAGCAGTGGTATTCCTGTGGGGGGGGGAATGATGTTGCACGAGCCTGAGCTCCTGTGTCATGTGGCCCCTTCCCCTTGCATGCAGAGCAATTTGTAGCTCAGAGGCTTTGCTCTCTGAGCAGCGAATGGCTCTGGAAGTGACAGGGAGGGACCACGTAACACAGAAACTCAAGTTCCTGCAACACTTAGTATCCCCCCTCCCCATATGAACCCCTCTGGAACAGAGCAGTCTTTCAGGGAAGCTGCACTGCCATTTCAGCACTGAACCCTTAGTTAGACTGTGGGGAACTCCAGGGTTTCTTGGAAAACAATACAAACCCTCTTCAGGTCTTATATCAGTAAACTGTGTTCTTTTATTTTTTGTTTTTTTGTTTTTTGTATTTTATTATTTTTGGATAATGCACATACTCTAATTTATGAGATGACAAGTTTGTCTTTTGGGTGAGGATGAAGATGCTCGCACATCCAGGTGGTGGCAGTGATGTGATGGAAAAATTGAGTCCTGATGGGCAGCCCAATCCTGAGCTGCCCAGCCGCCCGTGTGAGCAGCAGTGACCAAGCGGCTACCACTTCATCCCATGGCAGCCAGGCAGCTGCAGCAGGCTCAGCAGGAGAGGGGGACGTTTGTCGCCTTCCCCTGTAATAAGGGCGCAGGGTAGGCGATGGGTCTGCTCCCCTCTGTGCCGGTGGGCGATGGGTCTACTCCCCTCGGCCACAGGATTGGGCCCTTAATCAGAGCAGAAGCACTGGGGTATTTAAATATTTTCCTTGCATGGTTTCTGGATCTATATACCTGCCCTCCTCACTGCTATTAGGCTGCTGGTTTTCCCTGTCTGGGAGAGACAGAGGGGCCTAGGGCAGTTCAATGAGGAGCTACCTGTTGCAAAAAATTTTCAGCAAAGACAGCAAAATTGTCTCACTCTCAAGCTGCTTTTCTCCTGCAAAATCCTCACACTGGTTTTTTCCCCACCTAAACAAATGTTTCCCTTGCCCCTGCAGTTGCCTTAACCGGTAGACATGTATTTTGAAAATATGTTTACCGAGATCCAAGGAGGCCCAAATGTTTTTGGTGAAGGCTGAAATTCTTTTTCTTCTTCTCCTTATCACGTAAAATAAAGAAAACGTGTACATATTAAAATAACAACACAATTGTATCTCACAGTAGCCTACCAAATGCCTCAGGGAGCAAACAAGACAACAAGATGCCTGCAACCGGCTTCAACTTCCTTGCACCTTGCATTCTGAGGTAGCCTGCTTCTAAAATGAGGTTGCACTACCCACCATGACCTGTAGCCTATGATGGATGTTTCCTCCAGAAATCTGTCCAATCCCCTTTTAAAGGCTCCTAGGCCGGACGCCATCACCCCCTCCTGTGCAGAGGCAATCTGGGGTGGGGGTTGGCACCTGGGAGCACACCTCCAGCACACCACTTGCAGGTGCCGTCCTCCTGCAGCCTCGCGCAGCTTCGTTCCTTGTCAGGAAGCACAGGGTGGAGGCTAAGGGCACACGAGGACCAGAAGGCAAGCTGGTGCTTCTCGGGAGAGGCAAGTGGGGGCGCCCAGGGCACCAAGCGGAGGAGGCTGGCATTTTTTCTGCCCCCCTGCCCAGTGCCCAGAGCATTTGTCCCCCTTGCCCCCCCCACCCGGAATGCTTCTGCTCCTGTGGCACAGATTAATTACATGCTGGGTTTAACAAGCATTTTCTTTTACCTGTTCTAACTCTCCCAAAACTCAATTTTAGTGGATGCCCTCTGGTTCTGGTGTTGTGAGAGAGTGAAAAGAACCTAATTTTATATGTGCAATTTTATATGTCTCAATCATGTCCGCACCCTCAAATGCCTTTTTTTCTAGACTGAAGAGCCCCAAACACTGAAGCCTTTCCTGATAAGGGAGATACTCCATCCCAGTAATGATTTGGTCTCTCTCTTCTGAACCTTTTCTAGTTCCACTATGTGTTTTTTGAGATATAGTGAACAGAACTGTAGGCAGTACTCTAAATGTGGCTGTATCATTGATTCGTACAATGGCATAATATTGGCCATTTTATTCTCAACCCGTTTTTAATTATCCCAAGCATGGAATTGGCCCTCTTCACTGCGCTGCACACTGGGTCGACACTTTCATTGAGTTGTCCGCTAGCACTCCAAAATCTATCTCCTGATCCATCTCTGACAGCTCAGAACCCATTAGCCTATATGTGCTGATTTTTTGTCCCAATGTGCATCACTTTACGCTTGTCTACATTGAAAGGCATCTGCCATTTTGATGCCCATTCCTACAGTTGGAAGAAATCCTTCTGGAGCTCTTCACAATCCCGTCTGGTTTAGTGTCTTCCACAAACTTGGCTACCTCGCTGTTATCCCTGTTTCCAAGTTGAAAAGCACTGGTCCCAGGACAGATCCTTGGGGTACATCGCTTTTTCATCTCTCCCCATTGTGAAAATTGTCCACTGACCCCTCCCCCCGTTAACTGGTCCTCAACCAGTTCCTTATCCATAAGCGTACCTCTTATTCCCTGTAAATTTTTCTTCACATACAGCCTCTCTACTCAGATCAGAAGCCTCGCCTTTCATACTGGATCTGATTTAAGAGATATGTATTTTGTAAACATGTGGGTCTACAGGTAAACACATGTTGTGAGAAGGTGTGGCTCTAATCACTATGCTTTCATCAGCTGGAAGTGGCAGCACAGACAAATTAGCAGGAAATCTTGAGGTCACATGCTAGTGAAGTTCTATCATCAGGTAATATAGTTCTGTATTCAGTTAAAGCAATTCTAGAATGTGTAACAAAGGGCATTTCCATCAAGGAAGTAAGTGGAAGAAGTGCTCAGGGTTTAATCTGAGCCAAAGTTATATTCAGAGCCAGTTTTGATTGAAAATGACACCTCAACTCTATGACAACTCAACTCAATTAATAGTAAAGATGGAAGTGGAGCAAAATCGGTTTCGTTTCTTTAATCAGCTGGCTTCCACATCTTAGATTAGTCTGGGCAACTCTCAGAATACACAGTGTGACTTCCCGAAACCTCTGTCACTTGGTAAGTGACACATGGCACTAGCTTTAGATATAACTACAAGTGGCACTCAATAAAGCCAGAGCTGACATTTGGGGAGGGGAATGATGACAGATGCTTCTTCTTATGACCCAAGGTGATTATTCCTCATTTTCCAGTGTAGATCACTGGCAGGGCAGGCCCACTCAGGAAGCCAACTGAAGCCACTGCCTCAGGCAGCTGATTGTGTGTGTGTGGGGGGGCACACATCTCTGTCTAGCCTCCTCTTCCTTCTACTCCCCACACTGAAAAAGGAAAGAGAGGAAGAGGAAATGTGGAAGGAAGGAAATTGCCACACTGGAACACTGGAGAGTGGGAGGAGCAGAGGCTGGCACATCACTGGGTGGGGAGGCAGATGCCAGGAGAGTTGGCTCTGCTAATTGGTTTCACATGCTTGGAGTTTCTGTATACTCAGCAGCTAACATTTAAATGGATCGGTTGATTGAATATGAATGCCAAAGACCCACATTATTTGCTTCAAAACTGATAATTGATCTGCATTGACAACCCCCCCTACAACTGCTGATTTTGATTTTTAAGAAAAAAAATCCTGACAGATTCACTGCTTAAATAAATATAATCTTGAATATATCCAAGAGCAAGCCTCTGAACACTGCTGCAGTTCCTCTCCCTGCCATCCTGTTGACCTATGAGGCTGCCTTACCATCAGTCCAGGTAGCCTAGCGTTGACTTTTCTGACACGCAGTGGCTTTCAGTGGCCTGAAAGGGCTCCACTGGGTAATGCAAACCCAAGTGGACTTAAAACAGGTAAGACCACTATAGCACCAGGATAAAAATGACCAGACCACCATGATCATGATCTCACCATGAGACTGATGTACATTTTCATTTTATGAAATTTGATCCTATGGAACTTTTCTAAGAAAAAGTACCACTGAGTTCAACAGAATTTACAAATAAGCATGTATAGCAGTGGTTTGCCAGGAAGCTGTGAAACCAGCCAGTGGAGCCACAAAATCATTGTGAAAAAACCCACAGCCAGTGGGTATACAACAGTGGTTCTCAAACTTTTTAGCACCAGGACCCACTTTTTAGAAGGACAATCTGTCCAGGATCCACTGGAAGTGATGTCATGGCTGGAAGTGCCATCATTGTGAAGCCAGAGCCTGCTGCTTTCCTGAGAATGCAGCAATAAGTTGGGTGATTTCTCAGCCATTTTCCAAGAGCAAGGTGAATTAGAAAAGGGAAAAGCCTATTTACCACTCTGACACAAGCACAACAACCACACAGTCCTCCCCCCTTTCCAGCATCCCATCTTCCCATATTTTCAATATGGCTGCCCTAGTATAGGTGCTTTTCGACCCACATTAAATTGGCTCAAGAAGACCCACTGGTGGATACCAACTCACAGTTCGGGAACCACTGCTGTGCAATTTTTAGGATTGTAGCCTAATGTAGCCACAGCCAGTGGTCCAGTAGGTCAAGGGAGCCATCAGTTGAAAAAGCTTGTCACCCCTGGTGTATAGGATGCAGTCCGATTTTGTTATAATGTTCCCTCGACAGCGCTTACTTCGAAGTAAGTAGACTGTAGTGTGTGCCTGCGTGTGTTTTAATACAGTGGTTTTCGAGCTAGAAACTTGACGTTCGCACACGTGGACCACCAACGCATGGACGCGGAGGGACAACATTCAGGCGGGCTTGAGCCTACGGTGCTGGCTGCTCTGCAACGCGCAGGCTTAAAGTTGCAGAGAACTTGGACAGGGAACGCAGTGCTTCCACAATCCAGTGCAGTGGCTCACGCTCATTCGCCTCGAAGTTGACACAGGCGATTTTTTTTTTCTTGGCTTTTACCTGTCAGGCTCCCCTGCCCCGTTTTCTCGGGAAGTCAATCCCACCATTCATCTCCCCCGAGCCTGACAGGACGCTTAGCTGGCCGCTCGTCTTCTGCCGGCATAGTCGAGGTCTGGCTCGCCCTTCCTTGCCGGGAGGAGGTGCCTGCCTCACGCCACTCCCTGCGCTGGGCAGCCCCCGCCGTCGCTCGCACGTGCGCTGCGCTGGGTGGCGGAGTCCGGGCAGGGAGGCGCTTGCCTGGTGCGCTCCGCCTCCAGCTCCTCCTGCGAGAGGCCGAGTGACTTCTTAGCCGGGCGCGGGGCCACGAAGGCGCTTCTCGTTGCTGGGCAGCTTCCCCTGTCTCGCCTCCGCTGGTCTGCTGCTCGTCATGCTAAGGTGGCTCTCCCGGGTCCGGCCGCCGCCGCCCACTCGCCTCCTTCTCCTCGCCTCTTGCTTGCTGCTGCTGCCTCTGCCCGGGGCGCGCAGTATCGGCCTCTACTCGCCGAACGACCCGCTGGCGCTGCTGGGGGCAGACACGCTGGAGCGCAGCGTCTTCAACTCCAGCAGCGCCTGGGTGGTCGAGTTCTACGCCTCCTGGTGCGGCCACTGCATCCACTTCGCCCCCACCTGGCGAGCGCTGGCTAGTGACATCAAGGGTAAGCAGAGCGGGGGGGGGAAGGGGGGTCCCGAAGGTGCTGAAGCTCCGGCGCCAAAGCCTGCTGGGCGACTTCTCCGCCCTGCTTCCCCGGCCCCAGTCCCAAAGGCGTCGACGAGGGAAGGACACTCCGTATGTGCTCGCCGGTGACGCTCCTCGATCGGGTCGCGGCTTCGCGCCTTAGGCACACCTGGTCTTGCCTCCGGGCAGTCGGGAATGAGAGGCTGGCCCCGACATCAAGCCCGGGTTAGATAACGTCCGTGCCTCCCATCCATCGCCACGGGGCGGGTTGGCTTGCCGCCTCTCCGGGAAGCGCCCCGTGCATGGCCCCTCTTGCTCCTCGAGCCTTGGGACGCCACCAGCCCCTTCCTTCGGGTTATTTGGGGACCCCTTTGAGTTTCCTTCCTTCGGTTACTTCTTCTGCCTGTGTAGCGGCTCTTTCACATTGCCAGCAGCTTTTTCCCCTTGCCAACCCTGTGTGTTTGGATTTCCACTCTGTCGGTGTATATCCTTGTGTTAGATGGCCAAGTGTTCAGGTGTGACTGTGCCCACCTATTCTCCCAAGCTAAAGTCTGGGCAGTGTTATCAGATTAAGGACCGCAACTGCTTGTCTCAGTTTCATCTTCCTAATGTAATGTCACTTTTTGTGTAGCTGTATCTCATGCTGGCAGTGGAGACCTCTTACTCCTTTGTGGAATGTGCGGTTGGCTGCTTTTTCCCATAAGTGTGTTGTATGCCAGATGCAGCAATGGCCATTAGCTTACATAGCTTTGACAGGGAATTGTGGGGATTAATGGAGGGGCGTGTCAGTGGCCAGTAGTGTGCCAAGACAGCGGCAGCATGTCACTGAATAACTGTTGAAGTAATTGCAAAAGAACTTATTGCCTTCAAGCCTTTAGCAAGGGGAGAGTAACTGTTCCTCTTTACCCCGGCAGTGCCTTTTCTAGTGGCTGTTGCTGGTGGTTTTCTGCTCCAAAAGGGTTTGTGAGCCCTTCTGGGACAGGGAGCCATTTAATTTTATTATTATTATTTGCCTGTAAACAGCTTTGTGAACTTTTTGTTGAAGTATATAAATTACTGTGATTTCTTGGAGGCATTTGTTATCCCCTCTATGGGAAGCAGGATGCTGGATGAGATGATCTGACCCAGTAGGACAAGGTTTTTGCCAGCTGTTGCCAGGGAAGGTACAGGCAATTCCTCTGCATTCCAGAACTGTTCTAACTGTTCCCATGTCTGGGTCTTTCAGCAGAAACAGATTTAACACAAAACTGTCAGTGGGCAATTGTGATGGCTAATGTTTCTCTGAAATAGAAGAGAGCTGAGAAGAGCACTACTGTGGGAATTGACAGGAGACGTTCATGGTGAATTGTACACAATGAACAGTTTATGGGGAAGAGTAAGAACAATATCTAGGAGTAAGGCGGGGTGACATGAAGGAGAATTCCAAGAAGATAAAAAGACATCTGAAAGGTCAGGAGTCTCCAGACTATGGCCTGGGGGCCACATCTGGCCCACAAGATTTTATCTGGCTCATAGCAAAAAAAAATTTGTCAGCAAAATTCCCCTGGAATCTGAAATTGCTGTAAGTGCTTGCAGGGATGGGAAATGGCAGGAATGCAATCCCCATGGCCTATCTGCTGGCAAGATAATGGGGCTGGGGGGGACTTACTGTCCACAGCCTTTTGCACGGCAGTGTTTCTGGCACTTGGGGCTGCTGTACTTACAGAAGTAAGCTTCATTGAATCTAGTAAGACTTGCCTCTGAGTAGACATGCATGGGATTCACAGTTAATATTTGAAAACGTTTTTAGGCGATTATTTTGTAAAGTTGGTAAATGGATTTTTTTTACTAATTTATATTGTAAATGGAATTATGACATTTTTTCTGTTTAATACAGAAAACAGAGCACCCCTAATTACTGTCTTGGGCTTGTGCGTTTTATGGATTATCTGCATTGGAACTGTAGTATCAAGTCATGTGTTAAATCTTATATCTAGTCAAATCTTGTGGTCAAATCTTCCCTTCCAGTGAGTGGCAAGAATTCCACAGATGGCTTTAGGCAAGTCACTGTCTTGACATCAGTCTCTCTTGCTTTACCTGAATGATACAGATCTACCTTACAGGACCCTTGTAAGGATTTCTGGGATAATAAATGAGATGTGCTCCATGACATTAGGTGGCTCTAAGGTACACATAAATGCTAAGGACTATTTTAATTATTTCCTGCTTTTCATTCTCCAAGATGGCGCCTATGCTTGGCTTTCTGGCAAAGAAATTTGCAGCCCAGTCCATATGGCTTCCCCTGCCATAGCAGGCAGCTGTGCCAAAATGGGCTCTGCTGTGTGCTGTGGTGGTGGGAAGATCAGGACACTTTGGAGAGGAAGGAAAAATATTTCCCTGTACCTTCCAGTTTCCCTTATCTTACCACTAATAGGTCTCCTTGGATCTGCCTCAGCTCTTTAGCTGGTGCAAGTCTGAGGAGAGAGAAGAGGCATGTTGGGAGGTGGGATACCATCCAGCTCAAGTTGCCTGCTCTGGGTGCCATCCCCCCTCCTGCCCCTGACATGCCTTTGTTCCACCCCTCCCCATGCCATTCTTCCCTCACCGCTGTTGATGGGCACTCCTCTGTCCGCTGTCCATGGCCTCTCCAGCAGGGATCTGGAAGTGTGCTTCTGGATTGCCTTTTACAACGGTCAGAAAGTGGGTTCCGTCATCAGAATGCTAGTTCTAGTGGTGTAGCCGATCAACAGTTTGGGCTGCTTAAAGTCTCAAGTATATGGTGTATTTGTCTGAAAGTAACATTTGTTTTGTACAACCGTCTCTCATATGAGAAAGGCAGACATATGTTGGCTGCTTTTTGTTCTGAATTTAATAATCCAGAGATCCTATTTCTTGAGGGTGTCATTAAGGGATGTGGAGGTGCACAGTCCCAGAAGACATAATTTGTGCTTCTTAATACTGTGACCATTGTTGGTCTCTCTTCTGTTGAGTCTGTCTTGCTTGCTGCTGAAAGTTTCCTGGTATAGAGTTTATTTACAGCACCTGTCTCTGTGAAGGTCTTCTGGGTGAGTGTTAAAGCTGCAGTTCCCAACCTTGAGTTCCCCCAGTTACCTGTGTTTGAAAAATCCTTTCCCCTTACGGGGGTGGGGTGGGGTGGAGAACCGGCTGAGCCCATAAAGGACAGTGCCTGTCACTTCCAGGTTCTTTCCACCACCACTGACTACAGGGATTTAGGAAAGGGGTTTTAATGGGGGAACTTACTCAAATAAACTGGTTATTTGGCAGTGGCAGCAGGAAGAATCTGGAAGTGATGGGCATCATTACCTATCAGTTTGCACTTCTGTCTTAAAAGGACAGTCAGTTGGGAACCACTGTATTCAAGGATATTTTGTGCATGTATTCCTTGGTGTAGCTTCTTGTTTGATTACTTGCAGGTTAACAATTGAAGATGAAGGTTGGCACAGTTTTGGTACCTCAGAACAAAAGGAGCCTGCTGGAGAGTAAGGTTCCTTGTTCTTGACTATGGGAAGACAGTGGATGCCACCCAGTGCGGCTGCACCTATGCTAGTGTTGGATAGTGCACAAAACTTTCTGCTGTATGACTTACGATGAGTTTTCCCAAAAGTTATTGAAGAAGGAAGATCCTTCCTTATCCTTACTCATGCCAGTCAGAGACCCTTTAGTCTAGTTTAAGAAGAGCTGGCATACTGTTGTGACTGTTGGGTGGTGATGGTACATTTCTTTCTAGGGCAGAATTCCCCACACTCAGGAGATATTGCCATTGCTTCTGGACTTGTTCACTGTTCTAGGCTTTGCTCTTAGATATGAGGCACACTCGGATCAATAACTTGTGCAGAAATGCTGGTGTTTGGCTCATCTGAGGTCATTTTTTCTGTTCCATGTTTTTAAAAGTAAACCTTTTCCAGGTATGTCTTCAAAAACAGTAATATTTCTCATAACCTGCTAATTTGTTACAATACTCTTTGTCCCAGCATGATTGACAGCTATTCTAACCAATGGGAATAGTGCATTGAGACCAATCAGCTCCCATTTCCTGCTTATTAGAATAATAATACATTCCATGACGCTGTTTTGTGCAGTGCTCAACTTTCTGGGATGGATCCCCATGTTATACGAGATATTGCTGTAATTCAGGAAATAAATAGGCCACAGCTCTCAGAAATACTTTGTATATACTGACTGAGAAAGCCATGGGTTCAAGTGCATGAAAGCATATGCCACAGTAAGTATGTTGGTTTTTAAGTTGCCTCAAGATTCTTTCTTGTGGCTTTTCCAGAGTTGGCTCCATAATTCTATTTGAGATGAATATCTAAGATGCAGGTGCACAATGACATTTGGCAATTGTCAGTTCATTTGAATTGAAACACCACATGGCTAGCAGAGTTTCACAAAAATGTTCACACAATGCCCTGCTAAAGCAGCAGTGCCATTGCATTCACCTGTACTACTGTAGTTTCTGTTTTAGCTCTGTCTTTGGGTCTGTATTGGTGTTTTGGATGCAGAGCAGTCAGCTCTAAGCATTATTCTGTGCTCTTACCACATTGTCTACTGACTGTGAAACCTTGTTCTGGACCGGAATAAATCAGTTACTTATCCCTTAAGTGGAAAGTTTTGTTCACTTCATTAATTTTAATTAATTCCATTTGTATTTCAGAGTTAAGTGAGCGAAATGACTTTCTCTGAATCAATACGTCAGGTAAAACATGTACCATTAATGTGGTAAATGCTTTCTCAAGACATGTATCTTTTTACAAGACTGCATGATAACAATGTATCTTTTTATTGCCTTAGTCGTATTGCATAATTGTATATGCAAAAACTGCCAGCAGCAGGATACCAAAAAATACAAATAAAAAAAAAATTAAGCCAAGAATAGTATTTTTGATATCGTGCTGCTGGCAATTTTTTCATGAATTAATCACACTTTTAGTTTTAAGGTTTTTTTTTAATAAAATTCCCTCAACACTTTTTATTTTCCTCTTTTTGTTCTTGTAGCAACTCAAGTGTTACTATGTTGGACTGTGGTTCAGTGTCCACTTCTAATGTGTTTCCAAAATGGCAATTTATACACTATATAATGTCTATTATAGATAACACTTTCAGGATGGTAACAGATATGAATCCTATGAGGTCCATTATCTTGAAATATCTGGTATATGAATACCCTAGTACTCTGTACATTTAATGCACATCAGCACATTGATGTTGTGCGTCTCATCAGGGTCTTGGTGAATGCCATTTTTCTCCATATAAGCTGGGAATTAAGAGAAAACTAGTTGGAGCAGGCCAAATTAATGGTCAGACTTCCCTGTTTTTGACCTGTTTCTTGTAGTTATTTCTCCTCAGGAATAGGTTTCCATTATGGATGTTGTCAATATTCAAGAGACAACATGTCTGAATTAAGGGACGTGGTGCTGCTGCGGGTTAAACCGCTGCTGCTGGGCTTTCTGAACGGAAGGTTGGGAGTTCAAGACCACACAACAGAGCGAGCTCCCATTGCTTGTCCCAGCTCCTGCCAACCTAGCAGTTCAAAAGCATGTAAAAAATTCAAGTAAAGAAATAGTTACCACTTTGGTGGAAAGATAACGGCGTCCCATGCGCTACGGTGTATAGTCATGCTGGCCACATGACCACAGAAGTTTGTCCTCGGACAACGCCGGCTCTACAGGCTTAGAAACAGAAATGAGCACTGCCCCCTATAGTCGGTCACGACCATTTAGTCGTAGGGAAACCTTTACTTTTATGGATGTTATTAATATTCAAGAGACATGTCTGAATCACAGCTCAAAATGCCTTCTTTTAAAATTGAAATGTTTACATCTTCCAGGTAGATTTAGACGAGTATTAAGATGAAATTGTTTCATCTGAAGTTGAAGGTCAGGAGATGCTGGTTGTCACTTCTTTATTTTATTTATTTATTGTAAATAATTTTTATTTCTTCTATTTAGTTATGGGACAGGGAAATGGATACACATAGGTTAAGGGGAACAAAGGTTACACAATAGGTAAATAGTGGAGGATTATAGCCATGAATTATAATCGCCTACAATATCTTTCTTCTACAAATATCAATCACCATTCTTACAACCTCATAAATTTCTTATAATCTTATAATTCAATTAAAGTATAATCTCAATAGCATGTGTACATAATCTCTTACATTCAATTGCTTGCTTATATTTTATTTCCTATCTTACAATTTCATTTAAGTCAGTTTAGTCCAGTCATAAAATAATTCCTATTATCTGCATATCTTAATTTTTATCTTTTTAGAAATACATCTATTTCTGTCCCTTCCTGACTTATTATCTTTCATCCTGTCTCAGAGCCGTTTCTCCTCTTAAAGCGTACACATAAACAAGGAAAAAGTAGTTGCAGAAAAAATAAATGAGGAAGAATTGCAGCCTAAGTTATAGACTATTATGTCTATAATGTCCTACAAATTTCTATCACCATTTAATATAAATTTCTATAATCAAATAATCCAGTTAAAATATAATCTCAATAGGGTGTGTACAATATCTCCTTAAATTTAATTACACTCTTGTTATCTCTTATGTCTTGCAATTTCATTAAATGATTTAAAAAGCCAGTTTGGTCCAGTCATAAAATAATTCCTAATATCTTCATGTCTTGTCTTAATTTTTACTTAAATTTATATATATTTATATATATTTAGCAATCCATCTATTCCTTTCCTTCTCTGGCTTATTATCTCTCATCCTATATTTACTGAATTTCAAAGCAATTCCTTCTCTTAAAACATACACGCCACCATTGGTCTAACATTTAACTATAACATTAATCTATCAATATTTATCTTATAGTAAATTCAAAAGTCTACTCTTTACTACAATATTCTAGTCTAAGTAGGATTATATAATTTTGTACTTTATTATAGTGTCTCATCATATCACCTATTATCATTTTCCGTTACTTTTAACCCAAAAACCACCACTTTTACTTTATTAATCAAATATTCTAATCCAATTTCATTATCAAATTTATCAATATTTCTTAAACAGCCCCCTAAAGTTCAATATTGTATTAATGCAATCTAATTTAGGTTCTTCCAAAACTTCTTTCCTTCTGACCTTCTGATATCCTTCCAAGTCGTCTGCATTTTCAAACCGCAAAAACACTCTCCCTTTGTTCCTTTCTTGATTTGACGCCATCTTCTCGAGTTATTTATGTCCAGAAGGGTGGGTCTCCTGGTTATTTGTCCATATAGCTTCTTCACTTCTACAATGAAGTGAATGCTTCATTTAAAAGCATGCTTAACATTTGCTACAATGCTTATCTCCCCGACCCTCAGTCCAGCATCACTTCATGATTAATCTCTTGACAAGCTTAGAGTTTAAAATGCAGGTTTCTTCGTTCTTGCAGTCACCGTCAGCTCTTCAGACCTCCATTTTGAAGAATAATTTTTTTTCCTCCCTTATTTCCAACAGTTGAAATTAAATCCTCAGGTGGTTTTGGTAAAATTTCCCTAACATTCTCTTGTCATATGACGTTGCACTCCAGATAGGGTTCCAGTTCTTTTGAATATTCTCATATTGCCCCTTCTGGATCTATTGCAGCCACCTCTTATATCGTAAAAAGCAACTTACCCTTCTCCATTTATCTTAGTCAGTTAATTATCTTGGTTGACCCTCATGATTAGTTTTTCATTACTATTTTTTTTCCATCCGCTTTCTTCCTGCACTCATTCTTAGCTCTGTAGTGGGGTCTGCTTACAGAGGTTGACTTACGGTTCTTAAACATCTTCAACGCTTCCCAAGGCTTCAAAGCCTTCTCTGAGGCTGTCAGTACTTTGCTGGCACATCTAGTTATGGCACCGGCTTCTTGTACCTCCCTGCGTCTAGACTGCCAGGTTTCCCCTCTGGAATCGCCACTCCTAGAGGGTGCTGGCATTACGTCTGCTGCCCCAAAATCCTTCTCCTAGGAATTGGGGAGGGGGGTTCCCATCTGGGAGCCCCAAAAAGAGGTAAAAGCTGGCAACAGTCCTAAAGCTTAGGAAACTGCTGCCATCCTGTAGCCGACAAGCCACGCCTTCCTTCTTTATTTTATTTTTAAATTTATAACCCTTTGGCATCCTCAGGTTGGCTCACAACTATAAATGACGATACATCCATAAATCCAGTTTAGGGATTACATATATCCAGTTTAGGGAAGGAATTTTTCCCAAACGTACAATATAGACAGAGTGGCCAGTAACAGAATAACAAACAGCCTGGCATCTGTTGGCTCTCTAAGACATGCCCCCTTTCAGGGGCGTAGCTACAGTAGTGCAGGGGGGTGCGCAATTGCACTGAGCAACACACTTTAGGGGGACAACAAACTGAGTTCAATACTACTGGCCAAAATTGTGAAAACCTTGATAGTTGCGAATAATACTATTATATATCATTGGAAAGGAAATTTAATGCAGAATGCATTGAAAAAAATCCAGAGTTTAATATTTTACTCTATTAAATATTATGGCCATAAAACCAGAAAATGAAAATGTAACTGTCATGTAAAAATGGTGCTTTGTAAAATTGTGGTTTGTAGGAATAATATTGACATGTCATACATAGAGGCAGTCTAAAATGGTTTAATTTTTTCAGGATTGGAGGTATTATCCAAAACTAAAAATTGGTGAAAGTGGTGTTTTGTGTTTTTATTCAAAAAATTACATTTTAATCCATTTTAAAGCATTTTTATAAATTCTAATCTATGTAATATAGGTTGCCTACTGCCAGCAGATATAATATTGCCATAGGCATAAAAGGCATGAAACACCCCCACCCACTCCCAAAAAATAACACAAGACAGAGTCACTTTTTTAAACTGAAGGTTTGAAGCAGTTGGTCAATCAGCCTACAGTGACCAATTTCAAAATATAGCATATCAATTAACCCTAACAAAGCACTGTGTGCACACTGAACCTAATGCTGTCAGACTCATCAAAACATAGCAATTCCAAGAAATGCTTTAAACACTGAGAATACGTCTACTTACTGCTGGGGAAAAAAATCACAACTTAGCACCTTGATGAATTGATGAAAAAACAGAAGGTACAGCCACTTAATACAATAGAAATGCTTTTGAAAATACTGCCAACTAAAACAGTGCCACTGCCATTTTAAATACTTTCTAAAAGTAATGCAGAAGCATTGTAAACCAGCTTACTTCAATTTGTAATGCAAGTATTTTAAAAGGCTTTTCCCAGAGTTTACAAGCATGCTCAGTAGATTCTAAAGACTGAGAGGAGATAGCAGGAGCTCCATGCAGCCCACAAATGTCAACAACAACAATAACAAAACAGAGAACAAAACTCAGCTCTGAATGCAGTTAGTGGCTTGCAAATTGCCACTAAGCACTCAAAAAGTCTCTTTGCAACACAATCAGTAGGCAGTTAAAAGGTGAATTTCATGGATTCAGCAGGATATCGTGTTTTATCACGGTATTTCGCAATTACCATTATGGACTGTCCCTAGTCATAAAGAATTTCATGCAGAATATAATGGAACAAACCAATGAAGTGTAATAACTTCATTCCATTAAAAGTTATGGTCAAAAACGCTGAGAAAACCAAAATACAACTATGACATCACTTCCTATTGTGACGTCACTTCAGGAGCATCATTTTGTCATCTGCACCAGGCTATATTTTCATTGACTATGTCCCTTTCCCTTTACAGTACTTTGAATGTTGAGCTAAGAAAGATGCAGTTGTGCATTTAAATCTTACTTCTAATCTCACTCTCTCCCCCCGTCTCCCCCCCTCACTCTTCCTGCCCCTTGTCCAGTTTTTGAGCAAGGCTCAATTTTCATCTTTTTATAAAAGAAAATGAGCACCTGTCAAGGTCTGGAAGAGGGCCTCCTATTTTGCTACTATTTTGTTGTTCCTTCTACTAGGGCTTCTTAACCAGGGTTTACTGGTTAACCCTACTTAACCATACCCCATGGGGGTATGGGACTTCCTGCTCTGAACTGTCTTTATTAAAACATGTTGTTAGATTAGATTAACTATCACCATTATTGATACAGATTGGGACATCCTGTTCCTAGCTATCCATAAGTAAAGTAAAACCAAGCTATTGACATCTTCTGAAGTCATACTAGTGCTTAATAGGACTAGTGATGATGATGATGATTATTTTCATACTCTGATGAAAGAGGTCTGAGGACATATTAGGCAGTCTATTGGGGGCCTGTAATTATAAAAAGGTTAAATACCCTGTACTTGTGTTTTTGTCTAGTGTTTGTCCAAACTATTGCCCAGAGAACGCTTGGGCAAGTTCACTCATCTGAAGTTGGCAATGTGGTGTTTTTCAGAGTGTCTAGGTTAGCCCATTACATATAGGGGGTATGTTTCTGCATTTTGGCTAGTCATCCCACCAGAGCCAAATCTCTTTCCATCTTAGCCAGTATGCATGTTCTTTGCTGCAAGGTAGGCCCTAATCTTTGCCTTGAGAAATGCACACCTGTAATATTCCCTGTATACTCCTTAATGTATATTCATTAATGTAAGGAATTAATTAATCAGACATTTGGAGCTGGAATTGATTCCTTGACAATTACGCTTTGGGGATGATGAGATAAATATTTAATGAAGGCTACAACATTTAGTCGATTAAAGAAGTACGCTGATTAATCATGCAGCAATTATAAGATAATTTTTAAAAGTTCTTTAAAAATATTACTGTTGCAATCTTGAAAAGGTATTCCTTCTCATGTATGAGGAAATGCCTCTCCTAAGGTGCTATCTGCTATGGTAAATACCTACATCATTCAAAAGCAAAGTGAGAGAGAATTTTTTTTTTTCAGAACTGTTTTGTTCAGTTGAAAACTTAGGCAAAACACACACTATAGGTCATGTCTCATTATCCGCTGGGGTTTCATTCCGGAACCCCCAGTGGATACCAAAACCAGTGGATATCAAAATAAAAGCTTCAAGACCCACTTCCAGATTTCTTGCTCCTCTGTTGTTGCCCTAGAGAGCATTGGTATTGATGCTATACCACATTTAGCCACTAGATGGGGAGAATTGTGAAATCTAATAGAATGTAGGAAGAGAGGAAATGGGATTTTGACCTTTTTTTCCTTGTTATAAGGCGTGGACCCCTGTATGAGGGGTGAGTCAAATCAGTGGATAACGAGGCACTAATGTATATTGAGTAATTGTTAATCAGGTGACTGCATACAAAGTTATGGAATGTGATGTGTAGCAAATGGAAGTAATACCAGCCTATTAAGAAAAGGGTTTTGTTTTTTGTTTTTTGACGGGAAGGTATTCCATAACTGTGGATGAGTCATTGAGAACTTTTGTGGGAATTTGCTTTTTTCCGTTTGGAGATCACCATAGTTCCTGCATTTGTTTTATAATAGTAAAAGTTCAGAAGATAAAATTGGGTGTAGAAATGCTTGTGGCGTAGAGTGGTAAGGCTGCAGTATTACAGTCAGAAGCTCTCTTCACAATCTGAGTTTGATCCCGGTGGTTCTCGGTAGCTGGCTCAAGATTGACTCAACTTTCCATTCTTCTGAGGTCGGTAAAATGAGTGCATAGCTTGCTGGGGGTAAAGTAAGATGACTGGGGAAGGCAATGGCACCCCATACAACTAAGTCTGCCTAGTAAACATCATAATGTGGCAGGAGGTGTGGACTGATGGTTGAGCTGCTGGCACTGCCTGAAGCTAAGCAGGAAAATCTGCAGTTTGTTTTTGGATGGGATGCCAGGTTGTGATAAGCTGCAGTACCTGTGGTGGCAGAACAGAGTTGCTGTGGAGCGGATTTCTCACTGCAAGTGAGAGTTGCAGGGGTGTGTGTGAGAAGGCCAGCCGGCATAGAATGGAATTAAATACGACTTTGAGGACCCAAGGCTTGACTTGTGATGGCCTGCTGAGGCTTGATGGCACACAGCCAAAGGAGAGAACCACACTGTGAAGGCGACATCTGGGACTGGCGAATCGTAAGAATACTGTATATTTGTAAAAACTCCATTGAAAAAATGGTAGTTTAGGGTAGCTGGCTCATATAAGCCGCCTTGAGTGTTTGCTTCAGCATGGTAAAGGCAGGGTATACTTTCTTCAAATAAATAATAATGTGACATTGTCCCCATGAGTCGGTAATGACTTGGTGCTTTGCACTGGGGACTACTTTACCTAACCTGTGCTTGTGCAGCTAGGCCGCGTAGCCTGCGCTGTATCCAGTGCAGGTGGAGGAGGCTGGAGGTTTTGGGATAAGGGGATAATTTCCTCTTACCCTGAGTAATGCCCCAGTCTGCCATGCTCGGGTCTCTGAGAGGCCCAGTGTGACTCTGAGAGGCCTGGGACAGGAATTAGGATATGGTGGAGGAGGCTTCCACCACCCCCACCCCCTCCTGGACCTGATCTGACCCTTCCCTGCCTCTGAACCACCCTCTTACCACTCTTCTTCACCTGACACAACACTCTGCCAGAGGGCGGAATCCCAGGGTGGAGCAGGTCTCTCTACCAGTGCTGCTTACTTGTTGGGTGTTGAAGCGTACCTTAGTTATTTGAGACACCTTTTGCCAGCATAGGGACTGCTGTGTCAGCAGAGCTTTGAGTTAAGATCTCAGTATGATTTATGCTAACATGAGAGAATCATGCAATCTTCCTCCACTTCATCTTTCATCCTTCCGCTGCCTTCCTTCTGTTGATCTTTAGATTGTGGCTCCCCTGGAGCAGGGACCTTTCTTCCTATTGCTTGTAAAGCACAGTGTACAGGAATGACCCTGTTATTTACCCAGGGGTAAATGATAATTTCCATTATAAACCAAGATTTGAGACATAATTAATGTGAGATTTCTTGCTTACATTAATTCAGTATTGCCATATTTAAAATTTTCAGATTGTTGTTTCTGCAGTCAGGCCTGGCACTTAGAACATGATCAGCCCAAACTGAATACAAGTGTGTCCTGATATACACTGATTCAGTATCCATGGTTTCAGTTATCCATGGATACCATGGATCCTGGAATTCCTATTAAAAAGATAGGGAAACATCAGTGGTTTTGCTGCAACAAGGCTAAAACAAGTGATTTGTTTAATGTTCCCCTATCTTTAAAAAGGCGTCCCCAGTATCCACGGGTTTAGGTATCCATGGTGGGGTTTGGAATGGGACGGATATTCGGAATGGATTGTGGGGTGTGCCTGTAATCCTGTGTTCGCTTGAATCCAGTAAGGATGAGAAAATGCTTAATTCTTCCCTTGACGTGAATGGGACCACAAGTGCTTGGTTTTGTTCAAATTGTTCCCTTAGTTTTGAGGCTGTTGAATCTCAGTGTTTTTGTAATGGCTTCTGTGAATGACTTCACAAACTCTGAATTTTTATCCTCTCATTGGTCTAAATCTCTTGGCTTCTGATATCCTAGTTTTGTTCTTTCTTACACAGATCTGTTGTGCCCTTCTAATAGTGTGTTCATCACTGATTGAAAATTGAACTGAAAATTCTTTCCCAGCTGAGCGGGGAGCGGGAATCTTGGTTTTTCCTCTGCCTTTGATGTGTGCCCCATACGCATTTTGGGAAAGTATACATCTCAGGCAGAAGAAGGAAATAAATTGATGGACACAACTAGTGATCTCCTTTTTTTGTAGGGATTTTCCTGTTTGTTAGTTTCCTTTTACTGGAATGTTAATGAAACACAGATTTAGGTTCCAGTGAAGCATCCCTCCCTTTCCTTCTAAGCTCTCCTTTTCTTTGCCTAAGTAAAGTGACAACCTAATCCTTGCTCATTGCCTGGCTATTCAGTGGCATGGGCTGCATTGCATCCCACAGAGGACTTCTGGCTGCTGTGGGTCTCCTCAGGGTAAGGAGGCATGTACCCTTGCCCCCAGGATGACCACCAGAAGCTGCAACTGGTCAGCTTGGACCTGCGCCAACGGTATTCCTGCGCCAACGGTATTCCTCTGCAAATCCACATTAATCTGTGCAGGTGGATTAGGCTTGGGTGAAGGATCAGAATTCAGTGTGCACCACCACCACCCAACCTGCCACCTTCGCAAGCCTGATTAGTCCACCTCATTTCCTTCCCCTTCTGCCCTCTCCACCTGCCGCATTCCATCCCCTGCACCAGGCCTCTGCTGTTCTGCTAGCACACTGGCTCCTTGCATTGCATAAAGTGCTTTAGAGCACTTTTTTGACAGCCTGCGCCAGCAAGAATATGCATTCTGCTGGCACAGGCCTTGGATAGGATTGAGCCATTAGTCTTGGTTGTCTGAGCTAGATTTGCTTGTTACGGCAATTTTTCCCTTCCTGGTCCCATTTCAAACTCTGGGCAGCAGTGATTGTGGTGTTATTTGGAGGTGGGTTTGTTTTTACAGGGATTCCATTGGAGAATTCCTTCTCCATTCAAGAATGGCTCATAAATAGGAGCTGGAAATGGTCCACTAATCTAACTCTTGCAAAAACAGACTTTTTAAGAAAAATTAAGTGGAACTGTATGGGGGGAGAGAACCAGCCTGCCAAGTTTCTCCTGTGCGATTTCCATGAGAAATTTTGTTTTTGGAAAAACCATGCCTTTTACATGGAGAACTGGCAATGGTTGCCAAGTGTAAGAACCAGACTGTGGCTTTGAGTAGCCATGTTTGATCTCGGACAAGGAGTGTATATTTTCCAACCTGTAGTCTCTGAGTTTGACTGGGATTTGAGCCAGCGCCGAAGTGGAAATATTGCTATGACAACTAGGCAAGAGCAAGGGGCCAGGCTTTTAGTATTTGTATGAAGCTTGGTCAGTCCAAAAGTTACAAGCTGCTTATTTCTTTCTGAACCTGAAGAGAGCTCTGGAATCTCAGCACATACACTCCCAGGTAGTTAACTAGGCTGGGTTTAAGGTACCTACTTCCTAACACCAAGCAAAAGTTAGGTTTGATTTCTTACCTTCCTCTTCTGTTAATGTTTCCCGTTCTGCTCTTTATTGTCATGCCAACTAAGGAGAGAAGTTTTATTACTCCCATACTTCTTTCTAATCAGTTGTAATAATTTGGTAAATTGCTCCCCATTTGATTGGGCAATACTGACATCAGTTTATCAAGAGTTTCAGGTACACTGTTGTAAAGTACCACTTGGCTGTTGGTATCTGTGTGGTGTGTTAAGAGAATATTAATCCAAGATGTTCATCCCACCTTGAAATGGGATATAAGACTTGACTGTGTCTCTCCCACTATCTGAGATTCCATACCACCAGTTTATTTGTCATGGTTGCATGTGCCAGTGAGTTTAGTTTCCCTTAGCACGCACAGTTTGATGTGTGTGGTGCACCACAGTGTGTTGGACTTGGTTAAGGAGCTCATATCATTGGCCTTGAAGCTCACAGGATTACCTTTGTCTTGTTCAGCTGTTCCCAAATTGTGGGTCCATGGCTCACCAGTGGGTGATGGCCCAATTTTCATTGGGTTGTAAAACTGACAAGGTAGATTAGACTATGTGCATCAAAGGTTAAACAAGCTGCTACTTGGGAGGAGCACTGTTGCGCCATCACCATTATAGCCACTAAGGCTTGAGCAGCTGGAAAACCATTTTTGGGTGTCTCTCAATGCTAAAATGTTTGAGAACTACTGCCTGTAGTTTATCTCTGGAAGCTCCTGTCTTCCATTTTGGCCGTTGATTCAACCGGCTAGTTGATGGTTGCATTCGGCCTGCCATTTACTGAAGGATGATTATGGTGCTTTTCTTTTAGATTGTGTTGGTTTTTAGCTGCTGTTATACATTGCCCTGAACAATGGGAAGTCTTCTAACAAATGATTTGAATAAAATAAACTTTTGATAAATGTACAGTCCTGGAAAAATGTTGTAGTTTGATTCTGCTGATCATTGTAACTGGGAATGTGGCATTGCTGGTGCCAGAAATCTTGCTACAGAGGCCATTTTTTTTAATGCTTTAGAAGACCGAGTTACATTCCCCAAAAGCTTCCCAGAGGGAATAATTTTGTTTTCTCTTTTGTTTAGAACAATGATCATCTTGTGCCTGGAAGCAGCCAAACCCTTAGCATAGGTTTTTATTGCAGCACTTGCAAATTTCTACTTCCTTTGTACAGTTGTAAGTATGCAGTTGTTTTCCAGAGTTGTGTGGAAATGTAAGCTAGGTTGCAAACACTGCTTGGAAAACAGGGTTTGGGAAATTGCCCTTCTTAAAGGGCTGACACTGGGCTTTCCCTCTGTACTGTTGTTGCCTGGCCAATTTAGACTTCAAGTCCCAGATTGGCATGAAGCTATGGGAGAGCAGGGGCTAGAAATGAAGTGTATGGGTCATAGGCAGTCTGGCTTGTCATCAGCCCTGTCTTTGATTTAGGGTGATGAACAAGAAGAGAAGGAAAAAAGGTCTTTCATCCTTCTATTATCTTTTTAACTTCCCCCTGCATTCTGTCCAGTGGTGAAATTCAGCCAGTTCTCACCAGTTCTGCAGAACCGGTTGCTAATTTTAGGTTGGGAGAGGGAAGAAAGGCAGCGGATGGCCCTGAAGGCCGCCCTGAAGCAGTGGTGTCATCTAACGGCCGAACAAGAGGAACGCTCCGTAGGCTAGCTCTGCCCACCCGTCGCCATTCGCCGCCGCTCCGTGACGGACGCGGCGCTGCAAGGCACTCCTGGCCTCTCAGAGGGCGCCTGCTCACCGGTGGGGATGGGTGGGGGGGGCGTGCCGGGTGCCTGAGTCTTGCCTGGCACCTGGTGCGCCCCCCACCCGTTCCTGCCGGCGAGCAGGCGCCCTCTGTGAGGCCAGGAGTGCCTCGCAGCGCTGCGTCCATCACGAAGCGGTGGCGAATGGCGACGGGTGGGCAGGGCAGCCCACGGAGCGTTCCTCTTGTTCGGCCGTTAGATGACACCACTGCCCTAAAGGACATAGAACCGGTTGTTAATTTATTTGAATCCCACCACTGATTTTGTCTGTCCTGTGCCAGTTTCTGCTACCAACAGAAATCTCAGTGGATTGTAAGTTCAAATAAAATGTATTAGCAGGCCTGAACCCTGGACAGCAGGAGAGGGAAACACTGCAGCTTAAGCTGGACTTAACATTGGCAGACCTGGATTTCGTGTCCATTGCTGAAGAAACTAAAATAGCAAGACTGGTGCACTCCTAAACTGAAAGACTCAGGAAATGGGTTTGTGGCAAGGCCTGCCATACTGTATATGTCCTTCCCCCCCCCCCAAAAAAAAAAACCAACTGGGACAGTTAGTTGTCTTTGGGTTTGGGCCTCTTAGCTTTTGGTGGGTAGGGCATGAGAAGTTAAGGAAGCATGAACTCGGAAGGCAGCAGTTCACATTCCACATCAGTCATAACGCCAGTCACAGTGCCATCCTATAACAAGTGCAGCACCGACGCAATAGGCACTGCCTGCAGCGCTGGCCTCAGTGCACTTGCGCTGCACATTGTCTGCACCAACTGAAGCCAGCAGGCGCAGAGGAGGAAGGAAGCGGGCAGGAGGGAAGTAGTGGGTGCGGAGAGGGCATATCTGGGTGGGTGGACTGGCCCGGGGGGAGGGCAGGTCTAGGATTCGGCCATAAGGCCAAATCCTAGGCCTGTTTCCCAGGCTACATGGCTCCGATTCAGGTCACGCGGTCTCCTTGGATCTGCAGATTCGAGGAGTCCATATGGGAGGTTGGAGCCTCCCTGCATGCAAGGGCACGAACGTGCCCATGTGCCGGGGAGACGCCAGCCTCCCATATACTGCGCTGGATATGGCGTAGGCCCGCCAACTTTGCCATTCCGGTGCAGTATAGGATTGTTCTTTATGTTAGTGGTTCCCAAACTGTGAGTCATGGAAACCAGCCAGGGGAGCTGCGGAATCCTTGTAAAAAACCTGCCACCCTATACAGTGTAAAGGATTGTAGCAGTGAGCAGTGGCCCAGTGGGTCAAGAGGGTGGCAAGTCAAAACGTTTGGGAACCATTGCACTAAGTGGTCTTAGTCAAGCTACTATTCTTTAAGTTTCAGAGCTTGAGTTCCCACATCTACAATATGACTGAAGCGTCTCTCTTTTCCTACTTGTGCCTCCCTCCCATTATTTCCACAGCTGGAGGTAGGTCTTAGCTCCATCCATTGGAAGCCAATATGGAGCCAACTAGGATGTTGGTCATCCATGTGTACCCCTCTAATCAGTGGGTGATGAGTAAGATGTATTCATAAAAGTGCTTGTAAGTGGTTCATTTCAAAACCCTTTTTTATCGGAAGGGAGATCATTATTTATACCCATTGTGTAAATGAGGAAGTGAAGATGAAGAGATTTGCCCTAGGTTGCATTGAGTCAGTAGCGGTGAAGAAAAGGCAAGTGCATATCCTCTTGGAAGGAAGTGATGGTTGGCATGCTCTTGGTCCTGAGTTGATGCCCCAATTTATGGGTGGGGCCATTCTTATTTCAAAGGTATGTATGTGATCTGCGGATGTGGAAATTTTTTAAATCTTTGGCTTAACCCATTAATCCACATTCCAAACTAAAATTAAGCCAAGTACGTGATGTTTTGTTTCTTTGTTACGTTGATATCCTGCCACTTTGAATCAAAGAATTCACGGCAGTATATGTGTGAAATTCCAGGGAGTCACCGATGCAGGCTGTGGCCATACCTAGACCTGTTTTACCTTGAGCCAGGTGGTTGTATTGGGTGCCCTCAGATCTTGCCCTGGGACCCACAACAATCTCCTATTATTCCTCTCTTTGCTACTGCAGCTTCCATCTAATTTTAAGTGCTTTGATGGCAGGTACCTTTTCCTGGATTATATTGGGAAGCGCACATGAAAAGCCAATGTTGGGGATGAACTGTAGCTCAGTGGTAGACTACTTGTTTTGTGTGCCAAAGTTTCCATCCCTGGCGGTTGGGAAAGACCCCTTTTGCTTAAGATCCCTTTTGCCCACTTGCTGCCTGAAACTCTGGAGTCGGCATTGAAAATACTGGACTAATGTTCTGACTTGGGTTAAGTAATTTGATAGGTTCTTCATGTTGGTTTGGCTAGCATGGATGAGTTCCTCACCTGGGAATCTCATGTGCAGTGGGATTATAAATATAGTGGGTAAGTAACAGTGCATCATTACTGATAATGTTGTATAAATACTAATATTTTTTGAGAATCTTTTTTTTTTGGTATTAGGCAGTGTTGTGCAAGAGTCTCAAAATTCAAGTCGCGTCAATTCAGGAGTCTCCACCCGCTCGTGAATTGACTCGTGCACAAGTCGTAGCATACGCCTGTGGCGACTCCATCCTGGAATTTCACTAGTCAGTCTCATGAGTCTTTTTGTGGCAAACTGCAGGGCGGGTCAGGCTCACACGTGTGCGCAATTGGAGATTGAAATGGGAGGTGTGGAGGAGGTACAGTTGGAGTTGTCGTCCCACACTTAACGTTAATGTTCCAGCGGGCCAGCGATGCGCTGCTGACAGTGCCTTGCCCCTAACCTGCTGCTGCAACAAAACCTCCCCCACCATTCACATCACAACTGAACTCAGAAGAGCAGAAGGGAGAAGAATAGTCCTGGCCATGGCATATCATTCATTCAGTGAGACCTTCCAAGAAGGCTGGGCTAACCTGCAACTGTTATGCGAGCAAGCAGGGAACTGGCTGCTGGGATGAAAACTCCTCCCCCCCTTCTGCGGCTAAGTAATGTTTTTCTATGGCCAAGACTCCTCCCTCTCTGCCCTCCCTCGCCCAGAACCAGAACTCAGACCACTCCTTCATCCCATCCAGGGTCCAGACCTTCGGAGATGGATGAGACAACTCCGCTCCTCCTCCCCCTTCAACTGACCAGCCATGCCTTTCTCTGCCCAGGTCTTCCTGTTCCTTCCTTCCTCCCCACACCTTGAGCTCCAAAACAGATACATTTTCAAATGTCTTAGCTTTCTACCCCCCCACACCACCACCCATCTGCTGGAAGTAATGAAACGACCATCGACCATCGGTCATGGCCACTTTGTCATGGCCACAGATCTCTCAAAAAGTTATATCTGATGTGGAAGCCACAACAAAGTAATGAAGCGCACGCATTGATTCAAGTTGTCAGCATTGCTGACTCATTGAGAGTCAAAGTGAGAGTTAATGACACGTGTGACTTGATTCAGATGAGTCAAGCCAAAATGACAAAACCTGAGTTAGTGTCACAAGTCTTTTTTCACAACAGTGCTATTAGCTCTTAGGATCAGGCATGCATTTCAATATGTGCGGGAATTCTCTGGGCATTGTAACAGCACAACCCTAGGCATATCTACTCACAAGTAACTTTTTGTGTTGAATGCAGCTTCCACCCAAGAAACTGAGCTGCAAACTGAGCATAAGATAAGGAGGGATATACCTGTCAATGTAATGCCAAAATGAAGGAAAAGATAGTGCAAGGAACAAAACCCAGAATTTCCTGCTTGCTCAAGCCAATAAGCCAGGCTGATCTGTTAATCTTTTTAGGAGTTTTGCTTTTACCCTTCCCACATTGGTATGGAAGTTGTGAAATTGATCGTGTGGTTAATGCTCCCCAGCAACTTCCTCCTTTGGCCAGGGTTGAGTTTGGTGCAGTCTGAGGCAGCATTTGTATTTCTAATTTAATTGCAAATAGAAGGAAGTGAGGCTTCTAGCATGCTTCTAGTGCTGCTCATTTTAAAAATGACAAAATTGTGTACAGTCATAGATAGGGTTACCAGCTACAAACTGGGACAGAGTGCCTATACCGTTAACCATTGTGAAGAGAAGGGAATTTTGGCAAATGCGGCTTTTGAAACCCTTCCATGATGAGCTGCACCTACTCACTTTCCCTCTTCTATACAATGGTTAAAGGCAGTGGTTTCCAAACTGTGAGCTGTGGCTCTGAAACACAGCTGAGCCACTGAAACCAGCCAGAAGAGCTGTGGAATCCTTTTGAAATACCTGCCTCTCTATATAATGTATTGGATTGTAGCCCTAATGTGGAGCCATGGCCAAGTGACCCATCAGGTCAAGGGAGCCACCATTTGAAAACGTTTGGGGACCACTGGCTAAAGATATAGGTACTCTCTCCCCATTTGTATCTGGTAACCCTAGTCATAGAGGAGTCATTGAAATCAAATGCATGGGCACCCCCATTTCATAACCATAATGTGTGGAGGCTGCTATGTTTCTGACAGGAAATTGAATGCACAGAGTTGGCCATCTTTAGTGGCTCTGAGCTCACAATTCAAATTGCTAGCATGGCAAGATGTTAGTGTGCGAAAAAAAGAATGTGAGCCAAGTACGCTGGAAAGCGAAAATAGAAAAATGAACAGGCTTTGTCCCACACAAGATCCCAGGCAAAAGGCCTGCTGTTGTAACATAGTTTGTGTGTGTGTGTGGTCTGGTATCTTTCCTTACCTCTGCTTCTCCTCTCCTTGTGCCTCTTTCCCCCAATGCTCCAAATCCTAGAATTAAAAAAAAAAAGCAGAACCTTGGAAAAGAAGGCATAAATGCCTTTCTGTTTGTGCAAACTTAATCCAAACAAGCAATTTTGTGTGCACTTTATCAGCTTGCATATTTTATTTTGGTTACAGTTTTGAATGTCACTTTAAGAATCCCTTCCACAAATATTTTTAGTTTGGCTTTCCAAAGTGACTGCATGCCAATTTAGTACAATTCTGAGTATGGGGTAAATAAGGTCATGTTGGTGGTACAACCAAGGCTATCCAGATACATTTGTGACTGATCTGAGATTTGGCCACTTGTAGGTCCATGTGCAGATTCTTTCCTTTTGAGCATCATATTGCATGACCATATTGCAAAGCCACTGGTGGGCGGGCACCTTTTCCCCATGAAACAAATGCAAGAAAGGGCAAGGAATAGGATGTTAACAAAGGCTTCCTCATGCTGTGCCCTGTTTAATCTCTTCGCTGGGTGGTTGGCACTAAGACCTAGGGTGGAGTAGCTGGCATGTTGACTGTTGTCTCAACTCTCTGTTGACAGGGCAGGCACTGCGAGTTTCTCCTGATCCACTGCAGTAGCAACATGCTGTCTGCAAAAGTTTCTTGTGAAACCTTGTAAAATAAGTTTCTGTGCGGGTACATGATTCCTAATCTGGACGTCTAAAATCCAGACTATTCGAAATCCAGACACCTTTGTCCAAGACTTTCTGTAGAAAGAAGGTCTTCTGCTCGTTCACTCATACAGGCTATAAGTTTTATTCTCTTTTCTGTAGTGTGTATCTCTGCAGACATTGACATTTTTCAACGAAGAGGCCAGCAGACACCTATATGGGTAACAGTGAAAAGTGCAGGAGGAAGTGTTTCTATTTATGCAATTATTCTGAAATCCAGAAAAATCTGTAATCTGGACACCTTCCTGTCCCAATAAGTCTGAATAAGAGATGATCAACCTGGAGCAACACTGAGCCTTGGAAGTGTATGAGTGAGCATGTGTGCGCTCTCACTCCACTCAAGTGGACACTGTTCTAGAGCAGTGCTTCCCAAATTCTTTCAAGGGAGTTGGGAGCTCTGTAAGTGTGTGTGGTGGAAGGGCTATGGCAGCAATGCAATCCCCAGGATCACACTGCTGCTGCTGGGGTGTGTGTGTTCTACTTACCACTTCCAGTGCCAGCCTCCTGAGTGTGTGTGTGTGGGGGGGGGGGAAGCCCCACAGATGCTTCTGCAGGACTCCCAAGCCCCATGAACAGTGTAAACAAAAAAAAAGATTAAAAACCACTTCCTATATTCAATTGAAAACGGGAAGTGGTTTTTAATCTGTCTTTTTTTCCGCTGTTCAGGAGGCTTGGGGAGCCCTAAAGAGGCATCTGTGGGGCTACCCACACACCCCAGATGCTGGCACTGGCAGAGGTAAGTAGGAAAAATTCTACCTGGCAGCAGTATAATCCTGGGGATTGCATTGCTGCCTTCTCCCCCACCCCACCCCGCCGCCCCTGACAGGGCAAGTGCTTCTCTGGTTGGTAGGTCATGACCCACCACTTTGGGAACCACTGCTTTAGAGGCAAACGGGTAGCCAAACAGATGTGGAGATGGGCAGATTGTTGGCAGCATTACAGAGCTAGGTGGAACTCTGGAGGCTTCTTACCTTACCTGAGTGGCTGGCTGCAATATTGCTCTCAGGCTGTCTTTAGTGGGGATGCTGCAGCACAACAGAGAATAGCCGTTCTCCAGTAAATAACCACGTAATAAGGCACCTTGTCTCTGCTGCTAGAGTTTGTTTTGGTTTCTACCAGCTTACTGGCACACAATGAAAACAGCATACTGGATCTGGCCAATATCTATCCAGTCCAGTATTTTTTTTTCCCTAACAGTAACCAGATCCTGATGCTTCATGAAGCTTTAATAGAAAGGGGATCCTATAGAGCAGCCCAGCCATTTCCCCTGCTAACGAGGCAAAGAGGCACCTCTTAAAGTGGTGTCCTCTTATAGTTAGCAGGGAGAGAGCAATTATCCCTCTTCACCCCAACGTGGTGTCTCTTCCAGTGCCTCTTGCTGGTGTCTCCTCTGCATTTGTTTTTTAGATCATGAGTCATTTGGGGACAGGGAACCATTTTATTTCACTATGTAAACCACTTTGTGGACTTCGCTAGTTGAAAAGTGGTATATAACTATTCTTAGTAACTTGTTGAAAAGTGGTATGTAACTATTAATAATAATTTCTTGTTGCTCTGTCTCAGTCTTTTGTAATTACAGCTACCAGTATCAGTTGCATTTCTTGGAGACGCTGGAGATTGTGATTGTAATGAGAGGGTCTAGGCGCTGTGGAAATTCAAGCACACATGGAATATTTTGCATCATGGCTGGATTGGTGATGGTTCACAAAAACGTAGGCAGAACAGTATTCCTGAGCATCTTTAGAAGTACAGTGTTCCTTACCTTGTATTATTTAGTTTCCACATTTTTATACAGCCCTCCCTCCATGGAGCTCAGAGGTTGTGCCTACTTCCTCCGCTCCTTTTGTATTAACAACCCAGTGAGGTAGGCGAGACTGAGAGATAATGGCTGGCCCAAGGTTACCAAGGAAACGTCATGGTTGAGTGGGGATCTGAACCTGAATCGCTCAAGTCTCCCAAATGACTATACTATCCTGGCTCTCTCATCTTGGTGGCTATGAGTCAGTTGTATTATTGGCAATTATTATTTTTGCTCATGGTGAGGTTGGTTATGCACTGGGTGACTGGCAGTGTTCACGATGGCATCCTGTATACTGATGAAGCTACATAAATAATAGCTAGAGGCATGCAACCAATTATTTCAAATAGTTATTTCAAATAGTTATTTCAAATAGTTATTTCAAAGTGAACTTCAGCCTACCACATCTGCGCACCTTCTGGCCTTTGTAGTTCTCTTCTCTGCTTATTCTGCCTCCAAGCTCTTTTTTAAAAGATTTTCTAAACACTGGCCCTTTTGTCTTCGCCTTATACCTCTGGACCCACCCCATCTTTCAACCTTTCTTTCCTCTGGCTTCCTGCCATTTCATCCCCTTGCCTCCTTATCTGTGCCTGCAAGGGGGAGCAAGGTCAGGCAAGGATAATCCTTATCTTCATGGACACATCAGTACACATCATATTTGCTTTATGTACATATTTGTAGCAGAAAAAAGACCTGAATGCCTGCTTCTTCTTCTTTTCCTCCCCCAGATTGGAGACCTGCTCTGATGTTGGGTGTGGTAGATTGTGCTGACATGGCCAATCAGAAAGTATGTTCAGACTTTGGAATTACTGGCTACCCAACTTTGAAGGTAAAGTTTCCATTAGGGTAAGCTTTGAGGGGTAACAAGGTACAAAGTAGGAGTGTGCATTTATTTTAATGGGACCCATTCAGTTTGTTTTCCACTCATCCAAAAACAAGTGTGATATGTAATGAATGAATGTAAATAGGATTTGTTTTTGGAAGGTCATTTGACATTCAGGGGTGGGTATATTTTATTGAGACTGCAAAGGTGGTCCTATTGGCCACTGTTTTATTTTCCCCCAGAGCCCTGGATACAGCATAAATGAAATTGTGGCTGTTCCAAAAACACAGTAGCTACAAGTGGGTTTCATTCCACCCCCCACGCAGTGTCCCAGACTAACTCTTCTAGGCAGGGGCTGATCTAATGGAATGTGGGGGGTGGCACGAGCCATGGGTGCCATCTTGCAGGGGGCGCCATTCACATGGCATGCCCCCCCCCCCAAAATGGCACCCACCCCACCCCCGCAACTGCCCAGGCTCACCCCTCCTCTCCTGGCCGCCCCTGAGCAGGTTAAAGTGCCTGCTTGGCGGCTGCCAGGAGGAGAGAAGCCGCCGCGCGCCCCCGGGCTCCGCGAGCCGGGGAGCGGAGGCATGACCACGCCGAGGCGACACCGCTCCAAGGAGGGCTTGCTGCGCGTGACCCTCCTGCTTAGTCTCACGGGCCTCTGACTGGACTTGGAGCGTGCGCCGCCCACATTGAGGCTGCTGAGCGACAAGCAGGATGTGGCCGCGCAGCAGCAGCTCTGGCTGCAGGAGGTGCGAGGCGTGAGTGCTGGGGACCCCGTGCTTCCCCGCCACGCAAGTGGACGTCTGGCTGGTGCAGGAGGGGGGCGAGACGCCGACACCAAACGGAGGCGATGCAAGGGGCGGGAGGAGCAACAGCCAGGAGGAGGCGTCTGAGCCCCCTTCCTCTGGGGAGGAACTGCTTCTACTTGCGTGCGGCATCTCCGCTCCTGGCCGCCAATGAGCGGGTTAAGGTGCCCGCTTGGTGGCGGCCAGGAGAGAAGCCAAGCTCGGGGGAGCGCTTTCCCTCCGCCTGCTGTAGCCCCAACCCCTGATTTCCAGGACCAGCAAGCAGAAGAGCAAAGGGGAGGAAGCGCAAACACCGGAGACTACATTAATTAAAGACAGCTGTCTTTCTTCCAGCCCCGCTTTCCCGGGCAACCTTTTTGAAACCTTTCGCGCTTTGTTCCATCTTCTCCATTTCACAGGTGATCCAATCCCTGATCAGGCGCTTGGACGACCAAAAGCGCTCATCTCTGCGCACTGCATGCTGGAGAATGTAGTCTCCGGTGTTTGCGCTGCTTCCCCTTTGCTCTTCCGCTGGCGAAAGAGTCTCCTGCGCCTCCTGCACCTGGCCTTCTGGCAGTTGTAGTTATTTCATTCATCTCCCCCTGTAAATTTTCCTTCCTCCAGTATCGTCCCGGCTCAGTAAGTAACCTAAGAGGATGCAGTTAGGGACTGAAAAGCCTTGTCTTAATGAGGATGAGGGAAGCTAAATTTGGGGTTGTGAGCTGAAAAATAGGGTCCGGGGATGGAGGAAATAGACTGCAACGAAGGGAGTAGATTGGGATATCAGAACCAGGAACTCGGGGGTGGAGGAAGATGTCGAATAATACATTCATCCGGGGGGAGATGAATAATACATTCATCCAGCGTGGCAGCTGGCAATCTTCTTGCTCGCTTGCTTATAATGGCATTTGCCAGCACGTGTCTCGTTGCTACATGTGTTTGTCCCGTTGCTGTCATAGAATACCTTGAGAAGCAGGCTCTGTGCGGAGCCTATGACGTCACTTCTAGTGGGTCCCAACGGGGGGGGGGGCGCAATTTCATTGCTTGCCATGGGTGCCATTTTGTCTAGATCCGCCCCTGCTTCTATGGCACTGTGGGAAATAATGGCGTCTGCCAGGATATGATTATACAGCAGACCTCCACTTCTTGCTACAACTATATGTGATGGCAGCTATTATAAATATGAAAACAGAAAAATGGAGGAAAAGGCATAAATTGGGAAAAAACCCCAAGGAAATGAAATAAATTCATTTCATTGATTTTTCAGAATAAAATGAAAAATGATGACAGTGGAATGTATGAACTTTGTGCCCACTCAAGCATCGCCGAACTGGGGGTTGTCACCAGGCCACTTGTAAAGTAAAATGTTTCGTTTAAGCTCGGCTTTAATTTTGCAAGGAAAGAAAAGGAGGAAGGATTTATCTAGAGATGAGAATGGACAGCTGTGACCTTTTGATTCGTGCTCATCTTGCCCATAGCGTGCTGCAACTTTACAGCAAGCTGATTCAAAAGAGATTAAAGACCTGCCTCTTCCACCAAGCGTGGATTCTGTTGCAGTTGCAGGGCAGAGTTCCTCCATGGGCTTCATGCCCCAGCTGTCAGCTTGAACAAAAAGCCATTGGTTATTCCTCTTCTAGAGGTTGCTCATTTGACTCCTCCTTCATAGCCTCTTGTTAAATAGGTTGTTATCTTGGGGTAATTCATGTGAATTGTCTTTCAAGCATAATTTTGCCTGATTTGCCCTACTTAATAGGGGAGTTCAAAGCTAGTGTGTTGGAGCGTCTTCTGACTTTGGGGCTCAATCCAATTCAACTTTTCATTGCTGATGCAGTTGCAATACAGCTCCAAGCTAAGGGAACAAATGTCTGCCCCTGCGTTAGCACATTACTGGCCATTGACTGACTTCCTCATTAATTTCCCCAAATCCCCAGTTAAAGTCATCTAAGCTAATGGCCATTGCCACATCTGGCAGACAATACCCTTATGGAAAAAAGCAGCCAGCCATACATTCTCAAAAGAGTAAGAGATACCCATTCCCAGCATGAGATTCAGCTACACAGAAGGTGACATTATGTCAGGAAGATGAAACTGAGGGCCCAATCCTATCCAACTCTCCTGCACTGTTGCAGCTACAATGCAGCCGTGAAGTGAATGAACAAATGTTCCCTTACCTTGAGGAGACCTCCATGACTGCCCCACCAGCACAGGATACAGCACATGCCCTGTTGGTACAGCTGCATTAGAGCTAGAAAGTTGGATAGGATTGGGCCCTTAATCGACTTTGAGATGACCTACTATCTGAGATCAGGGATGGACTGGATGTGAGTGAATGAGCTCAGACTTCATTTAGACAATATTTTTTTTAACTTGTATTTATATACCACCTTTCTTAAGTCACCAGATTTCTCTAATGACAATAACTCAAGGCAGTTTACATAGGCAGACTTTATTCAGAAACCCAAAGGTTTTTACAATTTATACAAACTATCTTCCAAGAACTACACACAGATGGATCCTTCTGGATTTAGTCCTTCTTTCTGGCCACCCGTTTGTCTTCTTGCTGGCTGATAAGCGGCTTCCCTGCTCCCACCAGAGAAGCAGCTGACTTCGGCACAACTCCCCCTCACACAAGGGAGCCGGAGACAGCTCAGCTGTTAATCAGTCGCAATTACAAGGTCTGCCGCTCACAGAGACTTCCGGTAATCCTGAACTGGCGACCTTAAGATCTTCAGCTCTTATCTTCAGGCAAACGAAGGCATTAACCCTCTCAACTAAATAAAATCTTCTGCCCAATATAGGAGTGTTCTTGGTCAGTAGGACTGCTGATTCTGGGGTAGGTTTACAGCTTTATTTGGATGGGGTTGCACTCCCCATGAAGAATCAGGCTGCAAGATGGAAATGCTCCTTAAGAAATAGACAGAGGCTAGGCAAGGGGGTACATTTGCACAGTTTAGGCTTACACGTTATATATGCCTGTTCCTAAAGGAGGAAGATTTGGTCAGTCACGTGTGCCTTTGTGACATCAAGGTTAGACTGAGCGAACCCAAGGCAAGTACTTTCATCACAGCAAGGATTGGTGGGGGAGGCTGAAGTACATGGATGCTCCAGCAACGGTCCCTAAACTAACTCTTGAAACAATCTGGCAGAGCTGCCAGCTTCTGTTGGTTCTGGCTTGACCTCAGACACTTGACTCAGATTTTGAAGCTAAATGTTTAGCTCATATACAAGGTATTATGAGGAACTGATCACACATTTGGGCCCAAATATGCTATCAATTCCCTATAATACTTGCCTCTCTACCCACAGCAGTAAAGCCTGGGATTTGTTCATGCTTACAGATTAGCTGGGTTTTCTTGGGTAATTTTGTTATTGTTCAGCGCTACTTGAAGACAACTCAATCCCAGAAATGACTGTTGGCTTTTCCAGTGATTCTGTTTCAGGGTTTTCCATGTTATCCCATATACGGGGAGAGATGAGGGAGAAAGGTGGGTTGTGTGGCTGTTTGCATGTAGGAACTGACTCCAAGCTATCAGTTTGACAATGTGTTTCAGGAAGTTGTTTTAAGAGGTGGTGCTGTTGGTGGCTGAGCTACATTTTCAGTCCTTAGCCAAGAGCCTAATTAGTTAAATAATCAAAGTAGTTTGATACTAACAGCACCCTTTCCAAAGTAAGTACACAGTTAAACCTCCTGCTTTTCCTCCTCAAGAGGCAGTGGATTTGTGGTGTTCGACAATGTAGTAGAATTCTGAGCTGGTTTGCTTGGGCCCGATTTATACATGATACAGACCTTAGATGAAGCATTTACCTATGGAAGTGTTCCATGTGTGTGCCACTACATTTTTGTTAAATGTGTTGGCTGTCCCATTTGTGTTTAAGATTAGCATATCGGGTGCCTGGGCTGGGGATTGCTTATAAGTTGATTTGACATGCAGATCGACCAACTGTAGGCATAATGGGGTGCTGATGGAACATTTACATAGATTAATACTTTGCTAGTGGCCCATGTGGCCCACATTAATTGGAGAGAACTATATTGGAGAATTTCATAATGTTTCTCGACTGACATGGTTATTATCTCTTAAGAGGAGCTGCAGGTGTATTAACTATGTGCTTACTTTGGAGGGTGCTTTACTAATCTATTTCATATATAACTAGGGTCAAAGAGACGTAGCAGTGCTGGGCTTGAGTAATTGCATTACAGCAAAAAAACTTAAGCAGACACAAGGGCAAAGAACACAGTTGGGCAGTGCATTTAGCTCAGGTCATATGTTTGAGGAGGCTTCATTGCATAGTGACCCCTACTTGTTCATTCAGTTTATGGGGACTGGTGTGGACGGGGACCTCCTCACTTTATATTGCTGGGGTGCCTTGGGCGGAAAGTTAGCTAGCCTGTCTAGTAGGTAGCTGCCATGTTGGACTGGGATGGCCAATATTTGTGTTCTCTGGAATCAAAAGGATCTTTTTCACTAAGGTTGGCTTCTGTCCTGAGCAATTCTGAAGACTCTGATTTTCCAATCCAGAGCTGTTTAAAGTTTCCCCCAAAACTGGTCTGTACCAAACCACAGGAACTTGGCAATGAACACAAAGAGAGGTACAGAGGCCAGTTTTACTACCGATATGAGGCACTGTACAATACCAGTGCAGACATATGGCAAGAATTGAAATGTGCTCCAAGGTGTTCTTGTCATATTAATTCCACAGGAACTGTTTGGGAAGCTTCTTTTTGCTTCTGGGTGCACTATATGGAAATAGTGTGGACAATTACATGACACCTTTGTTAGGAATGTTTCCATTCTTGCAACTTCGTTTTCCTGATCTCTGATCAACATGTTTTTGAAAACTGGATTCTCAGTTTTTCAAAAGAAACTCCAAACTATGCAAATTATTTGTACTCTGCAAACTATCTATGTGTAATAAATCCATCCATTTAGCTTGATTTGTTCTATTGACAAAATTGGAGTTCAGAGGTTGCAGAATTGTGGGGGGGGGGTTGGGGGCACGCTGGATGTGACACATGAGGTCTATATGAGTGGAATCCCTTGCATTGACTGCAATCCCTATGCATGTTTATGCAGAAGTCCCACTGTGTTCAGTAGGACATGCTTCCAGGTAATTCTGTAGGATTTTACTAGCAGCCCATTGGAGTGGGGGGGAACTATTCCAGGTCAATACCGGAAACCAACCCTTCCATTCATTACTGGTTTCTCTGATTAAAACTTCTTCCTGCAAATGCTAAGGGCCACACACGTATCACTATGATGTCTTACCTAGCTATCTAAGATACAACATTACAGACACCTGCTCCCTTGTGCCCACACTTCTATTCTGATGCTTGTTGCTAGCCTTCTAAGTTCTCAAGGAAACCTTCTAATGTGGCAGTCCGTTTGCTTGCATTTATTTACTTTATAGGCCCAGCCTATCAAGCAAATGTTTGATTTGTTCACACTTTGGCATATCAGAAGTGTACGGGCAATACTAGCAGGGAGTTTGCAAAGGCCTGACTTTGCCCTACTAAACAGCAAGGAAGGCAAAATAAATTATTTCTAAGGGAAGAGGATAAAAGAGATCGAAGTGTGAGTGAGTGAGGGATTTAAATTATAGTCTGGCAAACAAGAAAAAAATGAAGGTTACACAACATTTTTGTTGTTTCTGCTTGTGTATGAAAGCAACATGTAGAGATTATAATTTCCTATGGTGATGGTTTTTCTAATTGAGTGTCTTTGTTTTGGAAGACAGTAACAGTTTAAACCTATCATGATACAGAGTTCTTATCGGACAAGTTTTCCAACGTGTGCTTTGTTTTAACTTTGGGCTGGAGAAGAAGCTCCCTTTTCTCTCTCCCTGGGCCCTCTTGTGAGCATTGAAGTAACTCCAAGGGCTGCTGTTATCAGCATGTTCTGCTTGTGCTTTGACTTTGTGGGAAAGGACCTATTGGTGGAATGCCTTCAACTGTCGGAGGCTCTCGTACTCTGTGTGCAACCTTCAGCATAAGTAGCTGCAAGATCAGTTTGTTCACTGGGACCTTTGCCAGTCAGTGGAGGTGAAGTGCCAAGTTGATGTCTCTCTCCCTTTGGTGCTGGGAGTTTGAGTTCACTTTCTCTCCCCTGTTTTTTGTTTTTTTTTTGCTTTGTTTTGTTTTCTGGTTTGGAACATCTAATCAGCATGTGCCTAGAAACTTCAAGGATGAATTTTTAAAAGCCAGTCACGGTTCAGCTCTGGCACGTAGGGAGCTGGATTTCAAAAGAAGAAAATCTCCTCATCTAGTACTTCTGGTGCCTTTTGTTAAGGTCTCAAAGCTCTCACTGTCCTAAACTGACAAAAGTTGCCAAAGGGTCCTGTAAAAGGCCTGGGGGCAAAACTGGGCATAGCACATGCCACTGTGACGGGACAGTGAGGTCACCACCTGCAGACTGCATCTCAGTGTAGATGTGCATTAGCAGTGAACCACCAAGCCAAACAAAGCTGAGAAACCCTCTTTTGTGGCCTCCTCAGTGCATAGCACGGTACGGCCTCAGTTTTTGCAGTCCTGGGCAAACTGGGGTGCACATGTCTCTTTTCCACTGAAGGAGCCATCCTGTTGCTCTCCAATTACATGAGCAGCAGTTCATTCAAAATATCCGTAAAAAGGTAAATAAAACTATATGGGTAGCCCAATCTTAGTCTGCATTGGATCAGGCAGGCTGGCTAGCCTGCACAGCATCCTACACAGGGTAGGAGGCAGTTGGAGCTCACTGCGGGTCAAGGGGACGTCTGTCCCCTTACCTTGGGGTAAGCCCCAGGCAGCCCTATGGGGCTGCTTGAATCTGTACCAATGAAATCACTGGCACAAATCCAAGTGCCCAAAACAGGCCCATGTGGCCTGGGGACAGGGGTTAGGATCCAGCCGAATCCAGCCACCCTCTTCCCCAGGCCAGCCTGCCCCTGCCGGGGAAGACCCCCCTCCCTCCCTCCCTGCCCCATTCTGAGAATTAAATGTTTCCCGGGAGTAGGCTATGGGCTGATTGGTCCTGCCCCTTCCAAGGAAAATATTTCCTTCCATATTTAAGGCTATACAGAAAGAGGCAACATTCCCTTTTAAAAAATAGACTGGGAGGGGAGAGCTTCCAGTACAAAAAGAATACAGATTTATTGTAAAAGAGCAGACATCAAAATACTGTGTGCCAACGATACCCTTTCACCAATGGTGCAATTAAAAAATATAGTGAGAAATACCCATTTGATCCTAGTCCCAAGGAGGAGGAAAGAGACAGAGAGGAGTAGTGGTTTTAAGAAGAGAAAGTTTAAAGCATAATTCTAGCTACCTTCTTGAAGGCAGCTTGCAGGAGCCTTAGTACTTGCAGGTTGCAGATTCCACAGCACCCAAGAATGGAGACCCAAAAATGATTCAAGGACACAGCTGACCTTTGCCTCATGTTTGGACCACAAAATCACTTTGAGTCTATAAAGACAGGAAGTCTTTATAGGGGTCTGGGGAAATACATATGTACATGACTTGAAGGAAGACCCTACAGAGATTATCTGTTATGTTTGATCAATTATTTAGGAATGCAGTCCTTTGTATGGAGGATGTTCCTTATCTGGTCACTTTTCCAGACCTCCAAACTAATCAATGTCCCTGATGAGACCAAATGGGCAGACAGGATGGTGCCACAATAGTTGAACTCTGACAAGAACAGCATTACTCCAACAGATTAGTTTTCAGTTTTGTCTCATTCCTCAGAGAATACAATTTGCAAGTGTAGCAGAAATCAGGAGTTTTAAGCTCCTCATTTTAGGAAGAGAAATTTACAATTTAGAACAGTGTTATTCAAACTGTGGGTCAGGACCACTTGGTGGGTTGCAATCTGATGTCAGGTGGGTCACGGAAAGCTGGGAGCAGCCATCTTGGAAGCTGCAGACCATCTTGGAAGCTCTTGCTATATTCATTTTGTGTTAACAGTTTGAATTTTCAAGTGAGGGTTTTTTAAATTTTGATTTCAGTTCCTTTACATAATATTTTGTCCTAATCTTGCTTTCTGTCATGGATGTTTCATGGTTGAGCAGTTGTCGTAGTCCAAGAATGCCAATTTGCATTCCAAGAGTGTTATTTATGTCATAGTGATGGCACTTCTTGCTTAATGATGTCATTTCTGGTTATGACATCACTTGCAGGTTAATGACATCAATTCCAATGAATCCCAACACGAATGCCATTCTAAAAAGCAGGCCCCATTCTAAAAAGTTTGAGCACCACTGACTTAGAGTATATATCTATAAATTGTCCAGAATGCACTGCTAATAATTTACATGAGGGTGTAATACAAAACAATATTAAGAATGTGTAATATAACATGGTATTTAACAGGCAAAATACTTACAAGTTGTAATCTTAGAAGCTTCTCTCCCCACCCTCCCATCTACCCTTTGCATGTGCCAAGGCATGAATGGCATGCTTCAAGTAATGTATATACCAGCAATAGGACCACTGTGTCTGGTTAAATGCATCCTGGAACACAAAGATAGTGTTAGGGCTGGGATAAGAAGTTTAGGAGATACTACGTGAGGTTTGTTGCCCAGTTACAGTGGGATGCCAAAAACAAAAAAAACCCAGATGCGACTGTCCAGGGACTCATTTGACCAGGACACAATTGTCCAGGATGCAAATATTCTAACATGGCACAAAGCACAAACTGCAGGGCTGTATCAGGGACAAAGTAAGGAAAAAAGAGAGAGGTCAAAGAACAGTAACATTCTCTTTGCTGGGAACTGGCAAGATCTGTTAAGAAGAAGGAAACCACTTCTGAGTTGCAGCCTGGCAACATCTATTGCTTGAACCGCTGGGTGCCTCACCAGTGTGCTGTAGCAAACTTTCAGATTGTGACCTTTGGAAAAACAGATTCTGACCTTGTGGTTTGTTTCCTTCCAGTTTTTCAGGGCATTCTCCAAGAAACCAGATGATGGCATAAGACTCTACCGTATGTATCCTGGAGTTTTCTTACCTAAGCTACTGAAGTGGTGTTGGGAGTTTTTACTTCACTAATTTGGGCCTGGTTTGAAAGAACAGAATTATTATTTCTCTCCCCTCCTCATCCTCCACCCACAGAAGTGGTGCAGAGGGCATATAGAGAAATGTATACTCTGTATCTTCAGCATTGCTGCCAATAGAGTATGGAAACAATTTGAAACCGTTACAGTGTATCATAAGCAATGTGATGTCCTATACAGGCGTATCTACAGGGGACCCATCCCACAGACCCCACCCATGCAGATACAGAAACTATGGATACGAGGGACGCTATAAAAAGAAGCCCCTGCACTCCACCCCATACCTCCCCACACCCATTAATATCATTAAGAGTGCAATCCTAACCTGGAATTAGGCCGGCGCAATTAGGCCACCAAAGTTTGACCAGCACAAATCATAAAGTATGTTTGGACCACTCTCGAAGTCAGAGACTAACACACAGATGTACATCATCCTCCCTGACTCCAAGAGTGGTCCAAACATGCTTTACAGTGGCCCTAGTGCTGGCCTAACTCCAGGTTAGGATTGTGCTCTAAGAAGCTTACCAAGTCAAAATTTTCTTGTTTAAAGAGCAGTCTACCAATAGCCTGAGAGCTTTATGTAACCAGCTCTATTGCTAAACAGCAAGTGATTATTGGTAGGGTTACCAGATACAAACTGGGACAGAGTGCCTATACCTTTAACCATTGAATAGAAGAGGGAATTTGGGCAGGTACAGCTCATCATGAGAGGGTTTCAAAAGCTGCACCTGCCCAAATTCTCTCTTCTATTTAGTGGTTAAAGGTATAGGCACTCTGTCCCAGTTTAAATCTCGTAACCCTAATTATTGGTATCCTGCTCTGTAATACTGTAAGCTTATAGCAACCTGTTTAAACAAGAAAACTTTGCTTCAGTAAGCTTCTTAATTATGTTAATAGGTGTGTAGTGGGGTGCACACCTGGATAATTGAAACAGCAGATACTGGATCCATGGATATGGGAGTCTGCCCTGCACATTTCTCCTGTTTTGACCAGGGTTGGAGGGAGCCTTTCAGAAAGAATTCCATGGGTGGTTCCTTCTATCTTTTCCCTGCTTTTTAACTTTTTGAAGTTGTTTCTCAGTTCAGTTGCGTCTTGAAATGTCAGCTTGCCCCTTTTTCTCTAAGCAGCAGCTTGGACCAATTTTTTTTTAAATATGCAAAATTCATAATGTGCAAAACAAACACCAACCCATTTTAAAATTATGGTGAGTTATGGGAATATATGTTCTGGCCCTGGTGCACTGGTTAAGGAGAGAAGACATGAATTGGCTTCTCTGTGTGCTAGGATTCAAATCTGAACATAGACATTGATGCATAATCTTGGCATAAAACTATGCACCTGTTTATAGTTGTTGTGAGCATTGGATGAGTCTTGTGTTTGTAAATACGCAGTGGTTGGTGCTGGGGTCAATTTTTGTGACATTTTTGGACTATGTGTATCAAAGAATGAAGCTCATTTAACTGTCCTTTTCCTTTCTTCAGCAAATTCTGGGAATTGTAGTTCTGTGAAGGGCCCTAGGAATGTTTAAGGGAATTCTTAGCACCTTCATTGAACTGCAGTGTATATGCACTATATATTTATTGGGTGTTGGCACTTGATAATGTGAAGGGGAAAGGTGGGGCAATAATATCAGAAAAACAAAAGAAGTAACAGACGAAGAAGTAAAATTGGTTTGTAAAAGTTTCAATTTATTGTTGCATGAAAATGTGCCAATGTTTCAATAATTGTCACCTTCAGGGGCAAGAGGTCTTTACATATCTAATGTTGAAAAATATTTTTGATGACTGTGCTGTTAGGCGGTGTATCAGAATAAAATACCTAGCCCTCTGCCCTGAAGAAAATTATTCTTTAAGCATTTTGGTATCAAAATGTATCAGGCCTTTTAATGTAACAATAAAAACGTCTCTCTTTGTTGGATAGTATGGCAATCCACTCACAATGAATCCCATGGCCTCCCCCACTTCCCCTGAAGTTTCTTATAATTTTCTCTTTGTGGGTCAGTTATCTGAAGGGTAAGTGCTCTTTGTCCCAGATGCAGCGTAAACAGATAGATGCTTCTCCAATCAGGATGGCACTTATTCAGGTATTCCTACCCTCAGCCATAGTCTCAGCTGTCCTCCCTGAATGTCTTCCAGCTTTTCACTCTCTTTGCCACTATGTCATTAGAGCAGTCTGACACTTAGATAATGGACAGGGGAAGCCTGGTCTGGCATAGAGAAGAAGTAATGGGAAATCTTTTTGAATGTAATTAGTCTTCCATTAAAAGACCCCAGAGCAAAGTCAATAAAAAGGCTGATGATTCTAATGGGCTTCAACAGAGGAGCTGTGAATGTGGACTCTGGAAATCCCCAAGACTTCTCTTACAATCCAGTATTTGAAAGGGCTCCTGCTGCCTCACCTGGCTCTTTGGCAGGCCAGGTTGCACTTCTGGAAGTCCTTTACCCTTCAAATGGTCCCATAAGCCAGAAGGTGGAACTGTGGAACTCTTTGCCACAGGAGGTGGTGATGACATCTGGCCTAGATGCCTTTAAGAGGGGATTGGACAGATTTCTGGAAGAAAAGTCCATTATTATTATTATTATTATTATTATTATTATTATTATTATTATTATTATTATTATTATTGTGGGCTGTAGGCCATGATGGATTGTGCAACCTCCTTACACTAGTAGTAGGCTATTTCAGAGTACCGGGTGCAAGGGAATGGCAACAGGATCCAAGCATCTTGTTGTCTCGTGCCTCCCTGGGACACCTGGTGGGCCGCTGTGAGATACAGGAGGCTGGACTAGATGGGCCTTTGGCCTGATCCAGCAGGGCTCTTCTTATGTTCTTAAAGTCAGCACCCTTCAGGATAAAGCCCTGCAGCCATGAGCTGATTCCACTTTCTTCTTTCTCAGAGAAGTTCATTATTACAGAGTTCGAGAGTTTTTTTCACCAAGTAGGATCTCCAGAATAAGTCTCTCTCTCTCTCTCTCTCTCTCTCTCTCTCTCTCTCTCTCTCTCTGGAGAGAGAGAATTCCCGCTTGGGAAGGGAAAATTTGCACTTCAAAGAAGAGAGAGATAATATGCATCTGAGATGAGTCACGTAGACATTAAGCTAGGAGTGGTTCCCTAGTTGAATGCAGAGGTGTTCTTTGCAGTCTATTGCAACATTTTCCCTTGTATGCAGACTTCTGTCACTGGATTCTCAATACTGTGGATGGCTTTCCACTAGGGGAGCAATTGTGAGTTATCTGCTGGGGATTGGAAGTGCTGAGACCAGTCTGCTGCAGAAAGAGAAGTGGTGCCAGGGAGGGGGCCCTCCCAGTTTCTCTCTGAGTAGGAGGGAATTATCCAGCAGCAGCTGGAAGAAAAAGCTGCTCTGTTCCTATCCTTCAAAGTCTGGTAGATGCTGTTGCCAGAGTCGATAGGTTGCTAAAGCATGTAACACTGATGCACCTGAGACATAGATTCTCATGTGCAACTGCAGGTTGCTACATGTGAAAACCTCCATTCACTCACTTGCCAAAGAAGCAATTGTTACAGGGTTGGGCATGAGTGCAGAAGGCAGAGTAAATGTACAATAGGGTTTTGTTGAAAACATTTGGGAGCCACTGCCCAATAATGATCCCCAGGAATCAGATGTAGAAGTTGCTCTGAATGAGTCATGCCTTCACTTGCATATGACAGCTGACTGGGAGTGGAAGGCAGGGTGTATTGGATTGTAAACAATGTGTAACCTAGGATTTAATTATGACTTTTTTTTTTCCTCCTGCCCAGATCATGGGGATGACATTCGGAGCCTCAGAGAGTCCATCATCACCTCACTAGAGAGGCATGAAGTGGCATGGCCTCCTGCCTGCCCACCACTGGAGCCAATCAGGTGTGTTAGGAGGAGGAGAATGCCAAATGGATTGTTCCATTTTAAGCCTATGCTTGGCACTGACATGAGTAAATGGTCTAGGGGCTGTTGTATGACTTTTCAAGGTCTCAGGCAGAGACTTCCCTGTTGCTGGAGATCCTTCAAGTGGAGATACTGGGCACTGAATGAAGCAGATTGTTGCTGTTCTCTGCTGGACCATCAACATACGTGGGGTGCGATGCAGTTTTACAAACAAATACATTCAGGAGCATGTCCCAAATTAGTTTATAATAGATCTATATATATATTGTTGCCATTTCCTTCTCCAGCGGATCACATTTAGTCAGAACTCTCTACTATGACCTGTCCATCTTGGGTACCCTACATGGCATAGTTCACAGCTTCATTGAGCTACTCAAGCCCCTTCACCACAACAAGGCAGTGATCCATGAAAGGGTCAAATATATAATATATGCATTATATAGAGTGAGAGCACAAATGCAGCTGTGTTAAATTTGTACCACTGAGCTGAGGCCCCTCTTTCCTGCAAGCTTTACTTCTGTGGTTAAAAATAATAATTTAGGGATCTGTCCTCACTCATTTTCATTGGCATATCTATGAAAAAGAAAAAAAATACCTACCTTTTGGATTATACCATGTAAATTATTTCTGCTGTTCCTACCCATGATAGGCATATGCTATAACAGCAGTTCCCAAACTGTGGGTCCATGGCCCACTAGTGGTCATGACCCAATTTTTGGTGGGGCACAAAACTGACAGGGTAGATTAGGCTACATGCATCAAGGACGAAATAACTTGCTGCTTGTGGGGGAGTCCCGCTGCCCAACCACCATTAATAGTCACAGAGGTTTGCATGGCAGGTAAAATGAATTTTTTTTAGGTGGTCCCAGTGCGAAAAAATTTGGGAACCTCTGTGCTATTGCATTATGAGCCATCATTAATAAAAACAATATTTTTTTTATTTACAGCCCCACATTTTAAATTATTTGCCATGCAGGATAATTCTAGCATTTGTATGTTGAACAGATGTTCATATTTAAAACAGAGGATCAATTCTAGAAACAAGGCCTTGGAAAGTATAGCTCTATCAGACATTATGAGTCTGGGGAGAGCGATGTGCAGTTGGCAGAGGAGCGAGAGCATTTTGGCAGCCCCTGTGCTGACATGCTCCTAAGTTGAGTCTGTTGTCAGTGTTCCCTGATCACAGCATTTCTCTGCAGTGACACAGGCTTTGCCTGTGTTCTCCCCATGATCTTGAACAGGGATCTCCAGACTTTTTATTGCAAGGGCCACGTTTCTATATTTTGCAGGCTAAAAAAAATAAGTTTTATAAATGGATGACTAAATCGTAAAAGAATGAATAAGTTTTACTTGAATCATTTTTGTGATCAGCATAATATAACGCGGTTCAAAAAAAGAAATGTGACATTTAAAAAGAAACAATGCCATATTAAAATACGTGACATTTTTACTCACTATATATTTAAGGTGCTGCGGGCTGGGTAAAATCTTGTGGTGGGCTGGATATGGCCCCCAGGCTGTAGTTTGGACACCCCTGACCTTGAACTCTGGTTTAATTGCCTGTAGTGTAGCTAGAAGGGGATCACAGCGCAAGTGGCCCCTCCCCCTCCTCTTCTGAGCAGTTCTGAGGCTAGAGGGTAGTACAAAACAAAGGAGATATCTAGTCGCTTGGAATGGCTCCAGTGGGGGGGGGGGAAGGGCTGCTTGCAAAACTAAGCACTGTGACCCCCTCTAGCTACACTACTGCTTATTGCATCTGCTTTTCACAAAACATAATTTTGACCTATTTCTTTGCTTAACTGCATGGATAGCAGACTAGGTGGATAGCAGATGGTAGTACTGCTTGGAACTCTAAGTGTCTGCATGGGTTTTAGATGTTCTTGCGAAATGGTCAAGACTCCACCTTGATCAGAGACCCGTATGTCTCTTGCATATACCTGAAGACAGGAAGCCTAAATTGGTGCATAAATCTCCGCCATGTGAGATGAACAGGAAACTTCTGACTAAGAGGAAACTTCCTGCAACAGGTGAAATTGATCTTAAATTGTATGTGTCACTGCCATTTGGAGTTATCTTCAGGGTAGCATTCCATAATGATGAGATATGAGTGAGGAATTTTTATTCCCCATAATCATTGCTTCCCCATACTAATTCCCTACACTAATGGCTTTATTCCCCATATTAATGGTATCTTTAGCTCCTTTGGTCAGGACAGGCTCCCAATGAAGTTGGCATTGTTCTCCAGCCCGGCTATTCTAGCTTGTGGAAAGAAACATCTGTGTGGCTGCCTGGCACATGCAGAATGCACTTTTGCTCATCACTTTCGAACAGGGTAATAGTAGGCTGGCCAAGGGCTTTTCAGACAAAGAAAACAAATGATTGTGAAGGCTACAGAAATAAACTGGATTTTGCTATCCTGCAAAATCTTATATCTTTGCTGTGCTATGAGGAGTGGCAAAGTTGGAACCAGGTCTTTAGAATTTGAGGGTCTGTGTTTGTGGCATTTCTGTTCAGGTAACTTAGTACTTCCATTTCCCTCTGTAATAAGCACTTTTGGGGGGATGGGACAGGCTAAAGAGCTCACTAAACTCTTTTCTTTGCTTCCTTCTTCACTACACAGCAGTGGGGAGAGATCTGAGCAGTGGTGGGATTCAGGGGGTTCGCCCAGGTTCTATAGAACTGGTTGTTAAATGGCTGGGCCCCACCCACTTGCTTACCTGCACTGGCTTTGGGGTTTTTTTTGCTCCGGCTATGACATCATAGAACCGGTTGTTAATTTATTTGAATCCCACCACTGGATCTGAGGCATTCTTGGGAGAAGGATGGGATGAGATGAATTGAAGTAGCAGTGATCATTGGGATGAACGAGTGAGTTAGAGGTGTGACCCCCATATCTACTGACCCAGTATACATGTATTCAGTGGTGGGATTCAAATAAATTAACAACCGATTCTATGTTCTTCCGGGCAGCCTTCAGGGTAGCTGCTACCTTTCTTACTTCTCCCAACCTAAAATTAACAACTGGTTCTGCCGAACTGGTGAGAACTGGCTGAATTTCACCACTGCATGTATTCAGTTATCCGCTGCTCTCTGTGCTTCCCACCCAATGCCTTTGTTTATCTTCTTTTACCTGCCATCAAGCAAGTATGATTCTTCCTTTTACAGAAGGCTAAAAGAAGAACATGTCAACCAGGCAGGCAGGCAGCCTGAGCACTAGAAGGACAAAGCCAGAAAATGAACAGGAAGCTGTCTACTTCCTGCTCACATTCACATAGTCTCCTCCCTTTAGCATCCAGCTGTCTGTCTGCTTTTTGCATTCCTGTTTTTAGCATTCTCTAAAAGAAACAAACATACACCAGGCTTGGCACCAGGGTTAAGAAAATAAATGAAGGTAATGTGTGGAGGCAGGGAGCAGAGAAGTATTATACTTCTCTCTATAGGATCCCCTTTTCTATATCCCTGGGAGGGGAGGGGCAGAAGGAATGTATCCCCCTTAGATACAGGGGATGACACACCTGTATATTTCAAATAGTTTTGATTCAAGTCATTAGCAATTTAATTAAGCACAACTGAATAGTAATTATAAGTTAGTGAAAATGGATTCTTGAGGTTTCAACTGGATCGGTGGGTTTGCCTTTGCTGTTACCAGTAGTTACAATCTGCAGAGAAGAAACGGGCACTGCAGCTTGCCTGCTTGGTATAAAGGGATTGCCACTATTGAAGCCAAGCCAAAACTGCACTTACCCAAATGTTGCTGTTCTGTAGGGCTATCAACCAATTAAAGACAATTCATGAGATGCTCTTAGTTTTGACAACAGCCCCGTGACTTCTGTGACATATAGGTTGTGTGTAGGTTTGTTTGTGTTTTATTTAAAACTAGCTTGTCGTTACGTGGCGTTGCCCGAGTATTTATTTATCCCAAGCTTCTATTAGACAGGAAAAGGAATGAACTCTATCTATAGTGTAAAATTGAACTAATTTTATGTACAGGTAATTAAAAATATAAGTACAGTATAAAAATTATAAAGTAAAATATTTTACAAACTCACTATAATGTTAATTTAACTCAAAACTTGATTATAAACAACATTTTCAGTTTCATCTCCAGGAGCAAGAATAAATAAATTCTTGGGTTTGGTGTAACATAAAGTTTAGCAATATAAAGTTGTCCGTGGGAGAAACATGGTGATCTCAAATCCACTCCGCAGTACTTAATAGACTGCCCCTGTGACTTGCTGATCTTGATCGAGAATGCAAGTCTCACTGGAAATTGCAATCTCTTAAAGTTAAAAGGGAGATCCATCGGAACGAGTGGTATCCATGGGATAAAACTGTTTCACCCTCTCCCTTTGTTAAGATAGTCGCTTCAATTACAGTACCCAGCATCTTCTTGGCACACAGCCTTGTGCCGTTGCAAAGTTTTGGTAGGTCGAGGTTCCGTAGTAAAACAATTGGAGATCCCACTATAAGTAAAAGTCGATGTGGTGGCAATCCAGCCGAATCAAGTGAGTTTAGGAAGTCTGATGGGAAACTGACTACCTCATAGGCATCTACTACAGTATCGATAGACTTGTATTCAGTGACTACGCCTGGTAACATGGCAAGTATTTGATTGGAGTCCAAGACCGGGGCATAATGATTTCTAAAAATTTCCAGAAGGTTCTACAGAGTTCTATTTGACTACACTTGGGCTTAAATGTCATTGGGACTGTCACCAATCAGCTTAGCAACCCCAAAAACTATGGACTTGACACTAATATCGGTCATTTTGGACATTTTACTTTTCACCCCTTCTCATCCCCCATGCTGATGGGGGCTGAACTTGGACTTAAACGGGATCGGGAGTGCCAACGTTCATCTCGGCGACCCCAAAAACTATGGATTAGACACTAATATCGGCCGTTTTCGATTATTTTTACATGTCATCCCCTTCCCACCCCCACCCCTAGGAGTGCTAGGGGTTTCTCACCCCCTCAGGATTTCTAGAAGTGGGATGAGTTGTGAAATCTGAAATCAAATGGGGTCCTCTACACCACCATCAGCGTGCTGCGGCTATTCTATTTCCAAGCACTGTATCTTGCACCCCTTCTCACCCCCCATGCTGATGGGGGCTGAACGTGGACTTAAACGGCATTGGGAGCGTCACCATTCATCTCAGCTACCCCCAAAACTATGGATCTGACACTATCGGCGTTTTTGATTATTTTTACATGTCACCCCCTTTGCACTCCCACCCCTAGGGGTGTCTTACCCCCACAGTATTTCTTTTCAGATCGTAAGGCATATGTGTACCAAGTTTGTTGTAAATCGCTCCAGGCATTATGCTGGAACACACACACACACCCTTATATATATATATAAATTAGCTTTTTGGTACCTGGCATTGCCCAGGAAACAAATGTTATTGGGACTGTCACCAATCAGGTTAGCGACCCTGAAAACTGTGGATTTGACAGTAATGTTGGTCATTCTGGACATTTTGTTTTGCACCCCTTCTTACCCCCCATGCCGAGGGGGGGGGCCAAACCCGGACTCCAAAAGCGTCTGGAGCGTCGCTGCTCGTCTCAGCGACTCCGAAAACTACAGATTTGATGCTGATATTGGCCGTTTTTGACCATTTTCATGTGGGGCCCCCTGCGCACCCCCACCCCTGGGGTCGCCAGGGGGGTCATGCCCCTGCAGTGTTTGTTGCCAGGCCATAACGCGTACACGTGCCGAGTTTGGTTCCAATTGGTCTAGGCATTCCAGTGGATCAGTGTGGACATTTTGTTTTGCACCCCTTCTCACCCCGCCATGCCAAGGGGGGCCGAACCGGGACTCAAACAGTGTCGGGAGCGTTGCCGCTCATCCCGGCGACCCCCGAAACTGTGGATTTGACGTTGATTTTGGCCGTTTTCACGCGGGGACCCCTGCGCCCCCCTGCCCTGGGGGGGGCTAGGGGGGCATGACCCCCACAGTGTTTGTCGCCAGGCTGCAAGGCATGTGCGTGCCGAGTTTGGTGCACGTCTCTCCAGGCGTTCCAGCAGGGCATGGCGGATGGTTTGTTTCGCACCCCTTCTCGCCCCCCCACACCGAGTGGGGGCCAAACCTGGACTCCAATGGCATTGGGAGTGTCGCTGCTCAACCCGGCGACCCCGGAAACTACAGATTCAATGCCGATTTCGGCCATTATTGACCATTTCACGCGGGGGGCCCGCGTACCCCCACCCCCGGGGGCGCGAGGGGGGCCTGACCCCCGTAGCGTTTGTCGCCAGGCCGCAAGGCATGCGTGTGCCAAGTTTGGTGCCGATCGGTCCAGGCATTGTGGACCCTATGCGGAACGTGCGCGCGCGCACACACGCACACATTCTTCTTTATATAGATAGATAGATTTATACTGCACCTTTTCAACCCTACCAAGAGCTTAGGGCTGCCTACTACATTAACAGCAATATAATATGATTGTTCCACCCTGCTGCACAGGTGAAGTTTTATCCATTGCTGCTCTGCGTGCCAATAAAAGCACCTGTGCTTTTCCATGTGCCTGTGCGCAAACATGCACAGGAACATGGTCCAGAAAAATGGTGGAAAGGCTGCCATTCTCTAATAACTTAAAGGGTCACAAATAGAGTGACATTAAAGGCTCATTGCTTTTCTCTATGCCCAAGAAGAAATGCTGAGCAATTGGGAGGATCTCCTGAAGCCAGTGGGGGGGGGGACTGGGGGGTCTGGGTATTTGCATGAAAAAGTTGTTCACCCTGTACTTAGCATAAAGTAATTCAATGTGTGATACTTTGTCTTTTTCAGTGCAGCAGAACTTTATGGCTATTTCCAGACCAACAATGTGACTTACTTGGCCCTGATATTCGAGAAGGAGGACTCCTTTTTAGGAAGAGAGGTGACTCTTGATTGACTGACTGGTATATGTGTAATGACAGACTTGCAGATAGCCACTTCCCTGGACCCCTGTGAATAACAATGAGTACCCAGCAAAAGGACAAGGAAAAGATACAAACGTTGTGATGGCTTTTTTTTCCTTTATGCTACAAATGACTTAACATGGGTAGATGTTAAGATGGGCAGATGAGCAATTATTAAAATTAGTAATTACAGATGGGCAATTATTTAAAAAATAATACATGTGGAATAATAATTTCTTTATATAGAATCACAGGGCTGTGTTATAAGGTGTACTGGCTTCCCTCCCTGGCGTGTTGCTCAAGTGATGTTCCTGAACACAGACCCTATGTGAAAATGTGGCTTCTTGGGGGATGTTAGGTAGTTTTTGTTATGAACAGTGACACTGCCCAAGACATGTGCTCAACGACTCCAGAATGGTTTTGAGCTTTTGCTAATTAAATTAAGCTCAGGAATGTAGACAGTTGTGGCAAGATTGACCCAACAAACAGAAATTCCTGTAAGAGGTTGCATTTCTTCTTAATCATGTTTTACTTAGAGAAGTCTAAAATGATTATACTCTGTATAACAGTACTTAAAGATTACAGGTTTTTTTTTTATTATTATTATTATTATTATTTATATAAATAATATATTGTTTATTATTTAATAATATTTATTATTTAATAATATATTATTTAGTATTAACAAGATGATTATTATTGTGTAATAATATGCTACACACTACCAACACTCAAGGCAAAAAGGGAGACAAGGAAGAGATGTGATTCAGAAAACATGGGATTCAAAACGGTTTGTGGACAATGGAGCCATGGAGGTTATGTTGGGGCATCACCATCTAGTCCCCGGAGTTCAGAAGTTTGGAGTTCATTCCTGGCAGGCTTTGGAGTGGCAAAGAGTAGGCTGGAACTGAAGTGGAAAGACTAGTGTGTCTGGTCTGCAGTCACTAGAAAAATGGGTTAGGAAGCAGATATGTGGGTGTCAAAGAGATGTGCTGGCTTCAACAGGTTCATGAAGTGAGTGGTTGTCCAGACAAAAACAGTTTGAGAACAGTCACTTTTATATAGTGGGCGAGCCTTCTCTTGTCATTGGACATTCAACTGCTGCCATTCCCTGCCCTGGAGTGGCCTTGAGGTATTTGGCTCTTTGATCAAAGCATAGAGGCTGAGCACAGATAGTCCTTGATCCCTTCTTTCTCAGGTATTAGAGCCCAGTTAATATGAGTGGGACCCTTGGGCCTTCTGTAGCAAAATATAATATGAGGCAGCTGCTTAAAATATCAAATTGAGCACAAAATTAAGTGCATTTGTTGCTCCAATTTTCAGGCTGGTTGAGTAACAGCTGGAGGATACCCTCCTTACAAAAGGCAGAAACTGAGACAGACTTCAGATGGTTTATAAAGACTGGATTAATTTTTTTCAAAATACTTTGTCTCTGGGGCAAGAACAAGGCATTCCCTGCTAACTTGTATGCCCCTGATATTGCCAAATCAACTTTCTGGTTATATATTAAAATTTGACACTTGTCCATCTACAGATGTCAGAGTTTTTGGGGTGTGCGGTGCCACCTCCAGTGACTTCCTCCCTAGTGAAAACAAATTTGGTTGGAGGAACGGGAGAGAAAAAGGATGCAGAGCCAAGCTTCTGGACCATTTGATGAAGAGTGCCATCATTGTCCAGGTGATGCTGGCATCTCTGTTGCTGTGCTCAGCCTCTCACAAGAGAAAGGCCGAGATCTCCGGTACATGCGCAGGCAGCTGTTAAATGTTAAAGGCACTGAGGAGGAACATCCTGATTGGCAACACAGCACTTGGAGAAGTCAAATTGAGGGAGTCTCTGGAGAAGAGGAGCAAGGTACTGCCCTCTCCTAGCTGAGGTACAGATAATAATCTTGGAGAATAGTTTTGAAGGGAACAGATTATTAACCAATGTACAGGACATCCTCTACCAGTTCTCAGGTGCTTGAACATGAGGTGCTATACTTGTCAGACATCATTCAGACATCATTCAGGAGACTATTCCTTACAGAGTTCAGAAAACAACTTGGTTTATAAATAGGATGCATGTCCTTGCCCAGGAAGCCTGAACAATGCTCTCTGCTGACCAACATCTTTAATTCAGCTACACACTGTATAAGGAAGTGTTCTGGTTTCTTCATAATAACTGCTTCAGCAGGAGCAGCCAGAATAATCTCTGTGTAGCACACAGCATTCCTTGCTATGATTAAATAACACAATAGGCTCTTATAGACTTGTCCAGACATCTAGCTTCAGCATCCTATAAGGTGGGGGGGGGCAGACTTAGTGAGAAATTTTGGCTTTCAGTTGGACTCAGTGACAAAAGGATACAAATCAATAATCAATCAGTCGATAGTATTTATATACTGCTTTTCAACACAAAGTTCACAAAGTGGTTTACAGGCAAATAATATGAAAGTTAAATGGCTCCCTGCCCCCAAAGGGCTCACAATCTAAAAAAAAAATGCAGAACACCGCCAGCAACAGCCACTAGAAAAGACACTGTGCAGGGATGAATAGGGACATTTATTCTCCCCCTGCTAAAATATAAGAGGAACACCACTTGAAAAAGTGCCTCTTGCCCAGTTAGCAGAGGTTCTGCACTTGTATAATACTGCAGAAGAGCAGCCCCACAAACAGGAAGAGAAAGCGGAGGAAAGAAAACGAATGATTGGTGAATGAGGAACTGCTGAGCTGCTTTCCTCTGCTCCTTGTTCTTAGTGGCAAATTTTCCTGTAAGTTAGGAGCAGAGAACTTTAGCTGCTAACAGATCAGAGAAGATAAACACAAGGCAAAAGGCCACCAGTGACTCCTACACTTTGCTGCGTTACTTGATTCCCTCCAGCTTGTGCTCTCTCTCTGTGTAGAGGAGCATTCTGAATTCTGAACAGGCAGAGCTGTCACATGGTAGGTGTAACATGTAACCAGACTTGTGATAGGACTTCCTTGGTAACGGAGACACTGTAATATTGAGTTTTGTGCAGATAGATAAACATAGGGAAATTGGGGGGGGGAAGGGAGAGGCAGTCAGTAATCAAATAGAATTTCAAATTCCTTTGAATGTTCATATAAAACAGGTTGCCCTTTAACTTCCAGCTTACCTTCTCTTTATAAATCTGAAAGTTGGCAAAGTGCTTACACTGGGCAACTGCTTTCAAAGGCGGACCTGTGTTCCACCCAGTTTGGGTTATGCGCCTGTTGCGGAGGAGGATGACGACAATAGTGTTCTTCCCTCAGTTGGCCCACCTGCACTTTTCCTGCTTTACCTGTATTAGTGAGAAATCTCCTACTTGCACATGTGTGCACACAATTGCTCTCATTCCCTGTTTAAGATAACTTTCAGTGAGGCCATTGAGGCTTTTAGTCACTTGGCTTCCGTTGCTACAAAGCTGGAATATATAGGTATAGGTTTCCCCACGACGGAATGGTCTAGTCGTGACCGACTGTAGGGGGTGGTGCTCATCTCCGTTTCAAAGCCTGTAGAGCCGGCATTTTTCTCCGATCATGTGGCCAGCATGACTCTACGCCGTAGCGCACGGAACGCTGTTACCTTCCCACCGAAGTGGTCCCTATTTATCTACTTGCATTTTTTAGGTGCTTTTGAACTGCTAGGTTGGCAGGAGCTGGGACAAGCAACGGGAGCTCACTCCGTCACGCAGTCTTGAACTCCCAACCTTGCAGTTGAAAGCCCAGCAACAGCGGATTAACTCGCTGTGCCACCACGTCCCTAACCATTATGAGCTACGGGATGCTTTTACATTTTCCTACACATTAGGTTCACCACATAAGAGCTCATACACAGCCCTATGAAAATGTTGTCTGATGTGCCCACATGCCAGTAGCGGCTTTTCTTCCTCTATTGTTTATCTCGGCTTAACTCTCTTCCTAGCAAATCATTTTCCTTGTTCCTTCTCCTCCCAAAGGATGAGAAAAAATTATCCTCTAAGGCAAGAGATAACAGAAGTGAGATAATGGATGTCAGATAAGGCAGTCAGGTGCCTCCTTCAGTGTGTGACTTTTTCATTTCCTCCAGCTTTTTCTGTCTCTTGAGGAGTCTTCAAAATTCCGATGTGGTGGGGCTGCTCTCCTGTGATGAAATGTGTAGTCAGGCTAGCTGGTAAGCCCTCAACTCTGCCACATGTTAATGGATTTTCCCTGGCATGATAACTTCTGTGTTTTCCAAATGGATATTGTGTGCATGCCTGTGAACATGGCACAGCCATTGCTGCTTGAGTACTTTATCACATTTAAAGATGTGTGAATCTGGACTAAGGCCATGTTTGGACATTGTTTGAATTCCATTTGGAGTTCAGAATTTGGAGGGGGGTCCAATCCATTGGTTGGGTCTCTTGTGAAGGAAAAGCTGCCATCCCATCTTCAGCATCCCATCTTCAACAGTTCAACAGCAACTGTCTTTCTAAATAAGTCATTCAATGTTTGGGCATCAGCTGCCTTGAGATCAGCTACCATTGGAGAAAATAGGAACATCTTATTTGCTTCAGTTGTTGTAATCTTTACTCTGGTAAATTCAACAACTCTGTCTCACCCAGTTGACTGTATAGAACACTGTATAGAATCAAAGCCATCAAAATTCCAAATGGCCAGAGAAAGGCTCCTATCGATGTGGTGGAAAGAGAATCTGAACTGCACTACTTATCCCTGTTGCACAGATCGGAATATGGCGCACATAAACTGCTGGTTTGTCTGCAGGCTTCTGTAATGTAAACTTGCCTACTTTCGGTTCATGAAGCATGCTCTCTGTGTCTCGAAGTTTGCTTCATTGAACTGCTGCCTTGTGAGAAAGTCCACAATGTTCTTGGACATCAGTGGGTTGGGTTTTTTTTAACGAAACTGTCTGCTTGTATTAGTCATGCCTATGATAGTTTTTTGTGGCACAAAAAAGAAAAAAGTTGCCCTCCCTGATCACCTGGAAGCAACTACTTGTCATAGCAAGTCAGGGCAATAGACCTGGTGCTATGCTACAAAGGAGTGTCTTATGGCAAGAGAGCTCTCTCTCCTTTCCCTCTGTCTTGAATCATGCAAGCATTTTCCCAGAGAATTGGGACAGATAAATAATCAATTACACAAAAGACCTAAAACTCACAAAACAAGAACACTGGTGACATTTTTTTTCAGGGATGCAAAGTTTTCAGGGGAAGGACACTGGTATAAACCAGATAACCAAGACATGGTGATCACAATGGTTGACCAAAGAGTTATGTGGATTTCCAGATTAGTACGTTGAGAAAACATTGAGCACTCCTGCCTTGCAGATCCTACTGCAGTGTGTCCTGGTTATAGGAACGGGGTGGGGGGGGGAAGAGAAGAAGCAAGGTCTTGCTGTGAGCTGCCTTGAGGGCCCTTATTTAACTTAATCCTTGTGACAGAGTTGACAGTTAAAGAAATAGGCACACAGTAGATGTTCTTTAATTAAATTGAGCAATTAAAGCCACTCACTTCAAATGAATGAGGATGCAGAATGCTTCCAGAGGGAGATCAGACGTCTTAGAAGGCAAGAAGAGATGGGAATCTGTGTATGGATGTAAAAACTGCCAACAGATCTATAAATGTTTTGCATGCTTTACAGAGAGAGGGTATTCCTCTGTCAGAGTGGTCTGGTTTGTAAGGAGAGGCAACTGTTGAAAGACAAGCATTCTAATTAGGAACCCCTTTAAAATTACTGTACCAGTTTAGCCGCTCCCAATTGTGTTAGTATGTTTTCCTATTAAGCACTTGTAGAATGCTTGTGCTCTTCAGAACACATAAATTGTGTGTCTTATTCACACATTATATTCAGCATGTGTACAATTAAGTGTACTGTATGCACATGATTGTTGATATGTGCATACATCCAGTTCAGGGCACCTACAGCAGTAAACATCTGATCTAGAGTCGACATTTTCAAGGGGCCCAGCCACTGTACTGATCTTTATAAAGAACTCCTATCCAATCCTTCCTGTGAAAATGTGTATTGTGTAATGTGGCATTAGCCCATTGTCTCTGCCCAGAAACCTTTCATTATATCTAAGAACTGTACATAACGTTTTCCGTGAAGAAGAGGGCCTCAATCCAACAATAGCAAAAATAAGATCAAAAAAGACCGTGGTGACTGATAGCATAGAATAGGCAAGGACTGGGAAAGATATTTTTGGAAGGGGAAAGAAGTGGGTTATTGCACCAGCGGCAAAAAGTGTAATTCAGTTCATAATGGTAATGGATGTTGTATGTACTTCTGGTCTTAGGTTGCAATGGACATGCTCCAGTTTGAGAATGTTGCTGTGAGGAGAGTCCTGAAGAGCAATGCAGAGCTAGTGAAGAGTTTCAACATCACTTCCTTTCCTTCTGGCTTCCTGCTTACCAGCAATGGCTCCTGCCACCTCATTCCTGTGTGAGTTGCTCCTGTTTATCATCCCACACCTGCTTAAGTTATCGGATTGTGTGTAGTAGTCTGTTGAATGGGCATAAAAGTCTACAATCCATGTTCATTCAACAAGTTTAAGAGTCCTGTGAAATCAGTATTTCTGGTTTTTCCATTGTTTAGCCTGTGAACTGGGGGCCAAGTTACACATAAGAACATAAGAAGAGCCATGCTGGATCAGGCCAAGGGCCCATCTAGTCCAGCTTCCTGAATCTCACAGTGGCCCACCCCAGGTGCCCCAGGGAGGCAGGAGACAACAAGATGCTTGCATCCTGTTGCCACTCCCTTACACCCGGTACCTGTAGCCCACCACCTTTGTAAGGAGGTTGCACAATCCATCATTGCCTATAGCCCACAATGGATCTTTCCTCCAGAAATCGGTCTAATCCTCTCTTAAAGACATCAAGACCAGATGCCATCACCACCTCCTGTGGCAAGGAGTTCCACAGATTAACTACCCGCTGGGTAAAAAAGTACTTCCTTTTATCTGTTTTAACTCTCCCAACCCTCAGCTTTAGCGGATGCCCCCTGGTTCTGGTGTTTTGAGAGAGGGAAAAGAACATCCCTCTATCGACTCTGTCCCTTCCATGCATAATTTTGTATGTTTCAATCATGTCCCCCCTCAGGCGCCTTTTTTCTAGACTGAAGAGCCCCAAACGCTGCAGTCTTTCTTCATAAGGGAGGTGCCCCAGCCCCGTAATCATTTTTGTCGCTCTCTTCTGCACCTTTTCCAACTCCACTATGTCCTTTTTGAGATGCGGCGACCAGAACTGGACACAATATTCCAGGTGCGGCCTTACCATTGCTTTGTACAATGGCATGATAATATTGGCTGTTTTATTCTCAACCCCTTTTTTAATTACCCCGAGCATGGAATTGGCTTTCTTAATTGCTGCCGCACACTGGGTCGATACCTTCATGGAATTGTCCACCAGCACCCCAAGATCTCTCTCCTGAGCTGTCACAGACAGCTCAGAACCCATTAGCCTATAAGTGAAGTTTTGGTTTTTGGCCCCAACGTGCATCACTTTACATTTGTTTACGTTGAAACGCATCTGCCATTTGGCTGCCCATTCCCCCAACTTGGAGAGATCCTTCTGGAGCTCTTCACAATCCTCTCTGGTTTTCACCACCCGGAAAAGTTTTGTGTCATCTGCAAACTTGGCCACCTCGCTGCTTATCCCTGTCTCTAAGTCATTTATGAATAAGTTGAAAAGCACGGGCCCCAAGACAGATCCCTGGGGCACTCCACTTTTCACCTCTCTCCATTGTGAAAATTGCCCATTTACCCCCACTCTCTGTTTCCTGGCCCTCAACCAATTCTGGATCCATAAGAGGACCTGCCCTCTTATTCCCTGACTGTGAAGTTTCTTTAGCAGCCTTTGGTGGGGGACCGTGTCAAACGCCTTCTGAAAATCCAGGTATATGATATCCACAGGTCCACCCACATCCACGTGCCTGTTGACCTTTTCAAAGAATTCCAAAAGGTTTGTGAGGCAAGACTTACCCTTACAGAAGCCATGCTGACTTTCTTTTAGCAGTACTTGTTCCTCTATGTGTTTTAGGATTTTATCTTTGATAAGGCTTTCCACCATCTTACCCGGAACAGACGTTAGGCTAACCGGCCTGTAGTTTCCAGGGTCCCCCCTTCTCCCTTTTTTAAAGATTGGCGTGACATTGGCTATCCTCCAATCCTCTGGCACCGTGGCCGTTTGAAGGGACAAGTTGCATACTCTAGTTAAGAGGTCAGCAACTTCGTTCTTTAGTTCCTTAATAACTCTTGGATGTATACCATCTGGGCCTGGTGACTTATTTATATGTAGTTTATCAATTTGATCTAAAACATCTTCCTTATTCACCATGGTAATAGTGAATAAGATGTGCTGGCTCTTTAAGTACTTTGCTCCATTAAAGATACCGTTGTAGGGGCAGGAGGTCTTTAGTGGAGATAGGTGGTTTTTAATGCTTTGCCTCCATTGTGATTCTTATCACATTCTTCTTCTCCCCCACCCCACCCCCGGCTATTTACTATAGTAGTGGTTCTCAAACATTTTGCACACAGGACCCACTGCAAGTGATGTCATGACCAGAAGTGACATAATCAAGCAGGAAGTATTGTCATTGTGACATAATCAAATGAAATTCCTGGAATGCACACTGGCATTCTTGAATTGCAGCAGTTGCACAACCATGAAACATCCCGCAAGATTAGGACAAAGTAGTATGTAAAAAGCACTAAATTGAAAACAATTTAAAAAGGAAAAAAACCTCACTTGAAAATTCAAACTGTTAATACAAAAGGAATATAGCAAGAAAAGGTCTGCATCTTCCAAGATGGCTGCTCCCAGCTTTCTCTGATCCACCTGATATCAGGTTGTAACCCACCAAGTGGGTCCCATAGTTTGATTATAGTTACAATGCTTCTATTGAAAGCAAACTGAAGCCTTCTTATCAGAGTAAATGGCACTGTGGGGGTGTGCTGTCTGGAGAGAACCAACGCAGGGGCTCAAAGTACTAAAAACCTATTCCCCCCTGCTTCAGTTTTTTTAAGAGTGTGCAGTTATTTGTTAGGGGGCCAAACCCAGGGATTTTGGGCAAAGGAGTGAGACCCTGGGAGTCCAGGCGGTTTGTGTGCTGGTATCCAGGTCTTAATTTGAGAGGGTTTGGGTTTCTGTAGTTAATGAAAGTAGATCAGCCGAGTAGAGAGGGGATTGGCTCTGGCTCATACTGTGCTTGGGACAATGTTGATGTGGGAGGTGGACATTTTTCTTCTGTGGCACCTTAGTTGATCTTGGCGAAGAATTTTTGATTTTAAACACATAGCAGAAATGGCTTGTATAGTTCTCCTCGAGCTCTTGCTGGAAATAAGATTATTAGAAAATTGCAGAATGTCACAGTTTTGGGGCATCTATGGGAGAGAACCAATTTCTGTGCGAGAGACCGTATTTGGTTGACTGCCAGACAATTGCAGCTGGACAGATTCCTACATCAGGCTTCAGTTCTGATACAGATGGGCAGTCTGCATTGCCAAAGGCTGTTTTGGTCCAGATGCTTGAGCATGTGAGTGCTTGTCTGACATGTGGGCTGTGTTGTACGGTGCATGACAGAATCTCCATTGCAGGGAGGATCCTGTTGCATTTGAAGCCAGGAACATGAATCCTTCTTTTGGGCGTTGCTTGGGTGGAAAGGGCTCCTAGGGATGAACACATGAATGTAAAAGGCTACTGTTTGTTTATAAGGAGGGTGTGGTTGTGTCTTTAACGTTCCTGTGTGAGGCATCAGGAGTATTGCTATTCTAGATAATGGTTCTCTCTTGTTCTTGTTGATCCCTCACACGCCTAGAACCTACAGAGTCCTTAATAGCTGGCCTATTAGGCCCAATGAGTGGATGTACCCAACCTAATAGGGGAGATTCTGGGACCTCTCTAGAGACTACCCTGTCTCACTGAACAGGGAGTTAAAACAAGTTTATCAGTCATTCCAGTGGAAATTGGAAACTGTGGTTCTTTGAGAGAGCAAAGTGAGGGCTCTATCTCCTTGGAATCTCACCGAAGTAGAATGCCCAGGAATCTTTGGGGGACGCCATAACGAAGTGTGGCATCAAGCCAGTAAGTTTGTGGCATTGATATATTGAGAACCTGCTCTCATTTGCCCACACACAAACACTGGCTGTCCATAGTGGGTATAATGTCTGAAGCCGGCTATTGTGTAATTTATCTCTGCCAGGCAAACCTAATCCCTTTTCACTTGATAAAATACCTGGGATCTGCAGACTCTATAAGATCCTAGTCCTCAAGGCAACTTACAGAAAACTAAAGCAATAAATTCAGCAAAATACAGTATCAGTAATACAATCAGCCAAGAAAGACAGCCTGTGCACATCAGTTAATTGCAGATTAAAAGAAGGAGAATGAGAGCTATTCTGGCAGCATCAAACAAAATAACCAGCCAATTAAAACAAATGAGTAAAATTGTAAAGTCAGTAACATAAAATTGATAAATGCAAATACTTATTAATCCACATTGTGGTTGAGTACTGTTCAAGTTTACTTTGGCAGTGGAACTGTAATTCCTTCTTGACCTGGTGGGTTTGAGGCTGATTATTGTGGTGTTTGCACCTGGTTCTGATACCATTCATATGATTTGGAGGTCTGTCAATGTTTGTTTGGTCATATTTGTGCTTAGGGATAAGTATGCTGAAATTAGGTCAATTCATCTGCAGAACAAACCTGGTAAGTATGTTCTGAAATTTGAGTGAGTGCAATCCTAAACTAGAGAGGCCAGCATAAGCTAAGCCAGCAAAGTTTGGCCAGCACAAGGTCCACCATAAAGCGTGCTTAGACTATTCTCGGAGTCAGGGAGGATGGCTCATGTCTGTGTGCTGGCCTCTCTGACCGAGAGCAGTCCAAACATACTTTATGGTGGCCCTTGTGCTGGCCAAACTTCGCTGGCTTAGCTTATGCCGGCCTAACTCAATTTAGGATTTCGCCCTGAGAGAGAGAGAGCTGCCCAAGGCAACTCAATGAGCATCATGGCTGAGGAGAGATTTCACCCAAGTCCTCCTGATTCAAATAGGTGTGTTAGAAGATCAATTGGATAGGAACCTCAGGGCCCCAGGATTATTCCCAGTGCTTCTGTTGCTTTCCATATGCCAGGAAGCCGATGCTCTCAAGATGATCTTCACAAAACTACATACAGGTTGAGTATCCTTTACCCAGACTGCTTGGAAAATGCTTCCTCTTGCTCTTTTCACTGTTACTTATACAGGAGTCTGCTGGCCTTTTTGATCATTTTTCAGCAATGGCACACACCACAAAGCAGAGAATAGAACTTATAGCCTGTAGCTACACTGTACATGAGAGTGAGCACAAGACTTTCTAGTGTTTACAGGACGTTTTTTAAAAGTCTTGGACAAAAATGTCTGGATTTCTGAGTAGTCCATATTTTGGATGTCTGGAAAAGGGGTAATCTAATTGCAAAGAGCATCATAGAAATGACTTGTGCCAGGGTGAGTTTCATTACTCACATCAGGTGGTGGTCTGAGGGAACTTACAGTTGGAGCTGCTCAAGTTTTGGTCCTGTTAATTCTAGCAGTGAATTGACAGGCCAGTTCTCCAGTAGGCTCTCCACCTCGGAGTCAGCCATTGGAATGTGGGTAGTGCCTCCTCTTGGAACAGGCAGGTCAGGTGACAAAGACTTCCTGAGGGGAGGGGCTCCCTCACACTCCCAGTTCTGACCTTGCCTCCCTACAGCGACGTTTGGGTGCAAATTGCAAGAGTACCTCAAGTACTCTTTGGGTGCCTCAAGCAAGAGTACTTGGTGGTGGCCATCTTCGAAAGCCTTCAGAGCTTCTAGCAAACTCCCCAGGAGGGGAGCAACAACAGCAAGACCACCAGTGCTTACAGCAGCCACAGAACCTGCAGGGGCAGCTCCGGAGGGAGCATGCCTTGGTGGCCATCTTGCGGAGGCATCAGAACCTCCAGAACAGGCTCGTTTCCCCTCCCGATGAGGCAGGGAATCCAGAGCCAATGAGCCCAGGTGGCTGCGAACCTCAACCCCACATTGGGCTCGGTACAGCACAGCACAAGACGGGAAAAGGCAGATGCAGGGAGAGCACACAGCCTCTCCCGTCAACAAAGAGCTCCCCAGTCGCCCTTGGGCCTCCGCAGAGCAGTGATGGAGCAAGTTTCTAGGACCAGAGAGCCCCCAAGCCCCATGCTGAACACAGGCGCAGGGCCTCTACCCCCCTCAGGCATGGATGCTTCAGGGCCCCTCACTTCGGCCATGCAGTCTTAGGCTGCCCCCGGGACTCCAGCCCCTGCAGCTACGAACTCCCAGGGCATTGTGGCCCTTTCCCTCGGGTGCAGCCACTTCAGTGGCCTTCAAGGCTGCCCCCTCATTGGATGAGTGGTGCAGGGCGGCTACTTGGAGCTCACCTCACTCCTTTATAAAACACTATAAGATTGGCACCTGTGCAAACAGGGATGCCCCATTCGCGAGAACCATACTACAAAGCATGGTGACACACACCTCAGGTGACTCCCGCCCTTGAGGAGTTGAAGCTTGGGCAAGTCCCACAATCCAATGGCTGACTCTGATGTGAAGAGCCCACTGGAGAACGGGAGATTTGGACTTGCCTATGAATCCCCCGACTCTCCCTTCTCAGAGGACTCCACATCAGGTTAGCCAGCCAGCCCTTGCCTACCTGAGGTATCGGGGGGGGAGGGGAGGAAATAGAGCCAAAGGGTCAATCCCATCAAGAAAGTAGGTCACAGAGAGTCCCCAGGGGTCCTTCCCAGGTAAGCAGGGCACAGCCAAAGGCCCAGCTGAGGACCAGCATCACAGAGATGCAGAAGACCAGGGGACCCAAGGGGGCAAATTATCATTGGCCTTAAAGCACTGGGGAGGAGTATCCTAAGTTCTGAGGCTTTGTATAGTCTGGGAGTGTGAGGGAGCCCCTCTCCTCAGGAAGTCTTTGTTACCTGACCAGCCAGTCCCGAGAGAAGGCGCTACCTACACTCTAATGGCTGGCCCTGATGTGGAGTCCACTGAGAAGGGGCATTCACAGGTAAGTCCAAATCTTCCCGTTACTCTTCCTTTATTTTTAAGTATTTTTTAAAAAAATTATATCTTGCCTTTTTCAGTTTTTTAGAACTAGGCAACTAATTAGAACTAATGGGTTTTTTAGAACTATGGGTAGGCAAGCTGACAATATAATTTTGTTTTATGTATTGAGGAGGTAAGATGGGCAGACATTGGGAAGAGAGCTGTGACAGTAAGTGCTGTATTAAAAACCTTTTCTATCTCCTTCCCTTGCTGAGTTTTCCTGTCCAGGAAGTGAAACACTTGTAGTGGGGAAATGAGCAATGGGAAGAAGACTTCGGTGAACAGATCTTATCAGATTGGGATGGGAATGACTTTGCTTGTGAGAAATTGTGGATACAGAATTGAATTTGAAGAATTAGGTTTACGTTCATTTGAATTTGATACCTGTGCACTAGATTCAGGCCATAACTCAGTAAACCAGACGTTTTGTATGTAGAGCAGCAGCTGTTATGTATGTAGATGGCCACAGGTTCAAGCCCAGGCATCTGCAGAGAGAAGGATCTCAATAGTGACACTCTCTGAGGCTCGGGAAAGCTGCTACCAGAGTAGGTAATACAGGTATTCCCCAGTATCTGCTGAGGTTCTGTTCCAGACTTTCCTGTGGATAGCTGAAACCATGGATACTGGGGGTGCCTTTTTAAAGACAGGGAAACGTCAGTGGTTTTGTTGCAACAAGGTTAAAAAAAGAGATTTGTTTGCTGTTCCCCTGTCTTTTTAATAGTCATCCCAGTATCCATGGTATCCGTGGATAACTGAAAAGGTGGATACCTGACCAGTGGATATCAGGGCATGCCTGTCCTGCATTTCTTAGATCAACAATTTTACTAAAGGGCAGTGCTTTAACTGCACCTATTTTGCTATTTTGTTGATCCTTAGCAGCTGCCACCTGTAGCTAAGAAACCTTCCACTTCTGATGTGGGTTGCTTTTCATTTTATGAACTGCAAACTATTATATGCCATCTAGCCTTTGAAGATTTTGTTGTATTTTATCTCATTTTGAAGCCATGAAAATCGAGCATGGTTGTTGAAACCTGGCAAGTGATCAACTGTGTTTCCTGACTCACCCAGCTGCTCTGCTCTTCCATGTGCTTTTCTAATTGCAGAAAAGTTCATTAGGAGCCAGACAATGGCTGGTTCTGAGATGCTGGCGGAAAACAATGGAACCTGGGCTTGGGCCCTCTGGTGAATTCCTGCTACTGAATAGCACATTAAATAACAACCAGATGGTCTCTCTCTTCTTACCCCCACCCCAGACTCCTAGCGAATGATTGATGTCTACCTGGCAGTGATGGCATTAGTGTGATGGGCCAAAGGGCATTTTGGCACAGTGGTTTGCTTAGGGAAGTGATAGCACAGCTCACTCTGCTGCCAAAGGGAAGGAAGCCTCTTTCATTGTTGTTTTTCATTGCTGTTGGCTTCCTTACTGGTGCACGTGGAATTTGCAAGCCTTATCTTAAGCAAAGGGGCATATTCAAAGGCACAAAACGGTTTGGTAAAAAGAGGCAAGCACTGCGTTCTGATTTGCTATTAATGATTACTTAGCATTTTAAAAGGAGAACATAATCCCAAAGATGCTGTTAAATTGTTTGCCCATCCCCACCCTGTTGAACCTTGAATGGATCCAAGAGACTTCGATACTCTCCAAGCTATGCTCCCATTCCTACCCCCTCCCCGCCCTCGGCACTTCTGCACACCTCGTTTCTTTTCCCTTTGCTGTTTCTGAAAATCAAGGTCTCCATCAACCAACTCCCCAAATGCACAGAGGCGCTGATGTGTGTCTTTGAGATCGCTGCCATTCTACACACTCCAGGGACAGTGAGACATTTGCCACTGTCCATAACAGCCTCCCCACCCCCCAGCTTGCCTTTCCTTCAGACCAAGGTGGAGGCAGCAAGTCTAGGGCACAATGCAGGCTCCGGGACATCAAAAAGCCTCCCCTGACATCATGCCTGCTGTTGTGCTGAGTTTGCCCTCTGGAGGGGTGGCAGGGATTTTGTTAGCAGCACTGTGTGTTGTACCCAGGGGGGAAGGAAGGCAGCAACCAGTACCGCCCGCCGGCTGCCCTGTTACTTACCAGCTATACATTAGGTGTTGAATTGGTGAGTGGGGGGGCCCCGCGGAAATGCCCCACATTTGGCCCTGCCTCTCCTAAAGCCAGACCTGCTCAAAGCATTGGGCTTATCTCATTTTACCTCTATAACAACACTGAGGTGGGCTAGGCTGAATGACTTACCATAGAGTCTCATGTATAAGTCGAAAAATGTATGCCTTAAAATTGCCCAGAAAACCTGGAGTTGACTTACACATGGGTTAATACAGTAAATGCATTGAATCACATTGCAGAGCAAGGCTCTCGACCTTTGATGGAGCAAGGCAGGCTGCCGAAAAGGCCTGTAAACCCCCCCCCCCCAGTGTTGCTTTTAGGGTGCTGCTTTGCTCTATTCTATCAGGAAATACTACTCCAAACAAGTATTTGGGGTAGGCTACAAATGGATGTCTGAATACATCCACAAGCCCTGCATTGCTATATAATAGCTGGTAATGACTCTTCGGCTTCAACCAGGAACTGCTTGAATGGGCAGGGTTTGGGCTGAGAATCAGGTGGAGGGAAAACAGGATACTGCCTGCAAAAGGAGGGGCTGGCATTGTTTACTTGATAGTGAGAAGGCTGGTTTAGTGCTTTTTGCTTAATGCAGGCAGCAGGCACGTAGACAAAGCAAGGAGGGAAGGGCTAGCCTCCTATTCCAGCAACCACATATTCTCTGGCCCATTCCTGGGAGCACTTTGAAAAATCTTTCCAGCAGGCAAAGCAGAGAGCAGGAGAGCTAGTCTCATATATCAACTAATCTTCTGCCACCCCCATTTATTTGGAGTCACTGATAATGAATCAGACTCTAAAGGATTTCCAGACACTTAGAGCCACTTTAAATATCTCTTAGGATCTAGCAACAAGAAAGGCACTTTCCGACTCACAGGCTTGTTTTAGTATTCTGTGTTAAATGAAAATGCACCTTATAATTCTCTTCACTAAATAAGTAGACTGTACTGTTCTTAAGTAACAATTCATTTATCAGGATCTGGCATTGGAGAAAATCAGACAAAATTATCTAATTCAAAGAATTGCATATACTTTGAAGTTTTATCCTTGACACCCTCAGGTTATAGCAAATTCCATTATTTTTGACTTAAAATGTGCCCTCGATTTATCCATGAGATCGACCTGTATATGAGTATATCCTTTACTAGTCCACAGCCATGCAGGAATTTTAACCCTGTGCCAATTTTGGCATTCTCTTACTATGTCAGAAGATGAAGATTCTCAAAGTCCAAATTATGCTCTAGGTGCTAGATTCCATATAATATATAATAGTTGAAATGAGATGTTATAAACAACACAGTTACAGTCATGTGTTGATGAATGTCTTGCAGGGTGTGCTATCTTGGAAGTTTGTGGCAAGTCTGGTGGACGTTGTCAGAAATTGAGCTGATAAAGGTGGAACAAGTATGAACCGAGATTGGTGTGAATGGGGGTGCACAGCACTGAGGATCTGCGGTGTGTAGGAGGTAGTATGGGAGAATGACGTGAGGTCAGCTGGTATGGTACAGTTATCAAGACTGACGAAACCAGCAGTCTGACATTCAAGGCAATCTGTCTGAACTCATAGTAATTCTCTGCTGATTTGGTGACTGAGCCATGAAATTTTAGGTGACAAGTCCCAGACCCCAGTAAGACCAGAGTAAACCCTGGGGATAACTTGTTTTGCAAGTGATGTTCTATAGGAGGGACTAATGGTTCTGTTGCAAGGGAGAACCTCTATTGCTTGGCTTCTTTGGATGATGTCACTGGTTTGATACTTCTCAGCTATTTTTGTGTATGGCTTGTGATTGAGGTGGGTTAGTAGCTCAGGGCAGGGGGATTAATCCTGGGTTTTTTAGGCTTGACTCATCAGCCTATTAACACAGAGTTTTGGGTTACAAAATAGACCAAGCAGGGCCAGCTTTAAGTTAGGGCGCAATCCTAACTTGTGCTGGAATGGGCAGGCTGGCAGGCCTGCACCGTATCCAGAGCAAGTTGAGAGCAGGCAAGAGCCTCCCTGGGGCAAGGCCACATTCGTGCCCTTACCCCGGGTAGGCATCAGCGACCCCAATGGGCTCCTCGGATCTGCGTCTGCTATTTATAACGCTGCATGGCCCGGGGATGGGAGCTTGGCTGTGGCCTAATGGCCACATTCCTACTCCAGCCACCCCAGGCCTCCATGCCTCCTGGCCCACCCACCTCCCACCCAGAAAAGCCCTTGCACTGGCTGAATGGCTTGTGTTGGCCATAGGGAGAACCTAGGGTTGTGCCCTCAGTTGGGCCCCTGTCTAAGAGGATCCATGCTAGGATAAAAATAAAAGTAATATTTTTTACTAAAGCCATATGCTGCCTCCCCAGTCCTCAAAATGCCTTCTGAGGGCTGAAAATGTCACTTCCTGTTTTTGGCCAAAACCTAGAAATGATGTTTTAGCCTGCAGAAGACATTCTGAGTCCAAAGAGGTAGTGCGCTGCCACGTGCTGCTTCCCTGGCCCTTGGAATACCCTCCTGATGTGACCAGGGCTCAGCTTCAGTTGTGTACAGATGGTGTAAAGGTAAAGGTTTCCCCATGACCAAATGGTCTAGTCATGACCGACTGTAGGGGGCGGTGCTCATCTCTGTTTCTAAGCTGAAGAGCCGGCATTTTGTCCAAGGACAAGCTTCCGTGGTCATGTGGCCGGCATGACTACAGTATATGCCAAGGTGCATGGAACGCCATTGCCTTCCTACTGAAGTGGACCCTATTTATCTACTCGCATTTTTATGTGCTTTTGAACTGCTAGGTTGGCAGGAGCTGGGGCAAGCAACGGGAGCTCACTCTGTTGCATGGTCTCAAACTCCCAAACTTCCGGTCAGAAAGCCCAGCAGCAGCGATTTAACCCGCAGCACCACTACGTCCCAACAGATAGTTTAGAGGACTCCAAATTCACATATTTAAACACCTGTGGATCTTGACATTTATAGGGGTTCCTGGAACAGAATCCCTGCAGATAAGGGCCTACATTTTACTTTTCAAAGGTAATCTACACACTTCGTTTGTTTCCTTGTAGGCTTGCATATATGCAATTTTATATTAAAATGAGCTTAGATCCATTTGGTCCACTAATTCACATGCACTTTTAAAGCACCTATTTTGATTGCTTTCCATTTTACCATAGAATCTGTAATTTTATTTTTATCTCTACAGACCTTGCCTGTGAACCTGGGACCCTGCAAAAATGTTTCCAACTGGGTCCCATTTGGGTTCATCCCAAACTAGTTAGTATCCGACCCAAAGGGTGGCAGGAAAATACCACTGCATCCCATGACACCCTGTGGAACTACAAAGGCTGCTAGTTCCAGATGGATGCAAGCAATGCTGACATCAGTAGTATTTGATTCTGGCACCCTGTAGGCAAGCCTTGTGTGACCCAGTAGGACCTGGACAGGATCAAGCCAGAACCTGCCATGCAGTGATGGCTGCAACAGTCCAGAAGCCCTTGAGGCTCTTGTGTGGACAAGATTTGACTGACTTGAGTTTGTAACTTTCTCTTGCAATAATTTATTTTTGAGATAATTTGTGTATCTCGGTCTGAGATAAGTTTGGTGGCTTTCTACACAAAATCATACTTTTATGTTGGTGAGGGAAAGATGCAGATTAAGGCCTCCAGTGTGGGCGGTACTAGCGTACTGCCCCTGCTGGTGTTGCAAACATGCTGTATGGCAGTCCAGCGCTGGTGGTAAGAGCTTACCGCCCGTGCTGCTGAAGCGCTGGAGCCTACCACCCAGAGACGGCGGCATAGCAATGGCGGCCGGTAAGTGAATCTGCTGCCAATATTATGCCAGTTCTGGGCAGTGTGACAGGGTGTAACTGGGAGGCAGGGTGTAACTGGGTGTAACTGGGAGGAGGAGGGGCAGAGCAGGGGTGGGACCAGCAGTGACCTTTGCCACCGGATCCTGACTTCCATGTCAGGTCACACAGTCTGACAGAGGTGCTCGCCTCTGCGCTAGTAAAATAGCCAGTGCAGACTCAAGCACACATATTGGTGGGTCTCAGGGCTTACCCAGGGGAAGGGAAGCCTGGCTGAGCTACCAGTCTCCAAAATGGAAAAAATAGTCAGTTTCTGCTCTTGAATTTATTTTATTTAGGTTAAACTGATGTTCTGATAACTGAAGGGGCTGCATGATATATGCTAGAAGGTTCTCCCTAGTCTCAGGAGAGTCTCCCCTTATGTTCCCTCACTCCACAGGCATGCTCAAATGAGGTCCCTTTACACAAACTATCTGCGAAGGCTACCTGGCGTCTTTAGAGGACACTCTTTCATCCCTACTGAGCCACCAAGTGAAGGACCAAAGACTACCCCTGCCCCCTGGAGGGTGGTAGACAGGTGAGAACCATCTTGGTCGCTCTGCCATTTCTTCTCACCAACTGATGTTTTCACAACACCTTTTTCCGATTCTCCACCAAAGTGATTCATCAATCACAACTTTGGAAGCAGAGGAGAATGAAGACCTTGTCAGGGCTCAGAAAACAATATGGCTGAGTGGAATTGCTATCAGCAAAAGGTCATGATTTTAGTGTTTTGCTGGGGTTTCCACAATACTCAAGACCAGCCCTGCGCTTGGCAGAGATTGAACAGAATTTGGATGAAAGATAAATGGGAGATTAGAGGCTCTCTAGACAAACAGCTTACTGCATGGTAGAACTGTTCAGAAAGTATGTCAGGGAATGTGCTACTGACTGCACCTTCATAGAAATGAGAAGGAAAAAAGCCACTCCTTGCATATTGATCTTGAAGACTTGTCTGTTTTTCCAAGATGTTACAATTCCATTAGTGGATGCCCCTTAATTTACAAAATCACCTCTCCATTGACTACCACAGAACAATTAAAGCACTTGTGTGGTCAATCTCACATCTGAAACCTTGCTTCAGAAATTCTTGTGAAACTGAGTTAGCGACCAGATTTTTCTTTTAGTGGACTAAGCAGCAAAGGCAACAATAGCAAGGAAGTTTTTTTCTTGCTAGACTTTTTTTTTCATGGGCCATAATCTTTATTCACAGGCCCCCATCAGTTCACTAGTTGCTAAAGTGCTTGTTTGTTTATGATGGCAAGTATGTTTGTTTAGATGGCAAGTATAGAGAAGGCATGGTGGAGTCTGTAAATCCCTAGTCAGCAGTTAGTTTTAATGGAAGGCTCCTTTAAGAAGGGGATGATTAGCCAGCATCCTGGTCCTCCTTCACCAAAGTGGATTACCAGTACGTTCAATGGCCACATGTCATCTCAGAGGCAGGAGGGTACAACTGGTAAACGAGATGGTGCCAAAGAGGGCGCTGGAGCGGGCCTTGGAGTTGTCAGTTGCCAACTCCTGCTGTGTAAGTAATAAAGTTGAAACAACTAATTCGACTTTCTCTTTTCTTTACCCATTTTTATGCCACAGGAAAAAACTGTACATGGCTGACGTGGAGTCAGCTGTACTTTACACCCTAAGGGTGGAGGCAGCCCGATTCCTCCACCTTGACAAAGAACGGCTCTCTACGTTGAAGCAGTACGTGGCTTTATTGGTCAAGGTGAGCTCTGTGAAGTTCTTAATCTTCAGGGATTTTGCCTGACTGGCACAGTCCTGCCTTTTTCTCTTCCCCACCCATCTTAGCTTTTACATAAACACATTTGTCTCTGTTGTTGTCATAATAACTCCATTGTTAAAAGCTGTATGGAAACTATTTGCTTCTGGGCCTCTCCATTCCTAAAAGTAATCCATAAGCTATTAGTGTTTGCCTGCTCAGAAAACAAACGATACTTGCTCCATTGTATGTAAAAAAAAAAAAAGATTGATTTGAGTTAAAAACAAAATAAGACTCCTGAGGCAGTTCAGTTTGTGTCTTTTCAGAAATGGCGAAGTTTAACACTCATCTTTGGGTTTTATGATTGACACATTCTATCAAGAGCATCCTTGTGACCTTCCCTTAGTTACCTTTGGGAGACGGTGGTTGTTTGAGGCCCTTCCGTGGGTGGGTTCATTGTTGAGGGACGGCATCTCCCAAAGGGAATGTTGAACTACATGCCATGTCGGTGGTAGCATATACTGTCCCCACTTGGGCCAATTTGGGAGCTAGTCATCCCTTTCTTAAAGTCCCCCCCCCCAAACATACATACATAGACCTTTACTGGCATAAATAAAATAAAATACAGATCATGGCTTACAATAAAGGAACTGTACAAACAATCCAGGGGGTTGTTTTTAGTAATACCATTAGGGGTATCCAGTGAAGCGGTCATATGCTATTCTAGGAGCATGTGCCCCAAGATCTCTTGCAGTGTCATAGAAAATGATGGGATACAATTGTTGAGTTGCACAAGACTAAAAATGACCCAAGAATTGAACTCCCAGCATCCTCCTAGTCAACACAAAAGATTTCAAGGCGCACACATGTCAGATGGGGTGGTGCAGCCCTTTGTGGGGTGGCAATGTCTTGGTCGTGAATTCATGAATTCTGTCTGAAATAAGGATTGCTTCTCCCATTTCGTTTTTGGTGTGAACATAGTTCCTTCTTATGCTTCTTATATAACATGAGGAGCCATCATGTAAGAAATGTATCAGTTGTTGCTGCTGTTTTCCCAGCCTTCTAGAAAATCTTTGCTTTATCATAGCCACCATTAGTCCAGTTACCCCTGAAGCTGTTTACATTTTCATACCTCTTCCATGATGGATGGATGGAAGTTCCAGGGCAAACACGTCTTGTGAAAATAACCGTGCAATCAACATACTGCCTTGGGCCAATGCAAAGCCCTTGCCCTGTGGAGGCTCCAAAGAAGTTCCAACCTGCATTGGATGCAGTGCAGGCCCACCAGACTGCACTGTTTCAATGCAGATTACGATTGCGCCCTAAATGATTTATCAATACTTTTTTCCTATTAATGTTCTTATGGAATTAAATGCGAAAGCACTTGATAGAGAACAGATAGTCCCATCATCAGTATAATCCAGTCTTTTCCGTGATCTAAATTTTTAGCCATCTCCAAATCATGCAGTTATCTGATGTAGGTTGTGTAGTCAACAGCTTTACTCTATTGGATAATAAAGGAAGACCTAAGTTGTGTATGAAACAAAAAAAAAAGCCGCGTAGTAAGTAGTGAAAGGTGAAGGAGATGGAAAAATGTAATGGTTATAACAAAAAACAAGTGGTGCTTATGTCAGCCTAGTAACCACATACTAATCTGCATTTCTTGTCTAGATATATGTATATATCAGGGTTATAGGAAAGCACTTCAAGCATATTCTAACCTATGCAAGGTGTCAAGAACACAGTCTGTTTTTGTCATCAACTGATGCACTTGGGATGTGTTTTGTGATGTGCCCTTTGTTTGGGGGCATGGTGAAGTATTTCACAGTAAAAAAATCAAAGCAGGGAAATAATAGTAATACAATTGACACTGTTCTGTGTGTTCTATTGCAAAAGGAGAGGAGGTTTATTTGATGCAATAAGTGCTGGTGGTATAAAAATTAGGTTGTCTGAACTGGTTCAGATATGCCAGTGGAACAGTAATACAAAGAAACTCCCACAGTTACACAGCTATTTCCATGCTACTCCACTGCTGTGGTAATGGTTGTGTAACAATGGGAGCCTTTTTCTATTACACTTTTCCTTCTTTGTTGACATACAGCGCAATCCTAGAAACTGCGCAGCGTCGATGCAAGAGGGTTGCGTCGACACTGTGCACTTAGCGCTGACGCGGGAGTGCCGATCAGCACCCCTATGTCCACGCTAAAGCAACAGGCTGCGCCATATCTCCTTTGCATCAGCTGAAGCTGGCCGGCGCAAGGGAGACACTGTCATAGATCGGGGCAGGGGGAGGGCATTTTTGTGTGGATGATGGGCAGGCCAGCAGGAGGTGGGCGGGCTTAGGAATCAGCCATAAGGCCAAATCCTAAACCCAATGGGGGGGGGCGGTGATTTGGGCCACGCAATCTCCTTGGATCTGCATCAGGCAGGTGCCTATTTAGCAGGCACAGATCCAAGGAGCCCATAGGGGAGGCTGGTGCCTCCCCTACGGTAAGGGCATGAACGTGCCGCTGCCGTAGGGAGGCTCCAGCCTTGCCTAAGCAGCGTTGGATATGGCGCAGGCCCGTCAGCCTCACTATTCTGGCGCTGCTTAGGATTGCGCCCCTAATCTTTTCCTGAAAACAGCCCTTATAGTGAAAATCTAGATGACAAGTACAATTATTACATTAATTTAATGGAAAAAATTCTAAATCTTTCCAGCCATTCACATTCACTCTAAAATCACCTGTAAATGCTTTATAGCTGAAGGTGTTCTTCAACATTTGTTTTTTTAGCAGATTTTGTTTCCCCCCCCCCAAGTAAAAAGTGCAGAAAGCAGTGATGTGTTTTTTATTGCAAGAGTGCATTTTTATAAATTATAGTAGCATTAAAAGTGTATTAGATAGTTGGTATAGTGTCAGCAGATGCAGCTATAGTCATGGTCAGTTGTGTTAGAAATTCCATTTTTTATTTTTATTTTTTGCAGATTTTAGTCAGGTTTTAGTTTGTTTACAAAAATGAGAAGTGCAGAAAGTGGTGTTACGCAAATGTTTTCCTTATGCTATAAACAGAGGTGTGATTTTTCGGTGATAAAATGAAAACATGTAACACAGTAAGATAGAATAAACAACATTTAATAACAACATTATACAGCATCAGTAGAGTGTTAAAGTCAATGTTTCAGAAGTTCCAGCATCACATTTAGTGGTTTAGCACCTCAAGCTTTAGTTGCCAACAGGAACAAATTAAATGCTTACCAAATTGATCTGGGAGCCTCTAGCACTGTGGTCCAAAAACAAACCATGGTTATACCGAATTTAGTAAATGTTCACTAAATTTAGTAAATGTTCACCAAATGTATAACACAACATTTACACCATTATTTAGCTAGCAGAATTATATGGCCCAAACGTGGGGTTTGGGTTAGGGTTCATGTTATATTGTGAAACTTTACTATTTGGGGGTTGAGAAAAATATTTTTTTTACTGTCAAATACTTTAACAAAATGACGAGAACTCAGTATGTGGTTATATGTGGTATTTTTGGGAAACGAAAGTATTTTTTACTTACGTTTGCTTACATTTCACCTGATTTTTCCATTTTTCACCATGATTTTTTTTATCCCCTGCTCTTTAGGACCCATACAATTGTTCATAAACAATTGTAAAGAGTAGGACCAAAAGGCTGCGAAATGCAAGAGTTGTTTTTACTTTCCCACACCTAACCTCAGATGTATACAAAATGTATCTTGAACTTTGCTTGGGGCCATTACAGTCAGCATATTTTTTGCATTTTGTATCTGTCAACGGAGAACAACAGTTCTTGCATTTGATGAAGTAGGATTTTGCCCACAAAGCTTTATGCCACCAGTAAATGTGTTTGTCTTTATGATGCCCAAATCTCATTGTTGTAACAGACTAACATGGTGACCCTCTGAAAAATGCAAGAAGAGCTGTTTGATTTTTGGCCACAAGATGGAGCAGTGCTATCAGGATTCAACTATTGAATTCTTTGAGGCCTTTGAATTTTCTCTTGCCTAAGTGTTATGTTTCCTTCCTCCCACCCACCCTCCCTTCCTTGGGGTTCAGCTACCGTACCTTCAGGAGAAGCTTTGGAGGGCCCATAGTTCAGAGGCAGGATGCATGTTTGCATGTTACTAGTAGGTCCCAGGTTCTGTCCTGTCGAAAGATCTCTGATAACAGAGCAAAGAAAAAAAAATCCTGAGACCTTGGAGAGCTCCTTTCAGTCTGACGATGCTCAACTAGAACAACTGGTCTTATTGCAGCCTGACTCCATATAAGGCAATTTTGCATCCTCTTTCACATGATCCTGTTCAGAGTGGCAGAGATATTTCGTGTAGAAGTATTTGGTCTTCCTTTATACTTTTCCTGCAGGGCATCTTATGAAAGGAATCAAGGACAGTTTTATTTCCCTAGCAGAAAAAGTCAGTATTGGAACTGTGAATACCCACCCTCCTGTTTAGACCTGCTTGCATTCACTAATTGGGTAGTATAGCAGGTGTGTCTGCGGAGGCTCGATTAATAACGGAAGGCTCTTAAACCTCTTTTGCTTTTATCCACCTTCCCAATCAATTTTCCTATTTCTTCTCTTCGCCCCCCCCCACCTCATCTCTCTCTTGCTCAACCTGTCATTTTCCCACTTGCCTGTCTTTCTTCCTGTGAGATGGTTTTTTCCTGTGTATCATGCTCCCCCTCTCCCCCTCTGTGGGCATATGTAGCTCTTTGGCCTCCTCTCCCTGGAGTGCTTGTGGTTTTAAAGTGCTGATGCTAATCGGATTTGAGTTGACTTATTGTCAAAGTAGCTTTCCGTGTTCCTTGGAGACTATTTTGGAGTTACGATAAAGATTTGGATCTTGGCTGTTGGCCCACAAGGGGATGGCTTGTGTGCTACAGCAGCTTCTTGAATACAAATGAAAAAAGGATCTCCCAGGGCACAGTCCTAACCTGCACTAGAATAGGCCGGCCGGCTGGCTCACCTGTGCTGCATCCAAACGTTAGGAGGCAGCAGCAGCTCAGTGCCAGGCAAGGGAATATTTTTTTCCCTTGCCCCAAGGGTAAGCCTCAGCCAGCTCTATGGGGCTGCTCAGATCTGTGCCCGCAAAAGAGCATGCACAAGTCCTTGTGGCAAGGAGTGATCCGAATCGGGGCCTTTCAGCCCAGGGATAGGCATTTGGATACAGCCCAATGGCTGTGTCCCATCTCTGCCTATGGTGCCACCCCAGAGCTAAGCCAGCGCTCGACTGGTTCATTTGACAAGTGCGCCAGTGACTATGAGCTGGCGCAGCTGCTGGCGCCGACCCAGCAACCAAATCCACGGCTCAGATGCGCCTTATGGCACATTTCCAACAGCGCTGGTCCGGCACAAGAGCGCTGCACCAGGGTGACGCAAGGTTAGGATTGCATCCCGAGTATTATCAAGTGGCAGCTAAGATGAATTTGGACAGGAATCCCTCATAGCCCACTGGTAAGCAGTGCGTGAATTAACTGGAAGCAACCAGATATCATGTGGGGCTTCTCCATGTTTTCTGCACCCAGGTTCAAGTGCTGGCAAAGTCCAGCTCCCGGTGAACAGTGTGTGGCTTGATCCTAACATAAATTGTTTGTACCTGATATTTTTCACACAGGACAGATTAGGATGTCTTTTTAGTGTATTTTAACTGTTATCCCTCACAGACTTAACTCCTTGCCGAATGACCAGTGCAGCAACATTTTAAGGAATTTGGAGGTTCCTTTATGGAGGTTGCGTTTCAAAAACAAACCTGCCAGTTGTGGCCCTGACAAGATGGAAATGCTAAAGAATGGAAAAGTAACTTTGCGGTTTGGATTGGCAACCCTGAGGTGTTTGACCTGACTTTCAGGGAAAACTTCTGCCTGAAAGTTTCATTTGAGAGGGATTATCAATCTTGCCCTGTGCGTCGTGTGTGGATAGCCTTACTCTGATTTTGTTTTAATGGAAACTGCAATTCTTAAAGAATCTGAATTCTGCATCCAGTGCTCTTTTCAGCTGTTCCTTGATAGTGCAGAATCCAGGCAGTCCTACAGGCCCAGGCCTCCAGAGTGGGCGTTCGCCTTTACATCGGATGGGGAAGTCTCTGGATTCCTGTCATTAACCCTGGCTTCCTGTCTCTTTACATTTTATACCAGTATTTTCCTGGACGCCCTGTTGTCATGAACTACCTTCGCAACCTAAATTGGTGGCTGCAGCCAATGACAAATGTTTCACAGAGCGAATGGGAGGAAGCTCTACGGAATAAAAAAGAGGTATGCTAAATGAAGAAGGAACTGCTTTTCTTCCAGAAGTCTGCATATTTTCCTCCATTTTCTACACTGATTTTCAAATTTTCCCTCTTCAAGGAAATTTCTATACATATATGCTAAACAGCTTCTACTTCTTTGCCTCTGCGGTGGACACTCTGTGTGTTGCAGAGGATTCTGGGGCAGGTTCTGGGATACAGGGTCTGGTCCATTGGGCCCCACCAATGTTGTCCATGTATCGAGAGCACAGCTAGAACATATTGGGGAAATGTTGAGAAAAACTGTACCTGTTATTTCTAAATGGTTTCAAAAAGTATAGAATATAATTCAGGAAAATGAACTTTTATGTAAGAGCCCCCATAATAATGGGTAAAAGAGAACTGGCCAGACTTCATAGTATTGGAATGATAAAGAACGAGATAATATCCTTTACTTTTTTCACAGTAGTCATTTCTGCTTGTATGTCCTTTTTATGGGATGTGAAAGTAAAACAGGAATGTGTCCAGAGTGCTCCCCCAAACACATGCAGCTACACATTGCATGGTGAAGATGAGGAGCAAGCGGGAAGCTCAGCTTCCTTCACTGATCTTCACATGGAGGACTCTCTGCTAAGCTTTTGAGGAATCTCCAACTTGCCTATAACGCAAACCATATTTGATTAAAACTGCTGTAATTTGAATCTTTTTCTTTCCAGTCGATCTTCTCTTTTCCCCGCAGCCTACTTCATCCCGTGAGAATTTCCTTTTTCCCTCTTTTTCAGCTTCCAAATGCCAGGCTTCCAGACTCACCAACCTGGGTGGGATGTCAAGGAAGCAAACCTAGGTACCGAGGTTATCCATGCGCACTCTGGACTCTCTTCCACCTCCTAACTGTGCAGGAAGCACTGCACAACCCTAAGTATGCCTGTAAGTGATGCACCTTCTTGCCTGGTTGTTGATACTGAAGCTTTAGTTCTCCACCTGTGTCTTTCAGGTACTAGATTTTGGGACTTGGGACTGGAGTCCTAGATTCACATCCCAACTCGGCAGTGGTGTCATTCCGATGATTTAGGAACAGGAACTCACTTTTGATTGGCACTTGTCGGGAACCATTATGGTTCCCGACAAGTGCCAATTGTACAAATGCCATTGTACAAATCGATGGTAAGGCCACACCTGGAATACTGTGTCCAGTTCTGGTCGCCGCATCTCAAAAAGGACATAGTGGAGTTGGAAAAAGTGCAGAAGAGAGCAACTAAAATGATTACGGGGCTGGGGCACCTCCCTTATGAAGAAAGACTGCAGCGTTTGGGGCTCTTCAGTCTAGAAAAAAGGCGCCTGAGGGGGGACATGATTGAGACATACAAAATTATGCATGGAAGGGATAAAGTCGATAGAGGGATGTTCTTTTCCCTCTCTCAAAACACCAGAACCAGGGGGCATCCACTAAAACTGAGGGTTGGGAGAGTTAAAACAGATAAAAGGAAGTACTTCTTTACCCACCGGGTAGTTAATCTGTGGAACTCCTTGCCACAGGAGGTGGTGATGGCATCTGGTCTTGATGCCTTCAAGAGGGGATTGGACAGATTTCTGGAGGAAAGGTCCATCGTGGGCTATAGGCAATGATGGATTGTGCAACCTCCTTACAAAGGTGGTGGGCTACTGGTACCGGGTGCAAGGGAGTGGCAACAGGATGCAACAGGATCTTGTTGTTTCATGCCTCCCTGGGGCACCTGGTGGGCCGCTGTGAGATACAGGAAGCTGGACTAGATGGGCCTTTGGCCTGATCCAGCAGGGCTCTTCTTATGTTCTTATGAACCCGGAACCAGCCACAGAGCCCGTTAGGATTCCCATTCTGGTCCGTTCCCCCTGAATGACATCACTGCCTTCGCCCCTCTAGGAATCCGGAGTCGCTCCCTTTAACCCTCTGAGTGCCGGCCAACCAAGAAGAAAAGCTCTTTGCAGAGGAATTGGGAGGGGGGAGGGGGGAGAGTGAAGTGAGCGGAGTCAGCCCTAATTTTAACTAGTGGAACTGAGTTCCCCCGCATTCCCCCTGCATGACATCACTGCAACTTGGCCATCATTGGCTTATCTTGGATCAGTAGCGGTTTGTACACCTGCACCACCCTTGTCTGATCTTTCACCAAAACTCCTATGCATGCTTTCCTGGAAGTAAACCCCACTGAACACAGTGAGACTTACTCTGAGTAAACATGCATAGGATTTCACTGTAAACCAAGGAGTTTTTCAGTCTGTATCTCTGTTTTCCTTTATCTCTCATTTTAAGAAAATATTTATTTTCTAAAAGAACTATTTTAAGGAAATTAAGAAATGTTTTCTTAAAATTAAGAAATAATGTTTTCTTATTTTAATGATACACTGATAATACAGTTAATCAATACAATATCCACAAAACATTTGAAAGCTGCACAGTAGAAAAAGTATTAAGAATACCAAATATGGAATACTAGGAGCAGGTGAAAAAATATGCATAGAAATAAATTTAAAAACACATAGGGTTCTGAGTAAAATATCATTGAAAACGTACACCATTACACTAAACTTAGTTCTAATATCGCATGATTAGTGCTACTATTACCCAGTGCATGACATTTAGTTCCCCATTTAAAGGTACTGGCCTTCCCATGATTCATTTAGACAGTGCGCTCAGGCATCCATTAACATCTTGCAGTGCCCCTTATCCCGGTCATCGTTTCACTCTCATCTTTTTTCATAGGAGAGTGTCATTGGCACCTTTGTAACCCTATTCAGGTATTATGTAACAGCGGCCTTGTGTCCCTTCAGGGAGAAAGGTGGGGTAGCAATACTTTAAGTAAATAAATGTAACTGTGGAAAGTATCTGCTACGGTGCCACCAATTCATAGCTCTCATTTTAATAGTCCTACCCATTCTTTCTATTCTGTCTCTCTACAGCACCATCAGAAGTCCTTCCCACGATGAGAGCTTATGTCCAGTACTTCTTTGGCTGCCGGGAGTGTGCAGACCACTTTGAAGGCATGGCGGCAGAGTCCATGAGGAACGTGAAGAACAAAAATGAGGCTGTTCTCTGGCTGTGGTCAAGACATAACAGAGTCAATGCTCGCTTGGCAGGTAAAGGGCCCCATTGCTGGTGGGAGGCAGGTTGGCTGCTGCTGTTGGTAGTTGTTGGCTAACAAATGGCTGCTATTGACACTGGTCATTCTGGTGTACTCACTACTGAGAGACATGTGGTCTTCTGGTAATGTAGCCTGCTGCATCTTAGGTGGAGTTCAGTGGCTTCTTACTCACTGCTTTATATAACTATGTGATCTGCCCAATCATGAGGACAGAAGGTAGGCGCATAGGAAGCTGTATCAAGTTGGATTCTTGGTCCATCTAGCTCAGTATTTTCTGTGCAGACTAGGGGCCCAATTCTATCCAGCCTGGCGGTAAGACCTTGCCACCAGTGTAACAACAGTGCAGCAAGGTACTTCCACCAATGGTGGTACGGTCTTATTGCCAGCACCAGGCTCTAGCATCTGGAGGAGTAGACATAAGGCCAGCCGGGGGGGGGGAGTGACACCACCGTTGGCGGTGAGCTCTTTCAGGGGTGTGTGGAGGCCAGAGCTAGGCGGGGAGAGGGGCAGGGCAGGGATGGGACCAGCAGTGGCCTCCACTGCCAGATCCTAACCTCTGTATCTGGCGGTGCGGCCCGACACAGAGGCCCTCAAGTCTGCACTGGCAAAATAGCAGACGCATACTTGAGGAGACCCATTAGCGGGCCTACACTGCACTCCTTTTCCCAAGGTGCCTTTGGTGCCTGTCTAGCTCCCAAAGGATGCAACAGTAGCAGTTTGGCTACCACTGTGCAGTAGCTGGGCAGCTTAGTATTAATATTAGACTGCTCCTCTCCAGTATTAGACTGCCCCTCTCCAGGGTTTCAGGCAAGGCTCTTTCTTGTCTGATATTGAGCATACATGATCTGGGGTAACACGGGAGCAGCTGCGGAGGCAATGGCAATGCAACATTTAAACCTGGGATTCGTGCAGACAGAAGTCTTTTCAGAATTACTGGGCCTGAGCCAACACTGAATCTCAGGCAGCGCAATCCAGAAAGGTGCACAGTGGTGACACAACGACATTATGTTGCTGCTGCATACTTAGCGCCGACGCGGGACCCAGCACCTAAAGCAATGGGACCGGCACTGCAGGCAGCCGGGGGAGGGAGTGGGCGAGGGCAGGGCAATTTTGGGACGGCCATAAGGCCGAATCCAAGGTCTCATACCGAGACTGCGCGGCCCGAATTTGGGCCGTGCAGTCTCCTCAGCTCTGCACCTGCTGTTTAAGGGTGCAAACTTGCCCTTGCCACGGGGAGGCTCCAGCCTCCCCAACCCAGCGTCAGATATGGCCCTGGCTGGCCAGCCTCGTCATTCTGGTGCTGGGTAGGCTTGCACCCTGAGCCTTCTCTGAACTTCTTTGATGGGGATTTGTCTTTTATCAACTCAGGATCTAACCTTGGGGGTGGACGATTCCTGACTCCTGTAGTCTTGAGCTCGAAAAACATGCCAAGTTTGACCCTCAGTAATTAATGAGAAGGCAAAAACCACCAGGTGCAAGAGAGACTTATTAGCAACTGGCCCCACACCTCTCCAATTTCCTAATGGATTTTAAGCCTAAATGTTCTTCAGGGAAAGCTACTCGAACAAAAGTAAACCTTATTCTGGTTTATCTTATTCACATGGACCTTATTCTGGTTAAACTTTATCTGTTTCAGCTCACTCCAGATTAAGTGGACTTTATCAGCAGTTGCACAATTGTACAATCCATTCAAGTTTCTTGAATTATAGAAAAACTGTTTGCACTAAATTTGTCTAGTAGTTTTTCTGTACTTGGAAAACCTGAATGAAATTTGTGTGCATGTGAGAGAGAGAATATTTATGTTCAAAACAAGTTAGTAAATTGGGGAGACAGCTTGCTCAATAAACCTCCTTTGGGCACATAGGTTTTGCATTCTCTTAGTTATGTTGACTCTTTAGAAAAGACCCTCATGCTGGGAAAGATGGAAGGAAAAAGGAGAAGTGGGCGGCAGAGGATGAGATGGTTAGATAGTGTCACTGAAGCGATGAACATGAAATTGGGCGAACTCCGGAAGCTAGTGGAGGACAGGGAGGCCTGGCGTGCTGTGGTCCGTGGGGTCGCGAAGAGTCGGACACGACTTAGCAACTGAACAACAGCAAAGTTATGTTGTGTTCTGCCACCTCCTCTTTCTTATTGCAGTTGTAATAGTTATAACTACCAACTTTGCTCAGCACTGTTCTTTGCTGCAGTGCTCCTGAGACTATCCCTACTGCACAAGACTTAGGCGCAATTTTTTCTTTATAGTTAAAAACACTATATCTCATATCTATCCCAGAATTGGTCCACAATGTGGCCTACAAATTTAAGCAGAACGGTTATCTACAAAATCAATAAAACAATTCAAAATGAAAGAGGGCCATGTTCCTGATGCAGCATCTGTGGCCTTTCCCATACTTGCAGTCAGTGACTGAGGAAGGTAAAAGTGTTCTGAAAAGATAATCCCTCCTAGTGGCTTCTATTTCACGAAACAGTTCGCTCTATCGTGTTTTGGGGATGAAATCTGTAATGTGCTGGATTTCTGGCTCTGGGAGTTACTGGACCATCCTTGAGGGCGAGAAACCCGAGGCAGCCTACCTCATGTATAACTGAGAGAGTTTGTTTATACAGTACTTGCCTACATCACATTGCTTCGATTATTTCCTTTTGTGGGTGGGTGGGGGGGGAAGCAGGCAGCTAAGAGTTAACCCTTGCCGTATAGTACACAAAAGTTCAATTGTGAGACAGGGAGGGGGGAAGCCAACTGCCGGCGCTTGACATTCAAGAACAAGCAGCTGGTGGTGTTGAGCCAGAGATGTAGCTACTAAATCTCATCCGTCTTTCCCGCAGGGCGCTTCTAAACACATGCCCTGGGAGGACCCTCCTCCTGAGACGGCTCTCCAAATGCTCAGGTCCTTGCACACAGATGCAGTCCCTTGTTCCACAGGCCTGTTGGTGAGGAGGGAGGGAGGGAGGGAGGAGTAGGTGATTCTGTTTGACAGATGACTGTGGGAGTGGGGAGGGGCTTGTAGGCCTGGCCAAGGAATCAAAAGAATGATTTCCGAGAGGGGGGGAAGGAAACTCTTCTCTATCTCAGGGACATAATCTCCCTTTTTCTAAGGCTTATATTTCAACATCATTTGAAGTTCTGAGTTTATGTGATTTTTTTTTTCCTGTATTCACTTACTTCCTCAGTCTCAGGGTAGGTAAAAATGGTTTTAAACATGGAAAATCCTCATCGGAATTTCGTCAGAGCAGATAGCAAGAATTGTGTAGACAAATTTCCTTAACGTTGAAACTGTTGACAATTTCAAGGGAATGTTGACAACCACTCACACGTCTGTCTGAAAACATATAGACCAGTGAGTGTGGACCTGTCAGCAAATGCTCATTGTCCACATTCACTATTACTTGGACACCATAATTTCTCAATCTCAATCCAAAACCTTTATTGGCATCACAACAAAACTTCACTATTACAGCAGGAGAATAAACAGTACAAGGGGAAAAAGAAAAGATGTTAGTCTCTGGGTTATTAAAAGAGATAGAGGTTTCATAATTTCAAACATTCACCAGTTACATGCAAGACTGTCCGCATTGCCTTGTGATTGTCAGCGGATTCCATATTTGATCACAATGGGCACATGGGCATATAAAACATACAGCAGCCACACTTTTTAACTAACCTTCCACTTGATTCAGCGAATGGTGAGTGGATGAATAGATTTGCCCCTTGCTAGTGTACTTTCAGCAGTGTTTAATCTGTACTAGTTATTAGGGTGCTGACTCTTTACAACTGGAAATACCTCAAAGGCTGTTGACCTCTATTTATTGAATGTTTCGGAACAAAGAACAGGGGTGTCGTCAGAGTGTTGTGAGTTTTCAAAGGCATCTGGCTGACCTCTTTTGAGCTCGTTGGACCTTGGGCTAATCAAGCAAGGGCAAGGCAGCTCTTGTACAATAAGGGCAGAACACTTTCACTTTATATAGCTGGCAGTGGGGAAGCCAAACTTATGTGCATAGATTGAATCACAGCCAGTGTATTCTCATTTGCTGTATACATTTTATATGTGACACTGTTTCCAGTGCCTTTAAAGAAAGCTCAGTTTAAGGCTGTGTTGTTGTTTTTCTTGAGGCAAAGCCCAACAACTTGACATTTAACTTACTTAAAATTGCTGTCATCTTGGTGCCCTTGGAGGAATACCTAAACATAATTACATATAGGGATTAAACCAACTCCTGCAAGGAGCAACGGGAGCAGCAAAGGGGCTATGACAGCAATGGATTGCACTGCTGTGTGCCCATTGTGATCAAATATGGAATCCGCTGAAAATCACAAGGCAATGTTGACAGTCTTGCATGTAACTGGTGAATGTTTGGAATTATGAAACTTCTATCTCTTTTAATAACCCAGAGACGCAAGACTAACCTCTTTTCTTTGTGTGTGTGTGTGTGGGGTTTCTACTGACCTCTGCCAGTGCCAGCCTTCAGGGGATGTGGGGAGCCCCACAAATGCTCCTCAGGGCTCCTAGGGATGATCACATTGCTGCCTTTCCCCAGCCTGCAACTTAAAGGGACAGGGACAAGTGCTTCCTTGGCTGGTGGGTTGCAACCCACCAGTTTGGGAACCACTGGGTTAGCATATTTAGCATTTTCCATGCAATGCGCTGGTTCAGATCCATTAGAGAGCTAGGACACTTACTGGATGGTGTTGGGCAAACTGGCATCTTAGCCTTCTTTTAGAGGACTGTAGCAAGGAGATATGCTATAAAATGGTAAAGCACTCTTTCTTCTGGTAAGACCTGTGGGATCCCTTCTGCTGTAGAAATCGACTCTTCGCTAAGTACCATAGACTTCAACAATTCACTTTGAAACAGCTAATTAGTCTAATACAGCATATCTCTTCATCCTTTTAAAAATAATTCTTTAAAATTTTTTGTTGTCTTTAGAAACAATTAAAATTAAAATTTAAGCTCTTTTAATTGTAGACCATGGGTGGCCAACCTTGCAACTTTAGGATTCTTGGACTTTTAACAATTGTGTAGAAAAGGAAATTTCAGCAGGTGTAGCTTGTTATCTGTGAGACTGTAAACTGCACCTGCTGAAATGCCCTCCTTTACACAATTTTAAAGGTCCAGGAACCCTAAAGTTGAAAGATTGGCAACCCCTGTTGAGCATTGTTTGAGCATTGTCATGGGAAAGCAGTGTAAATTTGTAGGCTTTTTTCCATAGCATGTGCTCAAATTATTGCAGAATCCTTGATGGCTAATCCAAGTGTGAACAAAGGTATTCCATAAGTATTGCCAAACCATCCTCTTTGGACTGCCTTTTAGTTCCTAGGAATTAACTAGACATGTGCAATTGAACCTTGCAATCATCATATTGTCCCCATTACAGGGCCAATCCACTTTGAAAACTGTATCGAGGCAGTTCAGTGGGCCCCTGATCCACCAAAATGCTTTTAAAAAGTGTTTAATGGCAGAAAACAAGAGCAAAAAAATAAAGTTCCGACTCTAGTCTGTTGAAAGAGTCCTATTCACTATTTTCTTAATACATCTGAAATTTTGAAGGATATTAGACTGCCCCCCCCCCAAATAGAGCCAACTTATTGCTGTTGAAGAACATCACGTGTCCACAGAGCACACTAGTCAGCAATTAGACTGGGCAGCTCCAACCATTGTGCCAGTAGTCCAACAGAACCATCAGGTCCTCCTGAGGATAAATTGGTGGCATTCCTCAAGCCAAATTTTGCCTGTGGGCCGTCTGTAGCTGGTTCTCAATAAAGCATATTAATATCTGCACATAGTACTGGGTAAGGACATTTTTGGGGCTTTATGATGGTAACATCCTGCATTTCACTTTGGATTTTCTTTGTCCAGGTACTTCAAGTGATGACCCCAAATTTCCTAAGATCCAGTGGCCTCCCCAAGACTTGTGCTGGTCATGCCAACTGACCATCAATGGGAGGCGCATGTGGGATGAGAGGGCCATCTTGAGGTTCTTCAAGTTTCATTTCTCTCGAGCCAACATTTACCTGGATTTCTTGAAGCCTGAAAGGGAGAATCTGGTCAGAAATGGTCGAGATGTCGAGGACCAAAACCAGCAAACTGAAGGGAAGCTGGAAGGAGGAGGAGGAGGAGAAAATGGCCAAGGTGTTGAAGAGAAGTTGAAGAATGGGAGAGTGGACAAGCCTGGTTTGGCGAGAACAAGTTCTCAAGAGCTGCATAAGCCAAGCATTGTCAAGATGAGCACAAAGACAAAAGAGCCAGAGGAAGATATTGTGGATCTGGATACCTTCAGTGAGCAGCACTATAGGAGTAAGGCCTTGAAGGCGGCAGGCCAGGGCAACCTCCGGCTCCAGCGGAATAGGAGGGAAATTGGCATGGTGCTGATGGAAGATGAAGGCCTCCAGGCTCTTGATTATGATGCAGCCTGGGAGCATCTGAAGCATAAGGGATTGGGAGACCAGCAGTTCATTGGAGCCATGAAGGAGGGTGAGAAGGAGGATGGGCTCTTCCTCAGGAGGAACCAGTGGTTGCACATACTGGGTGTAGGCTTTTCCCGGCTGGATGTCAGCTTGTGTGTTGTCTTGTACTTCCTCTCCTCCATGTGTCTGTTGGGCATGTACACCTTCTTCCGCATGCGCATGAGGTACCGTAAGGGCCGGCCAGGCTATCCATTGGCCTGACAGCTAGGTGGCAGCAGCCAGTGGGAAGGGAAAAGGAAAGTTAATGCCCAATTTGGTAACATTCCCACTTAACAACTCATACTCTGATTACAGATTCTCAAATGCAGAAATACACACACCTCTTGTCACCTGTGAGGGATGCTTGGTTGTACTGTTCCCAGGTGCGCACGGAGGCCCGAGCGCGCCCATGGTTGGCGCCGAAACCATGCCCCCAGGACATCACCCCGCCCCCGTGCATCGCCCCGACACGCCTCCCTTAGCCTGGAAGCGCTCCATTTCCGAGCATAAGGGAGCCGTGGGCGGGCGGGAGGGCCACTGCCTGGCACCCGTGGCTTGCGCCATCCCAGGCTATAGGTAAGATACGCGCCTGACTGTTCCTCACTTTTTTCTTTAGAGAAAAATGAGAGTAAGGATTGGATTGACACCAATGTGTAAAGGGAAGTGTGTTGAGAGGCCTGCATTTTTCAGAGCAGTCGCAGCACATGTGTATTTTGCATTGGTGTATCTGTACCAGAGTACTAATGGAGTGAGAAGCTTACTTTAAGTGTTGAAATGAGTTTGTTTCAAGCCACATGCTGCTAGTTCCTTTTGATTCTCTGGGGAGCTAGGCCACACTCTTAAAATGTTTTGGTCTCTCCTTGGGGGTAGTTAACTAGAAGCATTCTGATCCCACTAGGCACAAACCTCCTTTAGAGAATTGGAGTGTAGTGTGGTTCTTATAGACACTTTACTGTGGCCAGTTTTGGAATAGCAGCAAAATGGCTGCTTTAACATCTTAATCGGAGAGCTCTGTTTGCAGTGTTTAAAAACTGCTTTCAAGGTTAAAGAATCCTTTTAGTGTGGGACTTTGTGGGTCCAAAGCTGAGTTTTTTTTGTGTTTGTGTCAGTGCCCTTTTCTGTTCTGGAAAAAAAACTTTATCTTGGTCTGACCAATCGTCATTCCTTGTACCTAGATAGAGAAGCAACATCTGACTCAGTTAGGAGATGCCTTGATCAGTGTTTACTAAACCTGGACTCAAAAGCTTCTGAGCCATTGTGAAACTACCTTCAATAAAGCCAATGTGTGTGATGCTGTATTTACAGTTGATGTTTAAAAAATGGTTAGAATTTTTTTTCCCATTGCTGTAATTAGGTTTATACTGCTTTTCAACACAGTACCTGTAGTTCACAAAGTGGTTTACTTAGAAATAAATCAATAGATGGTTCCCTGTGCCCAGGGGACTCACACTCTAAAAAAGATAGACCCCAGCAATAGCCACTGGGAAAGATGCCATGCACACACCTGCACATACATTCACTGTAATGTAGCTATTTGGTATGAAGTACAGGGGCCAGCCTTCAGCAGAGGAGCCACAAATGGCACAGGCAGGTGGAGTTGTGTCACTTTTGTTCAGATATTTCTTGGACACAGCTGCAACATAGGCCAGCAAAGTTTGGCCAGGGCAAGGACCACCGTAAAGGGCCACCGTTTGGGAGTCGGGAAGTATGGTGCACGTCTGTGTGTTGGCCTCCTTGACTCAGAGAGTGGTCCAAACATACTGTACAGTGTCCCTTGTGCAGGCCAAACTTTGCTGGCTTAATTCCATTGGCCTAACTCTAAGTTAAGATTGCACCGTAAGACTGGTAAGGACATCAACAAGCCAGAGTCAGGCAGTGGAGTGTTAGGAGGAAAGCTCTCCTAAGCATTAAGAGCTCCATAACACAAAAAGTCCCCAATGTCAAAAGGCCGCCTTATTAGTACCACCCTCCTAGCATTGCCTACAATAATCACATCTCCCTCCCACCAAGTCCTGGCCTCCCTACAGTCCCTACTATTTCCTCTCCCTGGCCTCTCTCCAGCTAGACAACCTGCTAGACCTCCAGCTAGACAATCTGTTTGGCTTCTCCAGTCAAGCTCATCACCACCACCCCTGCGTGTGTGCTACTGTCACCATCACCTTGCAGCCTCCTCTTTCGATGATGAGGCAAAATTACAGGTGAGATCTGGGGCAGTTCTAGAATTGCCAGCTACCTAGACACTTATTGACTATTCTTGGTTTCTGAGAGTGGATCATCGTTTGCATATCGGTGTTCAATCAGAAAGAGTGGTTAGGATTTAGGAAGGATTTTATCAGGTAGGCGAACCATGGAAGGTACCTCAGGTCTCCTAAAAACCTCTTGGGCACCCATTCTGGTCCATCCTTTCCAAGAGCTGTTGAGCAACTTTACTCAACTTTACTCAAAGAGGAAAAACAGAGCAGGATCTCAATTTTTAAAACAAAATGGCTGCCACCGCTAAATTGCTAGTCCATAGAAATGGCACCTTAGGAGCAGAGGTAAAGAGTAGTGGGCCTGGCTCTCTAAGGGAATGAGATAGGGTTAACATGAGGGTGAAAGGACAATGTTAGTAGAGTCGTTGTCTTGCAACAACCTGCTTTTGAAGAAGATGTGGCAAATCTTTTACCAGAAATCTAGCTGCCAGCAGTAAAGAATTGGTCATGACTGTTACGAGGAAGTATAAAACTGGGGCATTGTGTATGAGGCAGATACTGTAGAAGTTGCTTTTCTCAAAGAATTGCTGCTTTTCCATCTTCTGTTTCACACACCCCTGCCCTTTTACCTTTGAATGGCTCTGCGTCCCTTTGCAAGTTAAGGGGCTCATTTTTAAGGCACACAAATGCCTTATTATATATCCCATCTTCCTCCTAACAGCCCAGTTAACGCTGCTAATGCAATAGCTAAAAGCATGACTGGTGAACAGGGAATTTGCATGTTTCAAACCTCACCTCAAGAGAAGAACTCATCAGGTAGTCTTAGGCAAACCATATTTTCTCTTCTGCCTCAATCCCCCATCTATAACAAGGTAATCATAATACTGGCCTACCTTGCAAAGTGATGATAAGGATTTTTGAGATATCTGGAATCTGCAAATGTACCATTAATTCCCCCTACATGCAGATTTGTTACCTGCAGATTCACTTATCCACAGGGAGTAGAATTGCCAAACACCCCTCAGTATTCATGAAATGTTCTTGGCCATTTGTGGTTTCTGCACCATCCATGGCCATCCTAAAGTGAACTGTGGCCTCACAGATCCTCACAGGCAATGGAAACTTTCAAACCTATCTGCTGGCATTCTGAAGCTTCCCAATTTAAAACTGCTATTTTATGTGCTCTGTGCCAGCCACAGGCACCATTTTGAATATCTCTCCATGCTGAGGGTCTCCATGCTGGCAGGCAAGCTACCTCTCCCCTAGCCCCTTGATCCCATATGACTCCCTATCCTCAGATTCAGTATCCACTTGGGTTTCTGGGAACCTAAATCTGGCAGATACCGAGAACTGACTGTGTTAATATTATTTGGGCCTACCTCTTATTCCATATGTTTCTAGATATTTGGTTCAGTGTTGAGGGAAATGACTCTCATTACCTGCAGGTTTGCACCATTGGCCTTTCTCCAGGACACAATTCCTGCCCTGATATTGGTGGAAAAAATGTTGGGAACTTTATTCAGCCTTAATATGTTCAGCCCTGGCTTTTGCCATGTTCAACCATTTTGCAAAAAATGGGGGTATTTCCTGACAAAATATCTGAAGGGGACTAGAAGTCATCACTAGTTGATCAGTGGTCATCCCTTCCCCAGCAATTCCAAGGTTTCCAGTGGTTTGCATAACATGTTACTTGGAACTAGAATGGTCAATGCCTGTGTTCTTCATGCCTTTTCCACACCCTTGTGTGGTGGTCTGAATAATGTAATCCACTGTTTGGGTGATCTGGTTCTATCAATCACGGGCAGCAAAAAGGCATAGAGCATCAGACAGTATAAGTTGACTGGAGGTGGAGCAAAGAACTAATATACCTCCCGAAAAGTCCCTTCAAAAGGCAGGGTAGCTCTTTTGAGGGGCTCTTTGCCTTTCCATAATGTGCCTACAAAAGCAAAACACTTTAAAGGGGAGCAGTGAGGGGCTAGATAAAGTTGGTCATCCCTTGTGTAAGTTTGCTGGATAGGGTCTTTTTAATTAACTATGGCTGTAATCCTATCCACACTTACCTGGGAATAAGCCCAACTGAGTATAATTGGATTTACTTCTGAGTAGACATGCTGAGTAGACATCTCTGTTAGCACTAAGCAACTATAATAAGACTACTCTCAGCCGGCAACATGTAGCACAGGCCAGCTTCTTGTACAAAGAAGTGTTGTGCTTTCGAAATACAACCTCATTAATATCCCCAGGAGTACCTTTCTGTAAATGTTTGTATGGGTGCTCAAATTCCAAGGTTTTAAAAGGGCCTAAAGTTTTCGTTCTGACAGTCTCTCTCTGTCTGTGCCCAGACCCTCTCATTTAAAAGAGTTACATGTGTCTTGTGTCTCAGAGACAACAGCAGTTGCCGAGTTTTTAGTGTGGCAGGTTAAGCAGGTGGAGGGAAAGTTAAAGACCATTTTCAAAAACTGTCAGCCCTTCTCTGGAGTGACTAGTGAGAGGAGCATGGTAGAAAAAGGAAGTGCCTTTTTAGCCAGATGTAGGACAGGGATAGCCAATTTCTGTACTTTCAAGGGGCTGCTGTGTTTTTCGGGTAATGGTTCAAGGACTGGATGTGCACTTTGTCATATAAATTGACTTGCTCAGGTGCTCTAGTGAAAGTGGCACTCTCTAGCCATAACTGAGGCTTTGCAATAAGGGGGGTACATGTGCTTGGGCATTTAATTCCATTACTTGCTACTTGAAAGGTGTTTTTATTTTGCTTTTTTAATGAGTGACACCGCGGACCATATAGATGGTTTCTGCCACCAGAGACCAGATTCAGCCTTTGGGCTTCCAGTTGGCCACACTGAGTGAAGAGGTTGATATTGGCCTTTTGGCCTCTCACAATGAATAGATTAAGAATAGGGTGGACAGTATTCATTCTCTCTCTCTCTCTCTCTCTCGCTCTCTCTCTCTCTCAGCAAGTTTCCCCCTCCCTTCGTTTTGTGTCATGTAAGAGGAACATCTTGCCACAAGTGGGTGAGACCTGCTTGTAATGTCTTTCTCATGACATAGTTTTATTACAGTCTATACTAAAATGAGACCGTGGAGAATCCCATCCCAAGTGATACTTATATTGGAGCCCTGTCCTGGGGGAGGGCAAGAAGGTGTAGTGTGCAAAGTAAACTGAAGTGTCCTTCAGTTTCTCAACTTTGTGGGGACATCTCACAAAGGGGTATGCCCCACAATTGCATGTGGTTTCCAGAGTCCCTAGTTTTATAGCAGTCTACCTCAAGGCTGCTGTGAAAGAGCATCTTATATGATCATACTAATACATGTGTTTTGCTGCTTACTCTGTACTCCCTTGCCTCTCTGCCCACAGAGCAAAGACAAAAACTGGTTCTGATTAGCTTTCATTCTTAAGAGCTGAACGACATGCTTCCTTTCCTCTGTGTTTCTCCACTGCAGCTGAGCAAGAAAATTGAAGGAGATTCTGATCCTATGCTATTGCTGTCTCACTGTGCTAGTGCAATAAATTTATTTTTGCTAACAAATATTTGTGTGGGCCTGACAAATATTTTCATTTTAATTTTTAAGGAGTATGACACATTGCAAATGCTAATGGGTCTTCCAGTCTATGATATGACCAAGAACTTATGCACAACGTAATACAAGGAGTATTTGCAATGGCTTTGCTCAGGTGAAGAAAACATGCTGATCCTTTTTTATATTAATTTATTACACTTCTCCAGGATTGCGTTTTCTCAGTGTGAAAAAAGAAATATTAAAATCTGCACTCAAGCAATTAATTTTGCACCAAGTACAGTTCTGCAACTAGGATAAATTTATGCAAATGTGCATTATCTACAATGTGTATAATCTGTTCTGGCTCTACTAGTTAGCAGGAGGGGCAAGGAGTTGGACAGGGAAACCTTGGCAATTGGCAATCTTGGGGCCAAACAAGATGTGATAAGGGCATTATGTGCATTTGTGCACATGTCTATGGAGTTCTGGGTGAAAGCATGTCATATTATGCTGACATAATATGTCAGTGCCCCCCCCCCCGACTTTGGAATACCCTCCCCTTAGAATTTAGAACGGCAACATTCCGGCGGGGGCTGAAGACTTTTTTATTCAAACAAGCCTTTAACTGTTGACAGGCAGGCTGGCATTTTTACATTTTTACACTTTACCTTTTCATTTTAAATTGTGGGACCCACGGGGCTTGCCGTTAAATTTTTAATCTGTTTTTAATATTTTTTTAATCATTGTGTTAATTGTATTGTATTGTCTTTTAATGTTGTAAGCCGCCTTGGGTGCCCTCGGGCAGCAAGGCGGGATAAAAATTGAAAAATAATAAATATGGAGTTTTTTCCCCCGCAGCAGTTCACCCTTGTGAGGCACTGATCCATTCCCAGCCTTTCTCATGCACAAGGCTTTTTCACTCCACCTCTTCTTCTCCGAGCTGAGCCTCCAAGAACTGCACTTGAAGCAAGAAGAGCTGAGCAAGAAAGTGGGGGAAGCCCTTAGCTTATCTCAGTCACACATTCCTTTTTGTGGATGCCTGAAACCCTGGATACTGGGGATGTCTTTTTAAAGACGGGAATGTCAGTGGTTTTGCTGCAGCAAGGCAAAGAGATTTGTTTAATGTTCCCTTACCTTTTTAATAGGTATCCCAGTAACCATGCTATCCGTGGATAACAAACCATGGATACTGAATCAGTGGATACTGTGGCACACCTGTATGCATCTGCATGAATAAGTAATGTGTAGTTGGGCCCTTTATTCTTACATATTTTTCAAGTATATCCAGCAACGTGCTTTTGAAAAAAACCCAAACTCAGTTAAAAACCTGAACTCAGTGAACTTAGTGAAAAGTGAACTTAGTGAACTTTGCACTTATTGCCTCATCCTGTACCAGCTGGGGCAATAATGTATAATATGTACCTTATGTGGGAGATGTTGCTTGCTTTATGGGACCTTTGGGCTGAGTGTTACCCAGTGTGATTCCATCTGTAGGCCGATGGAAAAGCCTTGCACACATACAGCATTGTAAGAGTCCCAACAGCATACAGCAGAGTCTACGCCTGGGCTTGTATCAGAACAGACTGCAGGTGTTCTGCCAATCTTTTAAAAAGGGAGAAGGGGGACCCTGGAAACTACAGGCCGCTCAGCCCAAAATCTGTTCTGGGTAAGATGGTGGAAAGCCTCATCAAAGATAAAATCCTAAAACACATAGAAGAACAAGTACTGCTGAAGGAAAGTCAGCATGGCTTCTGTAAGGGTAAGTCTTGCCTCACAAACCTTTTGGAATTCTTTGAAAAGGTCAACAGGCACGTGGATGTGGGTGGACCTGTGGATATCATATACCTGGATTTTCAGAAGGCGTTTGACACAGTCCCCCACCAAAGGCTGCTGAAGAAACTTCACAGTCAGGGAATAAGAGGGCAGGTCTTCTTATGGATTCAGAATTGGTTGAGGGCCAGGAAACAGAGAGTGGGGGTCAATGGGCAATTTTCACAATGGAGAGAGGTGAAAAGTGGAGTGCCCCAGGGATCTGTCTTGGGGCCGGTGCTTTTCAACTTGTTCATAAATGACCTGGAGACAGGGATAAGCACCGAGGTGGCCAGGTTTACGGATGACACAAAACTTTTCCAGGTGGTGAAGACCAGAAGGAATTTTGAAGAGCTCCAGAAGGATCTCTCCAAGTTGGGGGAATGAGCAGCAAAATGAGATGCTTTTCAACATAGACAAGTGTAAAGTGATGCACATTGGGGCAAAAAACCAAAACTTCACCTATAGGCTAATGGGTTCTGAGCTATCTGTGACAGCTCAGGAGAGAGATCTTGGGGTGCTGGTGGACAGTTCAATGAAGGTATTGACCCTGTGTGCGGCAGCAATTAAGGAGGCCAATTTCGTGCTTTGGGTAATTAAAAAAGGGATTGAGAATAAAACAGCCAGTATTATCATGCCATTGTACAAATCGATGGTAAGGCCACACCTGGAATATTGTGTACAGTTCTGGTCACTGCACCTCAAAAAGGACATAATGGAGCTGGAAAAGGTGCAGAAGAGAGCGACAAAAATGATTACGGGGGCTGGGGCACCTTATGAAGAAAGACTGCAGTGTTTTGGGGCTCTTCAGCCGAGAAAAAAGCGCCTGGGGGGGACATGATTGAGACATACAAAATTATGTACAGAAGGGATAGAGTCGATAAAGGGATGTTCTTTTCCCTCTCTCAAAACACTCGAACCAGGGGGCATCTGCTAAAACTGAGGGTTGGGAGAGTTAAAACAGATAAAAGGAAGTACTTTTTTACCCAGCGGGTAGTTAATCTGTGGAACTCTTTTCCTCAGGAGGGGGTGATGGCATCTGGATGCCTTAAGAGGGATTGAACGGATTTCTGGAGGAAAGGTCCATCGTGGGCTATAGGCAATGATGGATTGTGCAACCTCCTTACATTGGTGGTGGGTACTTTAGAGTACTGCGTGCAAGGGAGTGGCAACAGGATCCAAGCATCTTGTTGTCTCATGCCTTCCTGGGGCACCTGGTGGGCCGCTGTGCGATACAGGAAGCTGGACTAGATGGGCCTTTGGTGTGATCCAGCAGGGCTCTTCTTATGTTCTTAGGTGAGGGACTGCTAGCATAGAACCATTTTCCCTGTTGAGTGCTTCATGCAGCAGGTGGGATTTCACACCTGATCTACCACCTACAGTCTGAATAGTATAGTCCAAGGAAACTGGTATCATGATTGTTTGGAACCTGTAAGTGAGCTATTCTGATACATGCCAAACTGCATCCTGCAGTTGAGTAGTAGTCATAGAGGCCTCCTCCAATTAAGGGAATGTTTGTTCCCTCACCTTGGAGTTGCATTGCCCTTATTCCGGTGCTGGAAAGTTGGTTAGGATTGCACCCTAAGTCAGCAATTTTGCATTAAACAAAAATCTGCTATGTGGGAGAAATTGGGGGCAAAGTTCAGACACAAAAAGCTTTTTGTGCTTGTGAAGGACCTGCATAGGGAAAGAGATGTGAGAGCTATCACACAGCTTGTCAGCCACTGCTTCCCTCAATCCAGCTCGTGATAAGAGTAGAGGGAGAGGTGACTTTGGAGAAATTATACACATGCAATCTTGCAGGTGGCAGCATTAAAATAGTGCTCTGAGATTGCGCTCCAGCATCTGGCATGTTGGTAGTGCCCACATTCAAGCATATACATTACATTAAAGTGATTTGTGTAAGAATTGTTGTGGCAGCCCTAATTTTGCCGGACCAAGGGCCAATATGCCCAGTCGTTCCAAAATGTTTCAGCACCAGGACCCACTTTAAAAGATTAGTTGAAGTAGTAGTTACTTAATCAGCAGTATTTATATACCGCTTTTCAACACAAAGTTCACAAAACGGTTAACAGACAAATAATACTAATAAAGTTAAATGGCTCCCTGTCCCCAAAGGGCTCACAGTCTAAAAAGAATGCAGAACACCCCCAGCAACAGCCACTAGAAAAGACATTGTGGGTGAATAGGGACAATTACCGTATTTTCCCAAGTATAAGACGCACCAATGTATAAGACGCACCTTAATTTTGGGGCCAGAAATTTGAAGAAAAATGTACCACCACGCATAAAGTTACTGAACTCAAATTTTATTCATAAAACTACTCATTACTGTCAAAACTCCCATCCGTTAGCTTGTCCTCATCTGTGGTTGATGACGAATCGTTTGTGAAACCGGAGGAGGAGCTCACCTCGCAAACCGGAGAAGGAGCTGAAGAAAAGTTTTAAGAAGCTTTTTTTTGGGTGGGGGGAGAGTGGTGGTGGACGGGCTGGGGGGGGAACGATGACAGAAGAAAGCAAAGGGGAAGGCGAAAGCGGGAAAGATTTGGAGAAGCAGCTGCGCCTCAGGATGTGCATTTTGAATGAGCTGCTGAAGATGGAGCGGGACTACGCACCCCCCCCCCGTGCTGCTTCTGCTTTGTGTTGGTGCCTCAGATGCCTTTTCCTTCCTTGTGCACAAACAATCCTCTCACGGCCCCCTCCCCCCTCGCCAAGCAGTTTGCCCGAGCCCGACCGGCAGCCCGGGGAAGCAGCCTGAGAGGCGCGCGGCTTCCCTTGGCCGCTGTTCGGCAAATCAAGGAGGCGGGGCACGCCTGCCCCTACAGTCTTCTTACCTTACAGGCTCTCATCTCTGATCGCGGGACTGCGGCTTGACTAGGAAGTACTGCGGTGGCCAAGAATGGGATTTCATTTCCAAGTCTCGGCCACCGCGGTACTTCCTAGTCAAGCCGCAGTCCCGCGATCAGAGATGAGAGCCTGTAAGGTAAGAAGACCGGCCACAGTCCCGCGATTGAACAGGAGAGAGAGGTATTGAACACTGGGGGGTGGCGGCCCTCATTTTAGCTCTACATGCACGGTTAGGCTCAGCACACCCTGATGCACACCCCTTGTATAAGACGCACCCAGTTTTTAGAGCCCAAGTTTATTGAAAAAAGGTGCATCTTATACATGGGGAAATACGGTACTTTCCCTCTTCTAAATATAAGAGGAACATCACTTGAAAAACACCCTCTTGCCTCTAGCAGATGGGGAGAAAGGCGATGTTGCACTGGGCTGCAGTTTTTGATAGCAGCCTTGTGTTGTCTACAAGGTGTGAGGCCATCCTTCTCCTTCCAAGAAGTACACAGTAGCAGTCCTGGGGGTTTCCCCACCCAGGGGCAAACTCCCAGTCAGCCGCCCCCTGCCCTGGAAGCAACGGCAGTAAGATCATTGCATCACTGCAATTACATTATGAAAACAGCACCCACCCTCTCTGGGGGGGGAGCGCTGCTTTCAGCAGTGCAAAGGGCTGCTCAGGGGTGAGCAGCTTCGCGCTGGGGCAAGGGTTCCTCCAACTGTCTTTCCCAGTTTCAAGACGCTACTGGGGAAGCTGGCATGGGGCTCCCCATGGGGTTCCTGGTTCCTCCAACTGCTGGAGGAACTGATCACCCCTTGCTGGCTTCCCCAGCTTTGCACTGCTGCCACAGAAGCCAACAAGGGAGGAACCAGTCTCCCCTTGCCAGCTTCCCTGGCAGCGGTGCGTTTTCATCCCACAAGCCCGCTTCCCAGCTGGACGCTGCTGCAGCAATGCCAAAGCCAGCTGGAAAAGTAGCCGTGCAGGCATATGGCGCTTGTCATTCTTGTTGGGGGCAGTGGCCGGTGTCGCCCGGCCCCCTCCAAGGCCAGTGCCTGGGGCATTTTCCCCCTTGTCCCCCCCCTCAGGTATGCACTGCACAGTAGCCTGGTGTACACAGGAGAATCAGGTGACAAAATTTTTGGATAGTGTACACAGAAGGTATCATTCAGATATTATTTAGAATATTTCCCTACAAAATTGAAAGCTGCCATATTGATGAGAGGGCTGGCCTTGAGTCTTCCTTTCTACTTGCTAGTTCTGGCTTAGAAAAACCTTTTTTTTAAAAAAATGCATAGGGCATAGTTTAAAAAGGCTACCTCCACCTCTGTCCTGGCGTAGCAGACCTCATGTTGTTGCATATATAAATTGCTTTTCTCAATTTATATAAATTGCTTTTTCTTTTTGAACATGACATGTGTAGGGTATTCAAGAACTTGCGAATGAGGATGATGGCAGGGGCCTGAAATGCTGTGATAAGTACAGGTTTATCACATGCTCAGGGGGCATGGGAAGGCTTTTTTGACCATGTGAAAAGTGCACACTGGAGCTCTGCCTGCCAAGCCAAGCCAAGCCTTCTCCTCCTGTTCATCATGTGGCTTGGCTGCTGTCATATTGCTTCACTACCTAGCAGTGGGTGGCCTGGCGTTCTGTGTGTACCATTGGGCACCACCTCAAGTACTACTGGTTGTATGCTCTGATCTAGAGCCAGGCTGACCATTTCTGCAAGAACAAGGGCCAAGCCTTGTTTGGGTGGGATGGCAGACAATTATAGAGATTGCCTTTCCTGATAGGCAAGAGGCTGGACTTCTAAAGAGATGACAAAAGCCCATCTCCCCTCATTCCCCTCCCCCCAAATCCCAGAACTGCTGCTCCCATTTCTCTCCTGCCCTTTTATCCTTGTTACAAATCATTAAAGAAAATGGTTGTTTTCCAGAGCCAGGACTTGGGCCATCTGCTCCCCTGGCACTAGCTAAATCCTCCTGTAACCAATTCATTGGGATTACACTGACCTCCTCTAATCCCAGCCCTTCCCCCGCTGCAAGGGATTTAAAAGGATTACAGACCGGCTGATAATAAACTTTATTAAGGGGGGTGATGGGTGTCAATCCGATTTGGAGCCTTTTTCCCCTTACATCTTCACTTTGTCGGATGGAGCGGAGAGGCCCAGATGTACACGGGCAACAAGGAAGCCCCGGCTGCCCCTGTTTGGAGAGCTCTGCTGTTTGGGTGCCAGTAGCCACCAAGCACCACAAAGAACAAGACAGAGGATTAATGGAGTCGTCCCCTGCCCCAGCCTCTCATCCCAGCCTCTCATCACATTGGTCCTGCTGAGGAAAATTTCAAGAGAAATGACACTAATTTCAGTAACATTTCAAACATGAAGGATTTCATGTCTCTGCATTGCAGAAATTCTTTCTGGTATTTCTGTAGATATTTAAGTTCCCTTTAATTTCCTCCTTCATTTTCTCTGCATCCTTTTAACACTACCTTCAAAAGCCCACATCACACTCAATTATGAATGCTATTGTCTGGGGGGGGGGGGAGGATGTTGCTACAGCAAAAGCTCAAGCGGCTGAGACATGGTCAGGCATAATATGAAACAGTATGTAAGGGAGAGCACAGAGCTTCAGTATCAACCAATATCAAGGCCTGAGCTATTGTGCCCTGGGAATAGATCTCAAAGCCAGGGTTTAGCTTGCTGCTCCCCATCCATCTGGAATCTGGGGACAGGCTTTTTAGATAGACTTCAGTCCTGAAACTTCAGAATTAATTCTTGCAAGAAGCTATGCTTCCGCTATGGTTCAACATCTCTGCTTGACAGGTTATACTGAGGCTAGAATTGGGCCAAAGTCACTCAGGGCGCCGTATGGCTGATTCAGCTATTGAACCTAGGCACTCTCTAACCCCCATATCACATTGGTTCTCAGTATTAGCTCAGGCCCTGATCCAGGTTGGAGGGTGGCTGTAGGCTTTCTACTTCTTTTTTAAAAGGCGGGAGAAGACATGCATTCAAATAAGAAAGGGGAAAGTGTATAACCTTCAAAGCACCAATATAAAACAGGGAAACATGGAGCACAGACAGTAATACTTGATTATTAAAGAGCATCTATATTTCATTAACTGAGAGCTCCAGACTCCAGTGTTTGGAGGCTGTGGGCAGTTGATGTGGTTACACAGGGTGAAATTGAATCCAGACAAGTTGGAGGTAGTGCTGATAAGAAAGCCCAATGCTCCAGCGAGGATAATAGATGAGGGAGTTATTTTCTGGATTGCTCATGGACTCTGCTTTACTCTGCATTGGCAAGTTTGGCTAGAAAGATGGAAGGTGCAGCACCTAGCATTTGGCAACTGGCACTTACCTTCCAGCATCCCTGGAATGGGTATTAGCAGGGATATCAGCTTGAATCCCACAACTCGGTTCTAAGTCACACTTGAATCCTCTTCATCAATGACTCAAACTAGGTGAATTAACATCAGTGGGCCCTTCTGAGTAGACATGCATAGGATTGTGTTGTTAGTTTCCTTACATTTCTGGATAAACACTATATCTCAATTATCCCAAACACCTAGTTAGTGAGGCTTACTCCCAGGTAAGTATGTATAGGATTGCAGCCTAAGAAAAGATTGGAATTTGCACAGTGTAAACCTTAACATAGCTATAATAAAACTTCTGTTACAAAACGTGGAACTCTCATAACATAATGAAGTGGATTTTAGCCCATAGACGTTTATGCTACAGTAAATTCATTAGCCTTTAAGATAACACAAGACTCTTTGTCTAACACGATGGTATTCAAACTGTGGGTCGGGACCCACTTGGTGTCAGGTGGGTCGTGGAAAGCTGGGAGCAGCCATCTTGGAAACTGCAGACCGTACTCTTGCTATATTCCTTTGTAAATGTTAACAGTTTGCATTTTCAAGTGAAGATTTTTTAAAATTTTGTTTTTCGTTCAGTGTTCATCCTATTTTGTCCTAATTTTGCTTTCTGTCAGGGATGTTTCATGGTTGTACAATTGCTGCAATCCAAGAGTGTCAATATGCATTTCAGGAGTGTCATGTTATTATGTTACAACGACAGCACTTCCTGCTTGATGATGTCACTTCCTGCCGCAACATCACTTCCGGTTGGGTCCCGACACAAGTGCCATTCTAAAAAGTGGGTCCTGATCTAAAAAGTTTGAATACCACTGGTCTAACACAGTTGTGCACTCCCTCCCTTCTTGCATGCACATCTCTTTCTTGGATTTAACCCACTTGGATTTCAAGAATCTCTTGTTACCTTCCCCCCTCCCTTCTGTGCTGCTGTTGCACTTCTATCCTCATTTTGTAGCAGTCAATTCTGCAGCATCCAACATTGCCCTTCATTTCTGGATAAATGGCATTTTGTATCTAAGTAATTATCCCCAACACTTCTGTGAGATAGTCATTATTTTCATTTTACAGACTGATGGAATAAGAGGATGAGAGTCTATTCATGCATATTCATAGAGTTCGTGGCTGATTTGGGATTTGAGCCTGTCCTTACACCCAACACCCTAAGCTGCTGACGCAGATTCAAGTCTTGCAAGCAGAATAGGCAGAAATCTATTTGGGGGGGGGATGTGTAATTTTCTCCCATACAGGCTTATCCTTTGTCTTGGTGCCTACTCTGAGGGACAGTTTTGAGGGACCAAACTTTGTGCCAGGAGAAGAAACTTTGTCCTGACTCTTGGCCTGGCTTCATCTGTGCAATGATGGGAGACTGTTGGAAGCCAACTGTTGAAATTCTGCATCACTGGGAATAAGCTGAGATGTACTTTTTCTTTGCCTGGAGCTGCTAACATCCTCTCATTCTCTGGAAGTGATTTCTTCCAAATTGCAACCTGAGAACCATCTCCCATCCTTTTGCCTCTCCCTCCAGCATGCGGCTTAGATCACTTGCTCAAGATCTCTGGATTAATTAATGTGTTGACGTTTTCTTCAGCACACCTAGTCTTTACCTGAGCATTGCTGAAGTCTGGGGTACTGTATATACATTGATCAATAGTTGTGTGGTTAAGCTTCCATCTATAGGATCTGGGCACTTTCTGGATAGGGTTTATTCATTTTTCACTCCCTGGGACAGGGGGTTGGACTTGATGATCCTTTCTAATTCTTTGCTTCTATGAATTATTTTCAGGGTTTGAAAGACTTAGCTGGAAGGTTCACTTTTCTGAGTCACAGGAAAAATGCTTAAAAAGCATGAAGTTTTTTCTATTATGATGAAGGTAAAGTGCTAGGGAAACCTTTGCTAGTTTCAGTGGCGTAGCTAAGGAGGGGCAGGGGGTTACATTGCCCTGGGTACATGCCTTGAGGAGGTGTCTTAAAGACCTCCAAGAGGCACTTCCAGTTTTCAATTAAGACACCTCCCTCAGGGCATGGTACTCAGGGATTTTTATCAGAAGGTACCCAGTGTCCTCCAGGCCTCAGAAGGCCTCAGAAAGGCACTTTTAGAAGGGTTCTTCAGAGCCTTTAAGATGTCATATAGGGGTGTTAAATTTTGGGGGGGGGTATGGGGTGAAACATTTTTGTGCCCCTGGGTGCCAGATGCCTTCACTATGCCACTGGCTAGTTTAAATGTCTATATTGGTGTTGCTTTGGGAGCCGGATCTTCCCTCCCCTTTAGATGACACTGTGCTTAAGTCCCTCCCCTGCAAGTAGGTAAGTGTTGGGTGTCCCATGTCTTTGGGACAATTCCTACTATATTGGAATCTTCTGACTGTCTCTGGCCAGCCCTGTCCCCTCCTCAACCCTTAGATTGATGAATAGGGTTTATGTGCATTTGGGTGGGAGTTTATTCCTCTTCGTCATTAGCAGAGCTGCCACTGCTGCCTTTCACCTTGATTTCCCCTGGGCACACGCTAGCAATAGTAATAATAAGCAGAAGGCTTTACACGCCCACCCATCCTCATTTCAACAAGCTGGTGCACTCCCCCATGCCAGCTCTCCGTCAAAAGACAGCGTGGGGTGGGGGCTGACAATAGTAAAAATAACCCCAAAATTTCTCTGTCTCTGTGGTGTCCATCATTCCTCAACAATGTCCAAGCAATGTAAAATAGGCAGTATTCTCCAGAGATTTTTATTTCTGCAGAATCTGCAGAGTAAAGGTACTAGCTCAAAAAAAAAAAAGTAGGGCATAAAGAATGCTTGGCTGCTGTGGTTTAAAACTGAAGACATTTATTATGTTTTATGATGGCATGAAATGTTTTAGCAAAATGCTTCCCTTAAAATAAGAGCATTTGGCAATCCTGTTGAAGAGACTAAGAGAATCTGGATCTTTAAGAGCGCAATCCAACCCCCTTCCTGAGCCATCACAAGTCCCTTGTGCTGGCCCAGTCTGGTCACAAACGCCCCATAAAGCGTGTTTGCACCATTTCGGAGGGAGTTAGGCCAGTGCACAGATGTGCGTCGACCTCCATGTTCCTTCTCCTAAAGGCCACCTCCCAAAAGCCAGCCTTCCAAGGCTGGCACAGGGACTCTTGGTGGGCAACAGAAGATGGAATGGGGTGGGGGAAGGGCGGAACCGGGAGAAGGGTGGGTGGAGAATAGGTGGACTCATGGGAGGACCAGCCCGGGGATGCGGGGGGGAGGCAGCATCCTGCCTTTGGGCTGGATCCTAACCTCCGTTTCCAGCCCAGGTGGACCTGATTCGACTGCTTGGAGTTGTGCCACCAATTTTGGCAGTGGCTTCTGCAAATAAAATCTACTCATGGCTATCACTGCCACATCCCCTTCATATCCACCGTTTCATAGGAAGACTTTGGATTCAATCCTATCCAGTGTTCCAGCACTCACGCAGCTTGCAATGAAGCCCCAAGGCAAGGGAACAAACATTTCCTTACCTTGAGGAGGTCTCTGTAACTCCCACCACACCCCATTGGCATGGCTACATCAGGGATAGAAAGTTGGATAGGATTTGGCCCTTTGTTGACTACATGCCCATTTATTGCTGTTACTCTTAGGGTGATACCCAGCATCAAGGGTAAGGGCAATGCAGCTCTGAGGTAAAAGAACAAACATGCCCTTACCTTGAGGAGGCCTCCATGACTACTACTGCACTGTAGAATGTGGCACAGGCCCCACTGAAACAGCTATGTCAGTGCTGGAAGGTTAGTTTGGATTGTGCTCTCATTATCAGTTCATTGTTTCTTTAAAAGAGAACGTTCTAATTAGCTTTACACTTGCAACACAGAACAAAATAAGAAGAGCCACTGTTTCAAGAGTACTGCAAGTTTTAACTCCGGATTATTACCAAAATTATTTAGCCTCTGTTTCATCACCCACAAGCTGGGAGCAATGAACTACTTCAAAGAACTGTTGTGAGGAAGTACTGAGGTAACAAGTTGTAATCCACCTTTGCTGTCCAACTTGCTTTAAAAACCAGCACTCAGTCCTCCTTATCGTAGTGACACCACACATGACAACAATTGTGATTGATTTTGGCAGTTGTAACAATTGCTGATGCAAATCTGGGTGGCCCAGGTAAGGCCAACAGGGTCAGAGGCTGGATTTTGGATCTGGCCTAGGTTGGCCAGATTGGTCCCACCCCCTTCCCTGGGCCAGTCCACGCATTGGCCATCCCTCCCTGCCAGTGGTGTCATCCAAATGATTTAGGAACAGGTACTCACTTTTGATTGGCACTTGTCAGGGTCTGCCCACCGGAAGTGATGTCATAAGCTGGAAGTGATGTCATGATTGTTGCCATGGATGTGATCATGTTTGTAATAACTTCAGCTTGTGGTTAGTGTTGATTTAATGTCTATTGCTTTGCTTTCTAGAGGTGTGTATATACATATTTTGCTTCAACTGTTCCCTGGTTAAATAGCAGGGGCCAGCTCAACTTCTAGGAACCGGTACTTGCGTAGTGGTGTGTAGTGGGTGCATGACATCACTGCTCCCCGCCTTCTTTCCTTCCTGATCTGCACTTGTTTCACCCCCCTCCCCACCCCCCATCTCACTCAGCCAACTGATACTCACCTCTGCAGGCCCAGGATCTGGCACATCCTTGCGTTGGCCTCCTCAACTACTGAGTAGGCACTCCTGGGTTGGCACAAGGGACTTGCACCAGCCCAAAATGCACTTGAGACCGAGCTCTAAACCACTTCTGATGCAGACGTGCAGCAAAAGTATCTTTCAGAGAGTGCTGCCTGTTGTGATTCTGCATGAATCCCTCCTCTCGACCTGCCTCATAACCAATGGCATACTAGGATGGATTATGCAGAAACACATGCTGTGGCCTCCTCTGAAGATTTTTCCATTAACACACCTTAAAATAATACTGTATTTTTGGACATAATAATGAAGCATGCCTCCAATTTTAATTGTGGGGGGGGGGGGTAAGCATGCCTCACCAATCAGAAGCTGGGAAATGCAGAGCCATTTGGATTTAGCTTGCAGAATTTTGGCATTTCCAGGTAGAGAGGGAAATGAGCCAAGCCTCTTGAACGCCTCACTTTTTATGTCCAGAGCCATTCTTTCCAAGTCATTTTGCAACTCTGAGTAGCCCTATTGGGATGGCTGCACAGAGTAAAGAAAAATAATTTTCCATACCCTGAGTTGCGCTGCAGCCATCTCCAACCCTGCACTGGGTTCAGGGCAGGCCAGCTGGCCTGTTCCAGCACAGGTTAGGATTGGGCTGCCCGTGATCCAATTGTACCTACTGCAGAAACACTACGGAATTGCACGCCTTCAACAAATGCTGAGCGGAAGAAGGCAGGGCCAGTGTTGGGAACATCTTCTATTACGGTATTGACTACTTTGGAATTACAGAAGTGGCAAAGACCTAAGCAGCCCGGCTTCTTTGAGATGTTGCAGTGCATCTGATCACCCTGCGCCTTCTTCATCACAGATAGTGTGGCTAACTTTAATGCATCCGATTTCTCACCACCACCCCAGTGTTGTCTTTAAAAAAAACAAAAAAAAACCCTCTTATCATTTGAAAACCTGTTACTGTCTTTTTCATTACAAACAAAATTTGACCCATTTTGCACAGAATTATACCCATTATAGGGCCATAGAATGTGATTTTTGTCTGTGCGTTTGGTCTTACTGGAGAGCAGAGTACTGTAGCCCCTTCAGTGCCTCCCATTTCCATTCCCCGGCCCCTCTTGAAACTATTTTCCTCAACAAAAAATGCCCTTCTTCCTTCCCCCCTTGTAGTGCTCTATTCATGGTCTTCTCCGTTGTCTGTCTTCCTGCTCCTGGCTTTAAGATCCACACACTCTCCGTTCCTTATTCTCATATTCAGCTCCACCTCTAAGCCTGACCACCTGCCCCACATTTTGTGGGCTGGCAGCACATCCGCCCATGCCTCCATACAGCTGTCCTGCAGTTTAACCCCAATCAATCTCTGTCCAGCACCACTGCCCTTCCCAACCAACTGCTGCACTCCTGTCTCCCTGACCCCCTTGAATCCTTTCACCAGTGCCTCATCTGCTATATATTTCCATCCTGCTCCCCTCCCCTGCCCCACCCCGAATTGTTCCCACTTGCAGAAAAACAGACATATGCGTGCAGCCAAAAATTAAAGTGGCTGTGGGAAGGAGGAGACTGAAGGCTGTCAAGGAAGCAACTCTCTTTATAGGGCAGTGGTTACCAACCTTTTTTGTACCAGGACCCCCTTTTTAGGTACAACAACCTGTCAGGACTCCCCTAAGACCTAGGCCGGAAGTGATGTCATTAAGCAGGAAGTAATGCCATTGTTTTTAATAAATCACAGTTTTTGGAAGTCAAAAGAACTCCAAATCCTTTTTAGAATGTTCTGGATGCTTTGTATCAAAGTGACGCTTGAGTTCTGAGTTCAGTGACTGATGCAGCACTGAGAACAACATTGCACAGAATGCACTGTGGCTTCTCTATGCCATTCCTGATCAAGGTGGTAAAGCCAAATTTTAGATAGTGTTCAGAGTATCTACTTTCCTCTTCCTTGTGTGCTGAGACTCACCTAAGCATGCACATGGAAAGCGTGACATGCCCACTCAGAAAGAAACCCAGGAGAGATTTCATCACGCGCCTACACACACACAAAGGCTAAATTTAGCAAGGCTAAATTCCCTCGCAGGCACAAGTGTTGAGGAAGTGGCAGTTTAATGGGGAAACCTCTTTCTTAGCCAAAACAAAGCTTTCATGATGATAGTGCCCGGCTTTTTAAGATGGCTGCCCCAAGCTCTTTGCGACCCCCTGAAAATCGATTTGCAACCCCCTTGGGGGTCCCAAGCCCTAGGTTGGGAACCACTGTTCTAGGGTGACTGGCTGCAATGGAGAAGGCTCCTGCTCTTTTAGCAGTTATGAGAAGAGGGAATTTTGGTAAGTGCAGCTTGTCATGCAGAAGAATGAAAAGTTGCACCTGCTAGAATTTTCCGTGCCACTATAAAAGATAGAGGATCCCTTCTTTCCTTTCTCTTAGCCTCCTCACTCCAGTTCTTTTCCTGGTTTTTGAGAAATTATGGGCAGACACAACATAAAAGAACCCTTCTCATGCCTTGAGGCTCATTCTTCTTATAGGAGACGAATGCAACATGTGTTAGAGAGTGATTGCTGGAGTTGCCAACTAACCAGTAAAACCTCTCCTGACCTACTCTTGTGCATTTAACAACAGCTTGATCTGCAGAAATCAGCAAAAGAAGATTTTCAATGCATGGAAATATGTATTATTGCATCTCAAATATTTGCGCATCATGATATCTTAAAGCATAGCAAAAGCCCAGTTCAGAAACAGGGCACCCTGTTAACCAGTTACAATAGGTACAAGAGGCCTGTCTTATTTCATAGTTTCTTTTTATTTAATTATTTTGAAGAATTTATACCCCACATTTTCCATGCCAAAGCAAGTGCCCAAGGTAGCTTACATGGGCAGGCTAGTCTAAACCACCATTTTTCAGTGGGTTTTTTTTTTTTTTTTTTACAAATATACAGTATTCTGCGATCCACTCAGTCCCAGATGTAGCCTCCACACTGTGGTTCCCTCCTCTGGCCATGTGACATCGAGCGTCAGCAGGTGATCATCAGTCCAGCCTGGACAGGTCCTCAAGGTTGGACTCCGTTCTTTTGCCAGCTGGCCTTCTCACAACATTCCTGCACTGGCTAATCAGCTCCACAGTGACTCCGTTCTGCCACAACAGGTACTGCAGCTTGTCACAGCCTGGCATTCTGTCTCGCATCCAAAAATAGACTCCTGCTTAGCTTCTCCTGCTTAGCTTCAGACAGTACCAGCAGCTCAACCATCAATCCACACCTCCTGTTGAGTAGTAATGTTTGCAAGTTGAGTTTGTCCTGCTGGGGGAGTGGTTTTAAAAAACCTATTGAAATTCTCTCTTCTGCACAACTATGAAAAATGCAGTAACTCATTCCCTATTGTTCTTCATCATTAGTGCTTTGATATTTATGGTTTTTTTTTCTAACAAGGTTCCTGTATCTTTACCAGGAGCTTGGCCTATAGACTTCTTATCAGAGGGTTTTTGTGGCACAGACATTGAGGAATGGGAAAAATTTTACCTGCTAAATTTCCCTTATTTGGCTGCTCTTAAAGACATGGGGTGGCAGTAAAAAAAAAAAAGATAATTCACTAGTCACTCTAATTCCAGTACATATAAACAACGGTTACTGAAGCTATGTTCCTTATCCATAATCCAGGCCAACGCCCTGGACCAAACAGTGCCCAGGTGAGGTATGTCTTTGGTGCCTCCCTCTATTTGTTCAACTTTCAAATGCCTTCTTTTTCCTGGATTTGTACAACAGCCCCTTCATCATCACAGTGTTGATGCATGATCAATATGCAGGATATGCCCGATATAATGAGACAAATTTCCATACATGAATCTGCAACTATGTGTTTATTCATGCCAGATGTAAGCAAATAAAAACACATGTATTTCCTTTCATCCTATATAAGGTAAAGGTTTCTCCACGACTGAATGGTCTAGTCATGACCGACTGATGAGCAGTGCTCATCTCCGTTTCAAAGCCTATAGAGCCAGCATTTTGTCCGAGGACAAGCTTCCGTGGTCATGTGGCCGGCATGACTCTACGCCGTAGTGCACAGAACGCCGTTCCCTTCCCACTGAAGTGGTCCCTATTTATCTACTTGTGTTTAGGTGCTTTCGAACTGCTAGGTTGGCAGGAGCTGGGACAAGCAACAGGAGCTCACTCCGTTGCGCAGTCTTGAACTGCCACCCTTCTGGTTAGAAAGCCCAGCAACAGCGAATTAACCTGCTGCGCCACCACATCCCTTTTCATCCTATATAGAACCATTTTAATATTGAGAGTACCTTGAATGACCTGTGCTTCCCACCCCCTGCAAAGTTGGTCTTCCATGTGGCTACCTGCTCCACAATGCCAGTCCTATGCACAATAGAAGCATAATTGTCCCTGAGGCGAAGTGTTGGTCTTGTTTTTGTATAGGTGTTTGGTTTAACAGGCAAAGAGGCTGGGCAAGGAAGGCAGGAGGAAAGAGTCAGAAGGAGGGAGTGTAATAGATCCAGTGGCTCCACAAAGCCTGCAAGCAGGTGAACTAAGCAGAGGGAGTTACCCCCGCAGTACTGTGATGCTGGTATCTGTTCTTTTCTTCTGTCTAACACATAACCCCTTGCTCAGCAATCTTCGATCACAGAAAACTGAGAAAAGCGGTTCAATAAAGAGGGGGCAGAGTTAAGGGCGTCATCTGGCTACAAGAGTTAATAATGAGATAGAGTGCTTGGACATTTTACTAGGTTGCTGGCTCAGGTCCAAGGCAGGTCAGTGCTGAATGCAGACTGTCATTGGGCAGATGTCTGGTGGTCTTTGAAAAAACAAAATAAAAACTAAGAGGGTTGTCTTTGTACTTAGCCCATTTACTAGTTGACAAGTGTTCAGATCAACTCGGCTAGAACTGCTGTATTGACAGAAGTTAATAAACTAAGAGCCAACCTTAAACTGAAACTGAAGATCCACTGGCACAGTGGTCCCTGCACCAGGGAAAGGTGTGGCAAATGTGCTGTAAGACTGTTGTGACACCCAGAGAGTAAGCAGCACCATGTTGGCAGGGAAGCCTGCACCGCTCCACTGGCACTGTGTCCACAGACCTAGCCGCCAGCAGAGGTAAGTACGCCACCGAGCGGTACGGGGGAGGGGAAGGGTGGTGGGAAGGCATTTTGGAGGAGGGGAGGGGAGTTTTTGGGTGAGGGAGGGAGGCATGGGGGTGGTATAGGCCCAGGAGGGGGGTGAGATTGGCAGAGCAGGCCTCCACCGTATCCTAACCCCATTTAGGGGCCTTGCAGGATAACACCGGGCCTCCCTGGCTAATCTGCAGGGCATGCTGGAGCGTTACCTGGCATAAGTGGGAAAATATCCACTTACCCCAAATAGGCCTCCAGCCTTCTCCTAACCTGCCCTGGATTCAGCGCAGGCCATGCAGCCTGGTGGTGCCAGTGCAGGTTAGGATTGGGCTGCAACACTCATTAAAAAAACATAAACTGCCCTTGCCCAACTGAACTGCTGTTGTCTGGGAATACCTTTTGCTGTGCAGATCAGAAGCTGCTAAGGGCAGACCCACACGTTGCTCGAGAACGCACTGGTGTTTCTTGCAGCAAAAAGTCACGGGTGGCTGTCGTACATTTATTAAAAGCACTTATGTGCCATCTTTCAGTCCCTTTGGAGGGACTAGCAAGGTGGCTTACAGCATAAAGTAAAACAATTTAAACAATAATTAACATTGCAAAAAATCTTTAAATAGTCAGGTGCAGGCACCTGGGAACCCTGACTGGTCTAGAGAGTCCAAGATGTATTTAATGGTCTGGGTGCACACATGTGCTACATCGAGATTATAGCAATTGTGATATGCAGAGGCAGAGAGGAGAGAAGCTGGGCAAGGCCACTCACTTCTGTCATCAGGCAAATTGTGGTGGAGTAGTAATTTATCGACAGGCAGAATATAGAACTTTACAGAGCCAAGGAGATACAGCCACAAGCATCCAGGAGAGAGAGAGAGAGAGAGAGAGAGAGAGAGAGAGAGAGAGAGAGAGAGAGAGAG